>VZQC01004742.1:968991-1004019 GCA_009823505.1 Rhizomys pruinosus | reverse complement strand
ACTTGGAATGAACTTGCCACCTGACCCAGCCATACTACTCCTGGGTATGTACCCACAAGACTCACCCCACCACAGAGATACATGTATAGCCATGTTTATTGCAGCTCTCTTCACAATAGCAAGGAGCTGGAACCAACCCAAGTGCCCCTCAACTGACGAGTGGATAGAGACAATGTGGTACATCTACACAATGGAGTTCTATGCAGCAGTAAAGAAAGATGACATCATGAACTTTGCAGGTAAATGGTTGGAGCTAGAAGATATCATGCTGAGTGAAGTAACACAGTCCCAGAGAAACAAAGGACGAATGGTATCCCTCATCTGTGGATGCTAACACCAATTACCTAACCATATGGCAAACTGAGCAATGTCAATGTGATCTGAAAACAACTGTGCTCTTATATTGTAGAATCCCTTAAAAAATAACAAATAAAGGAAAAAAATTATTCAGTATAAAAAAAAAATAGTAGTCCTTAGCTGTTCCAACTGGAGAAGGGTCTTATTGCTATAAAAAGTATTTATGACTGAAAGATCAAAGACAAAATATTAGTATCTATTATTAATGTTAAGGAATGCTGAAGAGGATCCATGTCATCAAGACCCACAGTACCTTCTGAGCACTGGCACCTGGATCTGGAATAAATGGATTTTTTAAAAGAAGTCTTTCTGTGGGACCAGGAACGTAGCTTGGTGCATAGCATGTTCAAGGTCCTGGGTTTGTTTTGTAGCGCCACAAAGTCTTTTGGAAATTAATGGGCACTTAAACACAAAGCTGCCCCTTTTTTATTACTATATAACGAGCACTCATCTGAGGGGCAGGCTGTAAGGTTAAAGGAGAAAAAAGGTGAGTAAAATGCCTGGCACATTCTAATATCACATTCTTTCAAGAAATGTTAAAGTAGGGGCTGGAGAAATGGCACAGTGGTTAAAAGCACTGTACTTGCAATGGATCGGAGTTAAATTCCCAGCACCCACATGGCAGCTGACAACTCTGTTAACTCCAGCTCCAGGGGTTCCAATACCCTCTTCTGACCTCCTCAGGCATTGCAAAACATGAGTGCATTTACATGCATGCAATACATTCATACAAGTAAAATAAAAATTAAAAAGTTAAAGCAGCCTGTAAGTCATAATTTTTTATTTTTACTAGTCATAATTGTTTTTTAAAGATAATCATTTTTACATGTATTGCTTTCAGACTGCCAAATAAGGGAGCAGCTTTATAAAAGATCAGATCTGATCTATAAATTGGGCCCATATAATCAGGTTTACTACACTAGTGTTTAGGAAATGGACATAAGGGATGTAAAAAGCTCTGACAATGAAGAATTGTCACCAGACACCAGACCACCTACATTGCCTGGATCAAATACCAACTACAAGGTTTAAATATGGATATACTTCCGAGCAGCGACCAATGTTTTTTGTGGAAAATGCTCAGATCTGTAATTGAGAAAATTTAATTAAGAAAAGTATTCAGGTGGGACATGGTGGTGCACACCTTTGATTCTACCACTAGGGAGGCAGAGACAGGCAGATCTCTGTGAGATCAAGCCCAGCCTGGTCTCCATAGGGAGTTCTGGGCCAGCTGTGGCTATAGGGAGCTGGAAAGGAAAAAGGAAAAAGGAAAAAGGAAAAAGGAAAAAGGAAAAAGGAAAGAGGAGAGGAGAGGAGAGGAGAGGAGAGGAGAGGAGAGGAGAGGAGAAAGAGAAAAGAGAGAAAGAAAGAGAAGGAAGGAAGGAAAAGAAAAATATTCACACTCCAAGGATGTACTCAGTTGGGAAAGTGCTCACTTACCATGTAAAATAAAAAAATTAAAATCCCTGGGTTCAATCCTCAGCACTGCATCAAAGAAATCTGGTGTGGTGGTAGAGGTTTGTTATCCCAACTGTCATGGGAGGTGGACACAAGTAGGATAATCAGAAATTCAAGTCATCCTTGGCTACACAGTGAGTTTGAAGACATTCTGGGTTGCATGAAACACTTTCTCAAAAAGGGGGTCGGTGGGCACACAGTATCACAGATAGGCTGGGTTAGGCTGACTGCAAACGCAAGAAAACTCCAAAAACTTCTTACGGCCAGTTTTATAGGGTAAACAAAAAAAAAAATCACAAGAAACATGCCAGTATCCACCCTTAATTCCAGAAGTAGGAAATAAAAATGTGTCCCAATCACATGATATTAAACCGCAGTCCATCTGCTCAGAAAATGCTGTAGTATGTAAGCTATATCCAAGAAAGAGCACCAACGGGCTCACGGTTTGCTGCAATTTGCAGGAGGTTCTATGGCTACACCTAGTTCAACAACAGCTTACTTAACCAAGACAAATCCAAAACTACTTCTCAATCAGTAAGTACTATATCAAGTCCTTTAAGGAGCAATAAAAAAAAATACTGGCCTTTCCCTGGAAGTCTTTTTCCTATAGGCATCCTCCTTCCTCACTCCTTCCCACCTGTATAATTTACTTTTCACATGTTGTTAATTCAAGACCAACTTCACCTAGGAAAATCACCACTAATCCTGCTCCCCCACCCCCAACACCTCCCCACACACCTTCAAGTCCTTTACTTTTTTTTTTTCCTGGTCTTTTTGAGACAGGGTCTCCCTGTAGCTCCAGCTGTCCTGGAACTCGCTCTGTAGACCAGGTTGGTCTTGAACTCACAAAGATCCACCTGCCTCTCTGCCTCCCAGGTGCTAGGATTAAAGGCGTGTGCCACCATGCCCAGCAAGTCCTTTACTTTTAAAACACAAGACAGGACACAAGATGTGGAATCAGGAAGTCAAAGTTCCTTTCGAAGTTTGGCCCAGTGTAGCTCTGAGAAATTCACTTCATCCTACATTTTTCCATGGATAAAATGAATTGATGATACACCTATGGATTTTCACTATTAGAATGCCTAGCCCAAAGAGCATCCCATTATGCTATTGTCTTTCACTCCATCCCCTAATTACGATTCTTCTTCATTTCTGGCCACGTACCATGGGTTTTAGATGGGGGGACAAGTTAATACAACCAAACCCCAATGTACAGAATAAGGAACCTGACTCTAAAGAGTAACTTGGCAATCAGTCAACAAAAGCTTTGATTCTTGCCCTGCAGTAACTGGGAAGGCAAAGAGAAAGAACTTTAAGAGTCGTCAAATCCTCCTCTCTGCCGGTCTAAATTCTAGATCCCCTTCAAAGTCAGTTTAGGTTTGAAAGTGTTCAGGAAGCCTTCTTCAGCCACTTCAGCCTGTACCGATTACTTCCTAATACTAATGTGCCTCTCCATAAAGGTGATATTAAAAATATTTAACAACTGGCACTAACTAATCAGAAAAGACCAATTAAAACACAAGTGGCCTAGTGGGACTTGCTGCTTGAACATCAGCCCCTACTTGTTACTAACAATATAAAATAGCAACTTCAAACTTAAATACACAGTTTCCTCATTTGATTTCCACAAGCTCATGAATTAAGTAAAGCAAGTATCACCCATTTTCTGTGTAACTACAGTGAAGTTGGAACTAATAACCAAAATGAATAATTTGCTGCTTCTTTTATCATACCATACAACTTTCCTTAATCATACACTCACAGAGAATAGCAAACTCTCTACTTACATGAAGCAGGACTGCTCAGTTAAATAGAATCAATTTAATCAACAAACATTTATGTACAACAAAATACAAAGCACAGTGCTAGGTTAACAAGACCGGTTGGTAGAAATGGATAACACAAAGTATAGGTGCTATGCAGTTCAAGGAGACACAGAGTTCAAAGAAAACTAAACTAACCTCCACTGGATGTCAGGACCAAGAGCTCCTCCCTCACACACTCCTACAAAGCGGACAAAATTAAATATGTGGTAAAAAGCCAGAAGAGTCAAGGTCAGTGAGAGGGAAAGTCAAGATATTCTGAGACAGTCCTGATCATAAGCCTCAGTTTTACTGTGGGTCCTAACTACACACAGGAAAACTTCAAATCTTCCTGGATGGCCCAGGATAGCTTGACAGGAGCTACTGCAGCAGCCTCAATGAGAGGAACACTAGAAAGCAACTAGATGTTAGGGTTAACAGGCAGGACTAGGCTAGGCTACATAGCAGGGGACGGGGGAAGAGTAGAATTTTAGGCTTGTTTTCCAAGCAAAAGACATGAAATGGCAGACAGGGAGCATTCTAACATAAGGTACAGGTATAAACACAGTACCAGGGACAAGGAACCAATTTCCCTACAGTAATCTATGTTGCAGAAAACAGAATTGGCAGAGAAATATAAATAGTACGAGCAACTTCAAGTCTTAAGAGAAACCAAATTATGAAGAAAAGACCCGTGAACTTCTTCAGCATGTCTAAAAGAATGTACTGAAACATCAACATAACCAATGAGGGCAAGAAAACAAAGACATGTTATCTAGGCCACAGCTCTTAAACTGAGTCACAACTCCACACAGAGGTGTGTAACGGAATGGGGAGGGGGGGACAAAATCTGGCAAGAGTAAAAGGCCTCTCTGAATGTGCAACACCCAAAAAAGAACTCAGTCAAATAAGTAATGAATCCAATGTGTTTCTGGCAGTGCTTGCCTGTGTTGGATCATGCGACTTCACTGCAGCCTTGGTTCCGAACACACAACATGCTGTCATGCCATGCAGTGCTAACAGATGACATGTGAGACCATTATTGTATATTATGAATTTTAATGTTTATACTGGTACATACAAAATTTTCTGCTCTTACAGAAACATAATGGCTAACTACAGAAAGGACTAGTATTTTACTGTAATTCTTCAGCATGTAAATATCAAAATAGTGTATCTTTGGATTGTACTGTATTGGGATGTTTAATTTTAAAAATGCTGTTTAAGTTACTGACTTAAGTTTCCTTTTTAAAAGTGCTAAATAAATTTTGTCTTGTGATTAGGACAGAATTTCCAACCATTTTTGAAATAATCCTAAACATACATATTTACATGCATTAGATGACTAGAAAATCAAAGCATCAGTCAACTCTGAAAAACAATGCAGACGATCTACATCCTGTAATACCAAATATTCAGCCAAGATTTAATTCTTTATGTAAAACCAAGTGAACTTAACAAGTCATCTTGTTACTATGCCAAAACTGTATTTCTCAAGAACATTTTTTCCTTTCTTTCTTCCCTTTTTTTTTTTTTTTTTTTTAAAGACAGGGTCTCCCAGTAGTTCCAGCTGACCTGGAACTGACTATATAGGCCACACTGGCCTTGAACTCACCCAGATCCACCTGCCCCTGTCTCCTGAGTACTGGGATTAAAGGCACCAAACAAGGCAAGGAATTTTTCAAAAATGATTTTCTTTATAATTTAGTATCAATGTTTGATTTGTATAACTGTTTTTCACATCTATATAGATGTGAACAAAAGTATATACTTTGGGTCATGTAAGCTTTCTTGAACAAAAGGGGGGGTGACAAATGGAAAAACTTTTAAGTCCTAGTCTAGGTTTCCAAATCAGCTTGGTTACACTCATGCCTATGTAGGCTATAAATTCCTCCAGAACATGGATGGAACAATATTCTTAACATATAATAGGAATAAATACATAAACACATACTGCATTACCCCAAGTGGAAAAAAATAAATTATTTGATTCAGATTCAGATCAATGGTCACTTATATTTGATGCATTACAATAATTTTCCCACCTGCCCACACAGTTGTCTTCCTCCTTAGGCTAACATCAAAAACCTATTGCTTCATCTATTTTAGGCCTATGTGAAGGGGCTCAAGAGTGTTCACGGAATATGAAAAGCCAAATGAAATTTACGTTGTAAGAAATATAAATTGTTCTTTAGACAATCAAGAAAATGGGCTATGCTACTTTGGTGTGCATCAGGTGTACAGATTTTGAAAACTTAAAGGCCTAAATGCAAATCCTAATTTCAGCACTTAGTATAAGAATTTCACCTGTGGCACCTCCAGTTTTCACCACGTACAGATAGTGCAAATGCCACTAGCCCCCGAGAGTTCAATTATGAGGTTCTGATAATGTACTGTGGTGTACTTTTTCGCCTCTGTATTACAATAAGCTCCTAATAAACAAACTATTAAGATAATAACTGGCATCCAGTCTAGAGGGGTTTTTGTTTGGTTGGTTTAAAATGTACTGTCCAGGGGGCTGGAGAGATGGCCTAGCAGTTAAGAGCGCTGACCGCTCTTACAGAGAACCCGGGTTCGATTCCCAGCACCCACATGGCGGCCGAGAACCGTCTAAAACTCCAATTCCAGGAGAACTCCAGTTCCAGGGGAATCAGACACCCTCTTCTGACCTCCGCGGCATTGCACGACATGGGTGCACAAACTTGCATGCAGACAGTACACTCATACACATACAGAAATAAAATTAATAAAAAAAATTTTTTTTAATGTGCTGTCCAATTTCAGTAACAGAAATGCACTTCTAATGTATTTTAGTTGCTAATGGCGAGGCTCAGTATTATACTTTTTCCTATTTCAATTCGGTCGCTAACGAAGTTTTTCATTCTTGCCTCCAGCGGGGTGACAACCATTTATCACGACCTGACTTCGTATTTTGGAAAACAGTGCAACATTCTCTCTCGCAAAGTAGCCACACTGACATTTGGTTTTTATGTCCACTTGAGGAAAAGAAAAAACCCCCAAGTGATGCTCCTTTCGAAGAAATGAAGCATTTGATCAATTCTACAGAATCGTGCCCATTCAATGGCTAAAACCTGCAGAGTGAGCACACTTTCAAGTTTCTACTAGCAGGACATCCCGTAAGCCTTCTGGCTCCTGGACGCACTTCAACACTTTGCAGACGCACGGAAGGAGGAACATTCCGCGCATCTTCGCGCCTGCTCCGCGCACAAAGCCCCCCGCGTTGGAGAAGGGTCTAGCCCGGCGGGCACCGCCGCCCAGGGCAGCGCGGACGTCTCGGGGTCTCGGCCATTGCGCGCCCGGCTCCACGCCCAGCCCGCACCCAGGCGAGCCCCGGCCTGGACGCAGTAGGGGCGCGGACGTGCGCAACCAGGCCACGGTCTCCGCCCGCCTGACGCCCCTGACGGCAGCCCCCGACCTCGGACTGGCCGCCCGCCGCCGCCCCCGGGGCTGGCCTCCGCGCACCGACTCCGCCACCCGCGCCGGACGCCGCCCCCGCCCCGCCTCTCCTCCCCACCTCGGCTCGCGTGGCACCCGCGGGGTCAGGAAAGCCCAGCCCGGCCCGGCCCCGCGCCGCGCCGCCACCTGCGCCCCCGGCCCCGCGCCATGTTTGAGAAAGAGCTGGAGCGAGCCAGAGGCCGGGCCCGGCCCGCGCGCCCCGCAGTCGCCTGTCGCCGCCGCTCACCCGTCGCCCCCGGGAGCAGCGTCGCTACCGCCACCAGCACGATGAGAAGCAGCTGGACACGCGGACCAGCGGCCGCCGCCTCCATGGTCCCACCGCCACCGCCTGTGGCCCGGCCCGGCCCGGCCGCCGCTTCGCCTCAGCAAGCCTCGCCTCGCCCCACCTCCCAGTCGCCGCGGCCGCCTCGCTCCGGCCTTTTGTAACTGCTCGGGGGACGCACGCCCATTGGCTGCCCGGCTCCCGCCGGCCCCGCCCCCCGCCGCCTGAGAGCGCTCGAGCGGGACCCAGCCGCGAGCCCCGCCCGCGGAACCTGCGGGCGGCCAATGTTGGGCCGCAGGCTCCGACCGCTGGCCACGCCCCCGCACTGCTGGGCCTCTGGCCACGCCCCCTCACCGCTGCGCGCCCAGACCCCAGCTCCAGCCTGGGCCGCTGGCGCTCCGCAGGCGGTGGGGGCGGGGTCTAGCCTGCAACGGCGCCTGGAGCTTACAGCCCCCCACTTAGCGATAGGCGTGTCGGTGCCAGTCGCTCTGGAAAAGACACGGACCACTCCACGATCTTTCCTTCCACCTCAACCCCACCCTGACCTCCCTTGCACAGCCCTGCAGCCGCAAACCCCAACTTCTCCGCCTGGGTCCTCCGTCCGGTTCGCGGTTCAACTTCCCCTCCCTAGACCCACGCCCCAACTTTCAGCATCCCTCCCCAGCCCCGTGCACGGTATTCTTCACGTGCAGCCCAGTTTCTTACTGCTCTCAGAGTCCGCCCAGATCTTGTCGCCCCCTCCCCACATGGCAATCCCAAAGTCCTCAGACCTCAGCCCCGGATTTCCAACCCGGCACTCAGACACACCCCCAGGTGGCCCCTCTCCAGCTCGGGCCGCCCTCCCTCGCGACCCTGCCTGACCCGGCTTGGACCCCGAGGAGCCCACCTGGGAGAGGAGGGGGATTCCTCTCTGGAGCATCCGGCTGCCGGGGCAGGGCGGGAGCAGTCATTGTTACTTTGAGCTGTCTGTGTAATAATTCCAAGGTGTCACTAAAAACCCAAATAAACTCAGCTCCGTTTTCATTCTGAATTCCTAATTTACAGTGAGACGCTCCACCCACCTTCCCTCTGGGACTCCAAAATGAGCTCCAGATTTGTAATTCTTCCTGTCAGACTAGTCCTTTCCTCAGACACAAACACTGCCGCATGGCACAGACAACATTTTTCCGCAGAACCTTTTAAGGGGAAAATTTTATTTTCTGTGTGATTTGAACCCGGAATTAAATAAAGCTCTTCAGTGGGTATGAACTGGCCTCTGTATTGATTGGTAAATTGCTTTAGAGTTACTGGCTTAGTTTTGCAGGACACACTCAAGCAACCTTCCGGAGCCTGAACAGGCTGGATTTCTGGGACCAGCTCTCTCTGGGGCTCCAGAACCGTCAGTCCCAAATTCCCCTGGCCCAGGTGCCCGGAGGCTGCAGAGACTGGATCTGGCTGGTTCCAGACTAACCCAATCTGCCCTGGGCTCCATTTGCCTGTCACACCTGAAGTACTGAGGCTTGCACCAACAGCTTTGTACATACCAGGCAAGTGTTCTAAAACTGAGCTACATCCCTCGCCCTTGGTTTTTGAAGACAGGATCTCACTATGCAAACCAGGCTGGGCTGGAACTTGTGATTCTCCTGCCCCAGTCTCTGGAGGGCTGGGGTTACTACTGATGTGTCCCATGATGCCCACCTCCCATCTACTTCCTTTTCTTGTTCTAGTCTGTGTTTTGCATAAGATCTCAAGATTTATTGTATGAATGAATGATTCATCTCAAAGTGCTTTTCTCTGGCTATCTTTTCAAAAGGTTCCAAGTAATAATAATACTGTTAGGAGCATAATTAGCATATGAAAGTTATGTGAATTAGAGGTACCTGGGATTAAACTAAACAGTAGATAATGTGTGAAATGCTATAACCTTAAAGAAATTAGCAGATGTTAAATTTAGCTCAGCAAGAGGCCTGCTCCAGCCAAGGGCTGCTTCAAGATAAGCACTGAGGACTAGGCTCGCCTGAACGCTGCCCCAGCGCCTGCTTGAAGCCAATCAACGGGCTTCTTGGAGCACCCTCCTACGGAGGACAATCCATGCTTCCCAGAAGCTAAGAGATGCCCTAAGTGAGCGGCCTTGGGGGTGCTAGGTCAGTCCAGGACAGGAGTAGTATCTTAGAACAATAGAATAAACCTGTGTGGAAATTAATAAAATTAGTTTACATTATAATATTTGTGTCCCATATTCCTTTGAACTTGTACCTATCCCATTTATAAATGAAAGAGACTGAATCACATGTCTAGGTTTCCTTAGTGACATGATGTGTCTGGAACAGTGTCTGACACATGGTAAATATTTAGTTAATGTCAAGTCTTCCACCCTGCCCAGTTCTGCATGATACTAACAAACGTTTACCTTGATTTTAACCAATGCTGATGCCTTACAAAACCTGTGCTGATTAACTCGAGGATATTTTCTGCAGCATTCTTCCAGGTCTGTAACATTTTCCATGGAACTAAGTGCATTTGCTAGGAAACTGAGGAACAGGAAGAAGAAACTGGCTATTTTTAAATTTCATCTTCCTGATATTGGGAGAAATTTTTCCATGAGCTATAGATGCGAAAATAAGCTATGTTAGACTAGAACAACAAATTGTCCATTTAAAACTGTGGCTGTCAAACTTGAAGTGACTCCAAATTATCTGCAGAGATTTTTTTGATGCAGATGTCTGGGTCTGGGCCTTAGCCCTGCTTCAGCTCCTAGGGAGACGATCCAAGAATCTACATTGGTAATAAATATCTCAGGTTGTTCTGCTGAATGAGGGCACCTGACCCATTTCAAAAGACACTGACTTGGGGCTGGAGATATGGCTCAGCGGTTCAGAGTACTGGCTGCTCTTGTAGAGAACCCAAGTTCCTTTCCAAATGCCCACATGGCAGATAACACCTGTCCATAATGCCAGTTCTAGGGGGATCTGATGCCCTCCTCTGCCCCCCACAGGCATTGCACACATGGGTACACTAACATACATGCAGACAAAATAATTTGGGGGGGGGCATCTTTTTGAGACAGGGTCTCCCTATACCACAGCTGGCATGGAGCTCACTATGTAGATTTCACAGAAATCCATTTGCCTCTGCCTCCTGAGTGCTGGGATTAAAGGTGGCCATCACATCTGGCTAAAATATTTAAAACAAACATTCGATTTACTTAAGACACAGGGAATGAATGGACACACTTGCTTTTTGAGGAAAGAAGCCTCTGATTCCGGAGGCTTATAGATGTTCTCAGGATATGTGTCTGTGGCTTCTCCATTCTCTACCCAATCCCCAACCTCCAACCCCATCCCCACACACCCTACCCCATACTTCCTACCTGCCCATCCTACTGGTCAAGTAGGATAATGCCACCCACACATGGTTTTGCTGTAAGGCCTAAATGAGCAGGTGGACACGGGAAGTCTCTCCTAAACTTCCATTCCCAGCTCAGTCTCCTCCACTGGTTCTCAAAAGGCTTATTGGTTGTTCCCTCCAATGTCCTGATTTGAGGGGGAAGAAACAGAAGGTCATCCCCCAGCAAATCAGCTGTAGAGCTGACTTAGCACTGGGAGACTTTTTCAAAGACTTGTCCTCTGTACAGTGCAACCTCTCAGTCTTTCTACTTTCCTGAGTACTAGATTGGTTGTTTTTTCCTTTGGGTGATTCTCTTGAGAAAGAAACTTTCTCCAAAACAGAAAGCTAAGATTGCTGGTTGCTTCCCTTGTCTATGGCCATTCCTAGATTTGCCTGGTAACAGAATCCTGACTTCTCTGGGGAAAGCAATTCACCTTAGAAGTGGCGGGACAAAAGGAGAGAAAAATCCTCAACTTCCTCCCATCTCAGGTATGAGCATGGGACAGAGTTCATCCAGCAAGACATGAGCAGAAGTCTATTTTCTACACAGTGGAGTTTGTTTCTCCATTTAAACAGAGACACACAACACATTCTCACTTACTTTTTTCCTGGAACATAAATGCAACCCCTTGAGATACAGCAGCTTTTTGTAAACATTATAGTGATGGCCCAGACTAGACGCAGCTCTGAGAGGCCTGATAAGTTCCTTGACAACTACATCAGCTTAAAATGCTTACTGATTTCTTATTATAGGAGGAAAGATAGCCTTTTTAAAGCTTTGAAGAGTCCACTTCTACTCACAAGCCTATTCTGTTACAGTTTGTGTTATTTCTCTCTTGTTTTTGAACTTGCACTATATTATTGATTTATGTCATTGTCAGCTGTTGCTAACTCTTGATGCTCCTCACTGAATAACAATCTACCTCAGAACTTAGTGGCTTGGATCATAACCACATATTGTCTATGAGACGGTGAGTAGGCAAAACAGTTTCTCTGGTCTAGGCCAATTTAAGCTAATTCAACTATGCTCTGGCGTGAACATGCTATCAGCTCAACTGGGGACTGAGCAGGTCCGGGAGGCCTCAATCAGCTCCTCTAGGTAGTTTTTTGTCTCCAAGCCTGGACTTGTTACTATGCTTGTTTGGAGATCCAAGATAATGAGGGAAAGTGTGCAAGACTGCCTGACTCTTAGGTTTAGAGCTAGCACATCATTAGACTCTCTTCTGCCCCTCCTTACCAGTTTGGGCGTGAACTGAGCCCAGACCAACGTCAAAAGTGTGGAGGTGAAATTACAATAAATACATACATACAGTGACAGAGACATGGATGACAGAGAAACAGAGAGAGGGGGAATTTTTATCCATGGTCCTGGCTCCTTTTTCACCCTCAAAGTAGGCCACAGCAGCTAGAACATTTCTTCCCTGAAGCTATTCATAGACACTAACCCACCCTCCCATTTTCTACCTTGGATGTACTGGGCATAAAGAAATTTACCTCCCCTGCCTAACAGCAAATCATTATGAGAAAGTGTCCTATTTCATACTCTCAAGCAAGTGATGCTGCAAAATCAGACAGACTGCCTCTTGCTGAGCTGTTCTGTGCAAGCTAGGACACACCCTTTTTTAATCCAGTCGTGTTTTTACATGGATATTCATGCTTCAACCATGCCTATGCAATGAAGTCTACATGAAAACCAAGCAGGGCAGGGTTGGGAATGTTTTTGCACAGCTGAACACATGGAGACTCCTGGAAGGTGGTGCTGCTTCAAGGGAGGGCATGGATGCTCTGTATGTAACCCTCCTCCATAGCTGGTCCTGTGCGTCTGTTCCTCTACAGTCTTTGCAATATCCTTCATAAGAAGCCAGCCAGTCTAGGCATTTCCCTGAAATCTCTGAGCTGCTCTAGCAATGTGATTGAAGCAGTTGGTCAAAAGCATAAGTAAATAAGCAACTGTGACTTGCAGCAGTCATGGGGTCTGACTCTCTCAGGAGGTAATGTCAGAACTGAATGGGAAGTCTCAGCTGTTATCTACTGCAAAGTTGAAGAGTTGTTGGTATATGGAGAAACTCTCATGCCAATATGGTATCAAAAGTGCTATGTTGTAAGAGTACAATAGGAGATGAGGGAATAGAGAGATGACTTGGAGGTGAAGGGAACATACTGCTCCTGCAGAAGACCCAAGTTCAGTTCCAACATTGGTACCCAGACTTCTGTCCTCCCTGGAATCTGCATTCACACACAGACACATACACACACAATTCAAAATAAAGTAAATATTTTTGAAGACCAGCACAGTAGGAGAAACTGAGGCAGCATATTTTTCTTTTTTTTTTTTTCTTGGTCTTTTCGAGACAGGGTCTCCCTGTAGCCCCAGCTGGCCTGGAACTTGCTCTGTAGACCAGGCTGGCCTTGAACTCACAAAGATCTACCTGCCTCTGCCTCCCAAGTGCTAGGACTAAAGGCGGGTGTGTCACCACACCCGGCTAGGCAGCATATTTTTCTACTCAGTGGTGAGACTCTGTTGTTTAATAAAAAAGAAAAGCTGTAATATCATTGCAAAGTGACTTTTTGTGATCTTAATTTCTTTTTTCTTTTTGGTCTTTTTGAGACAGGGTTTCCCTGTAGTCCCAGCTGGCCTAGAACTAGCGATGTAGACCAGGCTGGCCTTGAACTCCTGAGTGCTGGGATTAAAGGTGTGCACCACCACGCCCAGCATGATGTGATCTTAATTTCTTTTTGTCTCTGACTTTCCACCCCACATGCCTTCCAATCTGCCTGAAGTATATCCTTTGAGTCCACTAGGAGCAAGCCACCTTAGCTTTGGTTTGATAGAAATGTTTTCTGTAATCTTCATTGTTATGCAGTGTTTTCACTGGATATAGAATTATAGGTTGACAACTGTTTTCTTTCAAGGATTGAAGTGGCTCTGCCTTCCATTGTTGTTAATGTGAAATCAGATAATAGTCTGATAGTTTCTCTTTTGTGGGCAATCTGTCTTTTCTGGCTTTTTTTTTTCTTATTTTTAATAGACTTTATTTGTATTTCTTTGATTTCTTTATTGAGACAAGATCCTCTGCAGCCCAAGCTGGCCTCAATTCACTATGTAGCTAAAGAAGATCTTGAACTTATGATCCTCCTGCCTCTAACTCCCAAATCACAGTATTACAGGCATGAGGCACCAGTCATGGTTTGTACAGTGCTGGGGGTCACATGCAGGGCTTTGTGCATGACAGGTAAGCACTCTACCAACTGAGCTACAGTCCAAGTCATTGGAATGTAGCTTTTTTTTAATAAATTAAAAAATTTTTTTGTATTAATTTTATTTATTTATGTATGTGTATGAATGTACTGTCTGCATGCAAGTTTGTGCACTCGTGCCGCGCAATGCCGCGGAGGTCAGAAGAAGGTGTCGGATTCCCCTGGAACTGGAGTTCTCCTGGAATTGGAGTTTCAGACGGTTCTCGGCCGCCATGTGGGTGCTGGGGATCGAATCCAGGTCTCTGCAAGAGCGGTCGGCACTCTTAACGGCTAGGCTATCTCTCCAGCCCCAGGAATGTAGCTTTTTAGAGCAGTTTTTGATTCATAGAAAAACTGGTTTGAAATTACATAGAGTCTCTGTGTACCTTCTGCTTCTACCCACACGCAGCCTCACTCATTATCCATGGCCCACATGGTACATTTGTTACAGTCAATGAACCTGCATTGAGACATAGTCACCTTGGTTTTTATTTGAGTTCATTCATGATGGTCCTCTGAGAAAAATAGCCACCATTTGCATCAGATAAGCTATGCCTACTTGCAAGAGACCACCACCAGGAAGCCTGCTGACTGTCAATGTTCCCTCAGAGAAGGAGGGATGGAGGGGTCCCTCCTGAGATTCTAGCCACTTCCCCCAACCATTGGTATGCATTTCTGCTCTAAATGGAAGTGTCCTCTGGATAGGAAAGATTACCTGGAGGGAACCTCATCTATGTGCCTATGGGGAATCCATCATGCAACTGGCTGCTTCAGGGTTCCCCATGCTTTTTTTTTTTTAATTTTTTTAATCAATTTTATTTATTTCTGTATGTGTATGAATGTACTGTCTGCATGCAAGTTTGTGCACCCGTGTCGTGCAATGCCTCGGAGGTCAGAAGAGGGTGTCGGATTCCCCTGGAACTGGAGTTCTCCTGGAATTGGAGTTTCAGACGGCTCTCGGGCCACCATGTGGGTGCTGGGGATCGAACCCGGGTCCTCTGCAAGAGCGTCGGTGCTCCTAACCGCTAGGCCATCTCTCCAGCCCCCCATGCTTCTTTAAGCAAGCCCAATAAACTCCTGGGTTCACCAGGATGAACTTTGGTGGAATCATACTTTGGTTTATCATTGGGACCTTATAAGGAGGGAGTAAATGTTGTTTACATCTCCCCAGGGGAGGAATTCTGGCTATACTTGGTGCTGTACATCCTGTGGAATTTGACACATGCACAGTACATATATCCCCCATTGTAGTATCAGACACAATAGTTTTATGCCTCCATCACAAGTCGATCCTTCAGTGTGTTTATAGTTTGAGTTTTTACATTTAAGCCCTTAAGTTATCTTAATTAATGCATAAGTAAAATGTGAGATATGAAGAAGTTTTATCCCTGGATTTAATATGCTTTATTAAGAACTCCGTCATTGAACTACAGTGATGCCTTTGTCAAAAAATATTCACAGGACTATGGGGATGGCTCAGTGGGTGAACACTTGCAACACAAACATGAGGACCAGAGTTGAATTCTCCAGCAACATGCAGTGTGGGCTTAGTGGCCCACCCATAACGCCAGAGCACGGTAGATGGAGACAGCAAGCTGGCTGACTAGACTAGCTGAATTGGTGAACTCTAGATTCAAGAGAAGATCCTGCCTCAACATATAATGTAGAGAGCAATTGAGGAAGGCACCTTATGTCAACTGCTGGCCTCTACATGCACATGGGTGCACACACATACACACATGTGCAAACACAGAGACACACATGTATACCGCACACATATGCATATGAAAAATTGTATATTTATGGGTCTATTTCTGGACTTTCTCTTCCATTGGACTGTTTATCCTTCTTATTATCCTGGTCTTGATGAAGGCACTTTAGGGTGAGTCTTAGAATCAGAACAAATCTTCTAACTTTATTATCAACATTGTTTTTGCTTATTCTAAAATATTTGCTGTTCTGAGTAAATTTTAGTGATGTTTGTCAATATCTACAAAAAAAGCTTTCTAAGATTTTTATTGGAATTTTATTGAATCTATAACTCAGGTCTTTAGTCTTTCTCAACAATGTTTTGAAGTTCCTATTAGGAGGAGACTTTTAGGACACCTGTTACTTTTATTCTTAGGTAAGTTTTTAGCCTAGAAATAAATTGTAAATGAGACTGGTTTTTAAATTTTCTTCCTGTTTCCATGATGTTTCAATTTCAACTATTATATTTTTCAAATATATACAAGCTCTATTTGGATAGCACCCAAACCTATTTGTTTTTCCGTTATGGCTCTTGGTTATAATTTTTAAATTGATCATTTTTGCTATCTATTCTTTTTTTTTTTTTTTTGGTGTTTTGAGACAGTGTCTCCCTGTAGCCCCAGCTGTCCTAGAATTCACTATGTAGACCAGGCTGGCCTTGAAGTCACAGAGATCTGCCTGCCTCTGCCTCCCAAGTGCTGGGATTAAAGGCATGAGCCACCACATCCAGCCTGCTGTCTATTCCTTCTCATTCATGGTGTCTCTGTATCAGCTTTGAAATAAAAAACTGTTCATTTTTCTTGATTCTTCGAGCTCTCATACAAAGAAGTAAGGCCTTAGATCAAGACTTTGCATTTGTTTTTGCCAGTCTCTGACTGGCTTAACCACAACTGGCTAAAATGTAGAGAATAAGGGACTGCAGAGTGTGTGTGTGTGTGTGTGTGTGTGTGTGTGTGTGTGTGTGTGTGTGTTCCTAGACAGAACTCCCACCCATGGCTCAGGAACCATTGTGGAAGGGAGGGTAGAAAGATTGTTAGGGCCAGGAGTGGTGGATAACCACAAGAAAACAGTTTTCCACATTTCTGGGAACTTGCTCATATGAATTTACAGCAGTGGTGACAGCATCCGTAAGACCCATGCAGACGCAAACCAGACAAAAACACAGCATAGAACTGGAAAAATCAGTAAGGAGCTCCAGCCTTAGCTGAGGAACTTTTGGTAGCTGATCACTGCTGGGTGAGGGAGAGTTGGTCTTCTTTAAGGGAGGGACACTAGAGAGGTTGACAGGCTCCAGTGGATAAACTCACACTGAGGGATGTCTGGAAATATAAACTTGACTCAATGAGCCTGAACATATATGACAGAATGCATGAAATCTAGTGGAGGGAACCTCTGGGGGGATGGAAATAAAGGAGAGGGTCGAAATATGATTAAGATGTATGTAATGCACAAATTTTCAATAAAAATACATAGCAAAAAAAAGATCCCAAAAAAACAAAAGAAAAATGATTGGCTTGAGTTTTTTTTTTTTTTTTTTTTTTTCATTTGTTCACTGTTAAGACTACACAGATGAATTGGGGCATTAAACTATCTGAGAAACAGACAGTTTGTGGCTTCAAATTCTCAGTGATTCCATTATTTTTGCTGTTTTTTGTTCAGACCCTAGGTTTTTGAAGTGTGGGTTGATGGAGTTAGCAGTTGTTTTTGGTTCACATTTCCACTGGTGTTACGGCGCCTTTGCATTTCACTTTTCTAGGGGAAGTATCCAGGGATCTTGGATGTCCCATGATCTTTGTCTCCTGTTCTTGCTCCGCTATGAGACTAGGTAACAGAACCTCAATAAATGAGGTTCAATAGCATCTCACAGCTGGTTAGCTGTGTGCTCCAATTGGCTGCCGAATCCCTTCTTTCCCTTAGTATTTTGGCCCCAGAAACCCTAATCCTTGCTAATTCATAAACAGAATTAAGAAGGTCCATTTCTCCTGCATTTTCAGTGATTTTGGTTTGAGGTGCTATTCATTTATTTTTATCTTTCTTTGGAAAGATCAATCTACTAAGGAACAAAATTCCTACTATGTAGCCTTCCACCTCACAGAGACAAATTAAAAGTCACTATCAGTTACTCTGCTACAGCACAATACAGTTGTTGTTTTGGGGATCCAAGAGGATTCAAACAAAAGCTACTTTGCCAATAGAACACCAGAGAAATTCTGTGTCTGGCATTGTCTCTCTACTTCTCTAACATTAGAAATATGCTCACAGGCTGTCTATCCCCACCCCTGTCTTTCAAGCTGGTTCCCCAAATGCTTTGGGTTACTTTAGGAAAATGTTTTGTTTGATTTTGTTTTGTGTTTTGTATTGTTTTGTTTGCACTTAAGCTTTTTCTTATGAATGTCTCATTTTAAAATATATTGCAGATAAAGAATATGATCTAGGAATATTTTTTGATTTAGGGAAGTAATTTTTAAGCTTATGATGATCGATTTTACAAATGTTCCATGGAGATTTGCAAACAAAAGAAGACCTTGTTTTTTGTGCTTGTGAACTTGTGTGGTGTGTGTGTGTGTGTGTGTGTGTGTGTGTGCAATCCTAGTAGCTGATCTTTGCTTCTTTTTTGACTGTTTGATCTGCCAGAAACAGAGGTGCATTAAGCTGACCTACTCCCTGCTGCTTTCTCATGTCCCTGGAAACATCATCATCTTCCTTTGCTTGCAAAGTGGGACATGGACTTCCCAACCTTTCTGAGCCAGGGCTGGAGGCTGGCAGGTGGCAGCATCTCCATGCTGCTGAGAGCTTGTCCTGTGTCAGTGGTCTGCAGCTCTGCTTTCAGGAGCTCCTAGCATCAGTCCTGCCCTCGGACCTTCAGACCTTCAGCTATCCCAGCCTCTCTTCCTGAACACAGTCTCCAGCGGGCTCATAGGCAGCATTTCCATTCCCTGGACTGTCAGTTCCTCCCGTCCTGGCACAGCCTCCTTCTTTTCATTCCCTCTTCCAAGGCAGGAATCTTTTGCCCAAATCTAACTTGGATACTGGGTGTCTGCTCTGTACAGACCCACTACCCTAATGGATTTGTCTTTTTGCATTTTGACTATTAGTGTTGCTCTCTGTCGATGGAAACATCTTGCTTTCTTGTTAGAGTCTCTGGAGCCGACTCCCCGAATCTTATCTATCACTCTTGCCTTGTTTGCTTCTTGTTTGATCACATGCTTTGTCTCAGCACAATCCTGGCCTCTTCTGCCTTATGGCTCTGCCCCATCCAAGTTGCATTCTCTCTCACAGAACCTGGCTTTTCTTCTGGTCAATCAGGAAGTTACACTTGTGATCAAAACAAATTGAGGGTTTCCAATACACTACCAATATCCCTTCCTCCAACTCAAATTCCCCTTCAATCACATGTTCCGAGGAAGCACAAAGAACAGGTAGGATGCATGCCTATTCGGCCCGTGTGTTGGAGACCTGCATACGTTTAATTTTACAAGTACACATATGCACACATACACATGCTTCATGTGCACATTCAGAATTCTATATCCACACAATAGTTTTTCACATTTGCTGACTAAATTCAACAGAAACACAACAGAACTGCAGAGACACCACTTAGTGGGGGCTTAGTGACTTCAGCAACATTAATGATAGTAAGGAAGAATAAATATCTATTGGGATTCAAGGTGTACCCACACTCTCACAGGTGCCTCAGAAAGCAGTCCTTTACTGTTTTGGGGGTGCTTATGGGACATTTATAAAACTAATCAAAAATTAGTAAATCTCGAAGTCTTCCGTCAGAGGACAGTCCTTTGTCCTCAGTGTGTTTCCAAGTTGGATATTTGTAACAACTTTTTCTTTTGTCTTTTTGAGACAGGGTCTCCCTTTAGTCCCAGATGGCCTGGAGCTCACTCTGTAGACCAGGCTGGCCTTGAACTCACAGAGATCCACCTGCCTCTGCCTCCCAAGTACTGGGATTAAAGGCATGTTCCACCACGACTGGCTTTGTAACAACTTTTTAAATGAAAATGAAATAATATGGTAAGAAATATACAAAAATTTCTTGAACCAACTAAAACATTTGGAGGAATCCACTTGAAAAAGAGAGTATAAAATGTCTAAGAACAATTGTCATCAAGTTTAGAAAGTCAGAGGTCAGGTTTAAAGAAGTCAGAAGGGGATTTCTTTGTACTGTAGTACCAAATATATTTTTAAAGCCCAGGGAACAAACTGCGGAAGAGGAGGCGTGGTAGATTGTAAGGGCTGTGGAGAGATAGGGGTGAATCATGAGACTACAGGAATATAGTCTGGACTCCTGATTGATCAACATGCCTGTGCATACAAGCTTCTCCAACTGGACTATGGGAACCTTGGGTTGTTCAAAATTTGGACATAGATATTTGCAAAATGCACCAATTACCTATTGTATGACATACTGAGTAACATCAATGTTATCTGCAAACAACTGTGTCATTATATTGTGAATCCCTTAAAAATAAAATTAAAAAATAAATAAATAAATAAATAATTTAAAAAATAAAAATAATAAAAAAGAATCCTTTCTCTACTAGTTTCAGTCAACAGTGTATTCAACTGCAACAGAAACCTACAGTCACTTTGATGCTAGTGATGACCAAGTGGGCGGAGTGGCAAATGGTGAGCACTGCAGAGGAGGCAGGTACTCCTGATAGCTGAATGTCACAGAAAGTCAGAGGTGATCAGGTTCCCCATCTCCACATCTAAATCAGGCAAGCACCAGCCTTTAGTGCCTAAGAGAGCACAAGCAAAAGATCCCACCTTCATCTAACTAGTGTCTGGTCACAAGGAGCTTCTAGGAATGTTCCAGTAAAAGCAAGAAGTTAACTGCTTCCTGGTGGAAATGGTAGTTCCCAAAGAGCAGCATGTTGGTTGGTCTTGATCGTCAACTTTGAGGATCTGGAATCAACTAAGAGACAAACTGCTGGGTGGGTCTGTGAGGGCATTTCCAGGAAGAGTGAACTGAGGGTTAGACGGCCCTCTCCGAGTGGGCAGCGCCTTCTGATGGGTAGCCCAGATAATACAAGGCCCAAGGGGAAAGGCAGCTTGCTTATCTGCCTGCCTTCCCACTTTGCCAGTGAGCATGTCTATCCCTGCTGCCACTGCCCCTGCCATCTTTCATTGACACTGATCTCAGGCTTCTTGGGCCTTCCAATATGCACTGAAGACCAGTGACTCCCCAGGAATCTTCCAGGTCTTCAGCACCAGATTGCAAAGCTAAGGCATCGCAGACTTCATGGGTGCAGGTCTATCAGGTACTCTGGCTCTGCAGCATGCAGATGGCCATTGTCAAATGACCCGGCCCCTATTGCACATAAGCTAGTCTAGTAAATGCGTATCCTAGTATATTCACACCTATCAGTTCTGTTCATCTAGAGAACCCTGCTTAACACATTATATTACCTCATCTGGAATCCCAGCCAGAGTGAGCAGCTCTCTGCCCTTCCATTGTATCTCCTGTGCTAGCAGTTCCAGCTGAAATCCTACTTTAAGATTTATTTATTATTTTTATTTTATGTCTATGAGGGTATTGCCTGCATATAGGTAAGTGCACCTGGGTTGTACAATGCCCATGAAGGTCAGAAGAAAGTCTCAGATCCCCCTGGAACTGGAGTTGTGGACGGTTAGCCACCATGTGGGTGCTGGGAATCGAACCCAGGTCCTCTGCAAGAGCAACCAGTGCTCTTAACCCCTGAGGCATCTCTCCAGCCCCTGAAATATTCCTTTTTAAGCCAAAGCAACAAGATCTAGCTGTGGGAAGTCCGGCTTGAATTGCGAGCTGGATTTCCAACTCACACTGCATGGCCAAGAGTCTGGCTCCACCCCAGGGAGGAGCAAGCAGCATGGCCTAAGTGTGCTATGCTGGGTGGAGCAAGGTGTGCAGTGGCCTGGAGTTGGGGGGCTCATGATTGGTCCTGGGAACTGATGTCATTTGGTTTATAAAAGCAAGCTGTGTTAGCCGGGCGTGGTAGTGCACGCCTTTAATCCTAGCACTTGGGAGGCAGAGGCAGGCAGATCTTTGTGAGTTCAAGGCCAGCCTGGTCTACAAAGTGAGTTCCAGAACAGCTGGGGCTACAGGGAGACCCTGTCTCGAAAAGACCAAAAAAAAGAAAGCAAGCTGTGGCAACCAGTAAATCGAATTCCATATTATCATCACGGAGTTGCTGGCCGATATTTTTATTAATTATTTCTCGCATACAGGCTAAGGTAGGCCTGAGTTTCATTCGGGTGACCAGTGGGCTGGAAAAATGTTCCCTTTGCGGACCACCAACCTGAGTAGCTGGTGTTGTGAGTGAAATTCCTGTCCTGGCTCTGGGCAGGTGGGAGTCACGGCCAAGAGTGGAACACGTGTCTCGTGGGTCCAGGCTAAGAGCCTAAATTGGAGTTACCACTTAGGTTGGGCTGCGGGAAGTAGCTGGCTGGTCTCTGTGCCGAGGGGCCAGCTCCTCACAGTGTCCACAAAGCGGGCGGTGTGTCCCCATCCCCCTTAGCAGGGCCACGTGGTCCCTGTTCGCATAAAAAGGAACGCTTCCTACATCTAGCCAGTCCTGATAGCCCTAGCTAGTTTACAAGTTCTCAGGGGACCTGAATTTGACACTTTCCTGAGTGCCAGGTAGAGTAATAAGGATTAGTCAACCCACCAACCCCAGTGACAACAGCTTCAATTTCATCTTATTAAATGACATCGCCCTGGAGTCCTTACTTCTAACCTGGCCTCTGTCACTAATTTGCTTTTCCCAAGCTGTTTTCCCTGTTTTTAGAAAGTAGGAAAGGAGAGCTGGGAAGAATAGAGTTAAAACTACCTTCTTTAAACAATTATTTATTTTCTTTTATGTGTGTGTGCCTCAGTATATGTGTGTGTGTCTCAGGTGTGCAAGTGCACATTGTGGCCAGAAGAGGGCATCAGATCTCCTTGAACTAGAGTTACACTTGTGAGCTACCTGATGTAGGTACTAGGAACGGAACCTGGGTCTTCTGCAAGAACAGAAATGCTCTTAACCACAGAGCCATCTCTCCAGCCCCCAAAGCTGCCTTTTAAATGGAGAGATGGCTCAGGGGTCAAGAGCACTAACTGCTCTTACAGAGGACCCAGGTTTGATTCCCAACACTCACGGGGCAGCTAACAACTGTTAGTAATTTCAGTTCCAGGGGACTCCAACACCTTCTTCTGACCTCCTAGAGCACTGCACGCACAACGTGGTAATACACTCATAGACATAAATAAAATAATAGGGAGCTGGAGAGATGGCTCAGCAGTTGAGAGCACTTCTTGCAGAAGTCCTGGGTTCGAATCCCAGCACCCACATGGCAGCTAATGACTGTCCATAGGTCCAGTTCCAGGAAATCCAACACCCTCTTCTGACCTCTGTGGGCACTGCATGACACAAATACACTTACATACAGGCAATACACTCATACATACAAAAAATAAATAAAGTAAAATAGAAATAATAAACAAAATATTTTAAAATAAAATAAAATAAAACCTAAGTTACCTCCATTTATCACCAGGGAGGAGGATCATTGTTTTCTGAATCACCAGACTGGTCAAGATTATTTGGATTGCAAGAGAAAGCAACCCTTCTCAAAAGAGGTTTGATAAAAATTAAAATTTTAAATTAAGAAATTAATACTGGCTGTCATAACAAAAAAGGACAAGGGCAGATGATTTCACTCACTCTGTCACAGCTCATCTCCGTCTCTCATTTTGGCCTCTTCTCACTGTTGGCCTTGTTCTCTCCTTCAGACATTTTCTTGCATGCCTTATGAGGTGGGAGGAGATGGCCAAGTAGTTTCAGGCTTGCCTTAGCTGGAGAACCCAGAAAGAGATGCTTTTCTTGCCAGACAGTCTTAAAACCCTAGGAATAGATGGATTGGCTCAGCAAGACTAGGCACCCATCTTTTGGCTGGCTTAGAGTTTCTCCAAAGAGAAGCTAGCACGCCATGACCATTATGATAACAGTTACCACAAAGTCTAAAACACCCCTCATTTCCAATGCCACGTCAGTCAGGTACCATACTGCCTTATGTTAAAAATTACCACCAATGCCAGGGTCTTGGGGACATGTGACTGGCTAAACCCCAGGTGTATGCCTTTGGGGTGTCAGGCTGGAGGGTGCTGTATTTGGTAACCTTCTACAGCCAATGACACTAGTGGTCGAGAAGGAGTCAATCAAAGTTGCTCCCAAAGGAACTGTATAACCAGGTTCCTATTACAGAAGGGATGCTCTGGAGGCAAAGACCAACAATTGTTGATTGTTACAACTCGGGGGGGGGAAAATGAGTACTCCCAAGAGAAAAGAAATATTCCCCCTTCTACCAACTACCCTCTGTGCTTCTGCAATTAATCCCAGCATCCAGCTGAAAATTGCACGCGCCCTCACTGTGGTGCCATGGGCTCCCTGATTTATTGTTTTTTGATCCTCCCACATGCTCCATGGTCTGAAATCACCAAAAATGTCAAAGGCCTCCTGGTCTGTTGGACTCAGCCCTGGACTCAGCTCAGGCACTTGCTAGATCCAGGTAGAGTCAGAAGGCAAGATGTATGGGCAATCCATATCTGGGGCAAATGAGCCCATCTGAGCTGGGGGTGTGTGGAGTTTCCAGGAAAGAACTGAGACAGCCAGCACCCCAGCCATTTTCTGATTCTTAGAAAAAGAGGAAGGCAAGATATTTGTTGAAGAGTTCCAGTACCTTCATGGGGTCAGGTCTGAGCCACCCTGATAAGTCAAATGACTGTAAGAGCTGAATTCTCAGAAACACCTCCCACGAATCAAAAGCAAAGGCTGGGAAACATTTGTAGGAGAGATTTCAAAGTATCTAAGTGTTGAATGAGCTCTGCTCAGGTGGGGCAACCCAGACCAGCAACCCACGGCTCCCTAAGTCATAGTACCCAATCCCCAAAGAGCAATTCTTGTTTCTCCCTTCAGGACCCAGAACATAACCACGTTCTGTTCTCATTTGTAGTAAGACCGTCGAGACAGCTGGGTACTTTCCAAAGGAATTTAGCAATGAAGCTGAAGGAAGTAGAAGAAAAAGCTATCAGAGGCCCCTCAACCTCACACGGAATGAGTATCTGAGCCGGGGGGTGGTAGCACATGCCTTTAGTCCCAGCACTTGGGAGGCAGAGGCAGGCAGATAGATCTCTGCGATTTCAAGGCCGGCCTGCTCTACATAGCGAGCTCCAGGCCACCTGGGACTAAAGGGAGACCCTGTCTCAAAAAGATAAAAAAAAAAAAAAAAAGGGAATGAGTATCTGAAGCTTCTGGAAGGTTCTGCTCTAACCCTATTTCAGAGATCCATTTATTTCTTAGGTGAGTTCCCCCCTCCAATTTACAAAATAAAGCTGGTATGGTGGCACAAAATAAAGCTGGTACAGTTTCTCTGGGTAAGTTGCTTTCTCTCTCTTGATCTTTAAGAGCAAGGGAGGAGGGGGAGAGGCAATGTCCTTGGAGAGATAGGACCAAATAAATCAAAGAGCTTTTCCATTAATCTGTTCTTCCTTCATCCCTCCAACATTCCCAGATCCCCATTTTCAGTCCGTCTTTCTTTTTCCATTAAAAGCTCATCTTTTAGTGAGGCAAATGGCCATATAGACTTAATGAGTGCCCCAACACCGTAACTCCATAGCCAGCTACCTCCTTGCCCACTCATCAAAAGAAATGACATTCTCACTGAGCTCTCACTTAAGTTGTTGAAAATAAAACTTTAAATGGTTTCAGAAGAGGTTTTATTTAAGTGTTCTCTTCAAATGTGATCTAGGCCAGCCAATTCTCTATCCTTCAGAATGGGCTCTGTTCATGGCTAATAGAGTTGGGCTTCTCCTTCTACTGCCCAGGGCTATGATGAATGGAGACCAGGTAGAGAGGAGCAGGTGGGAAGACTGACCTGTGGTACGTACCGCAAAGCAACAACTCAGGTGCAGTAGTCTACACCTTTGACTGTCCTTCCCTCTGCCCATCTCCAAACTTCATTTCTTCCCACAGTGTGGGGCCATTTCTGTCTGGTTTATATCTCTTCCTGAGCAACCAGATGATCCCCTGCCTTCCCTTGGTGTGGACATGTTGGCGATTCCCAAACCTCTGTCTCCACAGGAATTCAGCTTCATAAGTATTTAAGATTTTTCCCAAAATGTAAATTACTCCTGTGGGGATAGATCAAGAGAGAGAGAGAGAGAGAGAGAGAGAGAGAGAGAGAGAGCAAGAGCACTGTGGTCACTGACAAAGCTTTCTTGAGAGTACCAAAACCATATTTTCATAAATGGGTTGTTGATGATGTCACTTAGAAATTATACTGTCCCTTGTTTGTTATTGATCTTGTCTTTTTCTCTCCTAGAAATTCTGCTTTCAGGTGGGAGTAAGGAGTCAGTGAAGAGCCTTTCTGTGTATCACGTCAGTCTGGGCTTCTCCAAAGCAAGTGTTTATAAGATTCACAGGCCTGTGAAAGGATTTCGTTGTGTTCCCTGAAAGACGGATATCGAGATTAACTGGGTCATGTATATTTCCGGCAGTGGCCAGGGAATGACATGTCTTGGATGGTCTAAACAAGGTTGTTGCCCATTCCTCAGCCTGTCGTGGTGGCCACTGAGTTGGGAATATGGTAATTGGTGGAGGTCATCCATGGCCGTCCCTGGAGCTCAAACCACAGACCATCCTACACTGGTGGAGAGAGGGAAGAGATGGTGAGTGAGTAAGCAGCCGCTGTGCTTGCAATGGTCCTCATGAGCCGTGGCTTGGGGAGAAGTTTTGGACATGGTCCATATAAGAGAAACATCCTACATTGTGCCCTAGAAAACACACACACACACACACACACACACACACACACACACACACCATCCATAAGACAAAACTTTCACAAATATTATTTGTTCCTCGAGGCTAGGAACACATTCTGGTGTTTTTGTAATGCCCAATTCTATTTTTTTAAAAATTCTACACTGAGGCCAGGCATGGTGGGGCACACCTTTAATTCCAGCACTCGGGAGGCAGAGGCAGGTGGATCTCTGTGAGTTCAAGGCCAGCCTGGTCTACATAGTGAGTTCCAGGTCACCTGTGACTAAAAGGAGACCCTGTTTCAAAAAGACCAAAAAAAAAATCTACACTGAACCCACTAAAGTACTCTACAACTCTATAACTCACTAACAGGTCATAACCCACACTCTGAAGATGTCGCCCCTACATAGCGGTAGAGATGGAACCAAAGGCATTGTCACTGTATGCCCGAGGCAAATAGTCCCCATCCCTCAATAAACCACCTGCTGTTGAAATGGTTGTGAAGTGTGGCATAGATTCTCCAGGAATTTGAGAGGGAAGCATGTAAGGAAACAGAAGTTGGGTTAGTAGAGCATCGCTAACAGGACAGGGGTGGGTAGCTTGTCCAGGGTACTCAAAAGGAAGGCCTTGCAAGAGAAAATGTGCAAATTTCATAACAGGACTGCAGGTTCAAATACTAAGGCATTTCATTAGAACTTCCCCCCCCCCCAATTAGACCAGATCTGTGACTACAAAGGACTCCTCTGTGGTGTCAGACTAGTCATGCAGCACAGGTGGACACTCCAACATGTTTTGTCACCCAGAACTCAACTCCAACCTCTGACCAGACATCTTCAACATCTTTTTTTATTTTTTTTGAGACAGGGTCTCCCTATAGCCTCAGCTGGCCTGGAACTTACTCTGTAGACCAGGCTGGCCTTGAACTCACAGAGATCCACCTGCCTCTGCCTCCTGAGTGCTAGGATTAAAGGTGTGTGCCACCATGCCCGGCTTAAAGACGGTTCTTAGCTGCCATGTGGGTGCTGGGAATCAATCCTGGGTCCTCTGCAAGAGCAGTCCGTGCTCTTAACCATTGAGCCATCTCTCCAGCCCCATCTTCAGCATCTTGAAAGTGACAGGGAACAGGCAGCTCAAGGCCCTGCCAGGTAAGACACCATGTATATGGAGAGCATTCAGGAAAATGAGCATTAGTAAGCCATGTACACATTCATATAGAGTTCACTGGCACACACAGTAAATGTTATATATTTAGGGATGTAGTCATGTGATAAAGAAAATTTAGAACAGAGGTTAGGGGTTTGAGAGAGAGAAAGAAAGAGACCGAGGGTCTGGAGAGATGGCTCAGCAGTTAAGAACACCGACTGCTCTTGCAGAGGACCCGGGTTCAATTCCCAGCACCCACATGGCAGCTAAGAGCCATCTTTAACTCCAGTTCTAGGGGAATCTGATGCCCTCTTCTGACCTCCGCGGCATTGCACGACATGGGTGCACCAACATACATGCAGACAGTACACTCATACACATAAAAATAAATAAATAAATAAGTAAGTAAATAAATAAATAAATAAATAAATAAGAGACAGAGAGGGACAAAGAGAAGTCTTGCAGTAATGATAAGTCTTCATGTCCAGATCTAACAAGTGGAATAGAGGCTAGCAGCTCTAATGTACACAACCACTCATGATTCCTGGTATACTCACAGACATGCCTGTTAATGTGTATGGCAAAAAATATAACAAACCACAGACCCTGTACTTCATGAGCTTACAGACTCAAGTGGAAGACAGGACACACAGCAAGTATTATATTATATACCATGAGATAAAAAAAAAAAAAGAGAGAGATGGCTCAGTGGTTAAGAGCACTGGCTATGCTTACAGTGGACCCAGGTTTGGTTCCCAGCACTCATATGACAGCTAACAACCACCCATAACTCCAGTTCCAGGGAATTCACCATCCTCTTCTGATCTCCATGGGCACTGCACTTACATACATGCAGGCAATACACTCATACACATAAAAGTAAAAACATTAAATAAAATATTCTTTAAAATAAAATGAAGATACCAGGGGCTAGAAAGAGGGCTCAGCAGTTTAGAGCACTGGCTGCTCTTCCAGAGGATCAGGGTTTGATTCCCAGCACCCACAACAACCATATATAACTGCAGCTCCGGGTATCTGATGTCCTCTTCTGGCCTCTGCAGGCTATACAGAACATGGGTGCCCTTTCACATATCTGGGCAAAGCACTCATGCACATAAAATAAAAAAAATTAATTACCAAGAAGCTATTTATTTTGGCTGCTTACATGATCTTGGGTAAGTCATTTTCTTTCTTGAAGCTTCGTTCTTCAGATGCATTATATATAATATACATATATCTGTATGTGTGTATATCATTTACATATATGCATATATAATATACATATACACATATATAGTAGGTTTATTATGAGAATCAGCTAGTATACATAATGCATGAGAAAATGTCTGACAAACTGTGAAACACTGTAAAAAATGTGAGATAATATTATCACTCTGAGTATCTTTGCAACTGAACTATTTCTTCTATGAAACTGCTATTCCACACAGCCTTGTACTCAAGTGGCAGCCTCAAGGAAGCAGGTTGTAAGTGACTATAAATTATTCTCAATCTAACATATTTTGTGTCTAGCACGATGAGGGATGGAAATAAAGACTCTGGCTATTGCTGAATAGCTTGTCATTGTCAAAACAGGGCTTGCTACTTAAGAGATAATGGGATGGCTAGACCCAGGGTGCTGATGACTTTGAACTGGTTGGCTATGGGGGAGAAGACTACGATTCACCTCACCTGGGGCCCTTCAACGCTGTGAGCAACCCCTCACCACCATTATCACCTGCATTCTTAGTGCCTGGGTCCAAGCACATACACAAACCCTCTCCCTAGTTTTTCTTGTTGTTTTTTATCCTTTTAGATAAAAAGAATGCTGTGCAGAAATCAGGGTCCTCAGTTCTTAGGGGATCATTCTTAGGAATAAGTTCAGAATTTATTATTAAGATTGATGAGTTCAGGTTTAAGGACCCTGCAGGCACAATGACTCCCCAGAGTTTCCCCTGAAAAGTCTCCCTCTTTGGATAGGATTATACCCCAGAGACTGAGGACACAGAACTAGGTTTGGAATGAGCTAGTTAATTGTCCAGAGATCCAGATGAACAGGTGGCAAACTCAAACCAGGTAATCTGAGGCAAGTTTAATAAAGGGATTGTTTTCAAAAGGGATGGCAGCATGTGGAGAAGACACGAGGGAGAACAGAGTACCCCAAAGGGTTCATCAAAGCACCAGCTTCAGCAGATGATGCTACCAGCTCTTGCCTGGAGGGGCCTGGGTGAAGGCTCCTGGGACTGGAAGGAAAGCTGCTAAGATCTTGAGGCTGAGTTCTGTGCAGGGCAGAGCTGCTTGATAGAAGTCCTGGTTTTCAATGGTGGGTTGCAGCCAACCCTTGGAGGTCTCACAGAAAGGGGGCTGGAAAATATGTATTCTGAGCTCTTTTTCTCCCCCCCCCCAATCTCCAAGAGGTTGGCTGAACTGACCTGGAAACCAAGAAACCTGTTATTCTGAGTGAGTCACATTGGAGGCCAAGAGCCAAGGTGATGATGGGAAGGAGGAAATGGCCCTCAGTGAGGAGGAGGAACAGCCAGGGTCAGACTTGAGTGTTGTAGCGTAGCACACAAGCTGGAGAAACCAGGGGGATCCAGAGATGACAGAAACCACAAAAACCTCAGAAATTCAGGAACTCAGAAAGCCAGTGGACGGCACAGGCACCTCGAGCAAAACCATAACCTTGATAACTAAGCTCAAAGGCACCTGTCTAAAGCTGAACATCTATACCTCTTTATTTGTAGCAATATTGTTGATATGAAAGAATCGAATTCTCACAGCCATTTCCCTTACATCAGGTCAAAATTTCTCATCCGCTCTTTCAAGGACAATCTGGGGCAAATTCACAGCAGATCCTTGGTTAGCCACTTAGTTCAGTAAGCAGCACCGACTGACTAGACAGAAGAACCCTTGGCAGCAATTTGAAAGACCTCAGGTGCAAGCCTTCACTCTCTGTCAAGCTCACTGGTCTTTTAAATCACTTCACTTTCCACCTCTGGAGAGTGAGAGAGTTGGCTGTGTTCTCAAGGTGCCTTTTGATTCTGGTGTGCTAAGACTGATATAATCCTATGATTAGAACAAGTCATGACATTTAGCCCAACCGACTTGGCAGTGAATGCGTGACTCCATTTTGCACAAGCAATGTTTTATTTGAAATCTCTCTTTAAAGGTGCTTCTCTGAGGTAGCCAAGAGGCGAGGGACAAGAACTGCTTTCCAGTGGACTCCTGCGCATGCAAATAAACCCAGTGGACTCCTGCCCATGCAAACAAACCCAGTGGACCGCTACTAAAAAGGGTCGTCTACCACACTTCCTATTTGTTTGGCTTTGGAGAATTGGACGGAACAGGACTAAGGAAGGCGTGACACACCACGCTGAGTCATCTCCTGAAGAGGTTTCATTCTGCTCTCCAAGAGCCTCCTGGGCCTGGTTGGCAAAGGTAGGGCATGCCCTCCTCACTTCCTCCTTAGCACAGCCCGCCATGAAGGCCATTGCACTTGCTTTCTCTTTTTGTTTGTTTGAGACAGGGTCTCATTGTATAGCCATGGCTGGCCTGGAACTTGCTCTCTAGACCAGGCTGGCCAGGAACTCCCAGAGATCTATCTGCCTGCCTCTGCCTCTGCCTCTGCCTCTGCCTCTGCCTCTGCCTCCTGAGTGCTGGTACTAAGGGTATGTGCAACCATGCCCTAACCCTTGCTTCCGCTTTACAGCTGCTGACTACCAACTTGATTTTCTTAAGTTGGAAAACAATAAACCAGCCTCTGGATGCTCCTCTGTTTCCAGATGTTGGTGTTCTGACTTCCTGGACAGAGGTCTCTGCTGTCTGCCTGCCCAGCTTCTCTATTGCTTCTTTTTAATATATTTTTTATTTATGTTTTTATTTATGTGTATGAATGTACTGTCTGCATGTAGGTTTGTGCACCCATGTCATGCAATGCCGCGGAGGTCAGAGGAGGGTGTCAGATTCCCCTGGAACTGGAGTTCTCCTGGAATTGGAGTTGCAGACAGTTCTCAGCCGCCATGTGGGTGCTGGGGATCGAACCCAGGTCCTCTGCAAGAGCAGTCGGTACTCTTAACTGCTAGGCCATCTCTCCAGCCCCATCTTTTGCTTCTTAATAGGGCAGCTATCTTCACATATTTTCTGTCTAGAGCCCCTCCTGGGAGATGGAGTACATTCGCCAGTCACAGACTCTTGGGCCCACCCTGGCTTTGGAGAACTTGTAGAGAATAAACTGGAAATGGAGACTATTTCTTCCATGGTGCACTCACCACATAAATCATTTCTGTAAATCCAGAAGGTATAAGGATTAATAAATTCTATAGCAGACCCAGCCAAAGCAGGCTTTTCTTATTCAATTCCATTCTGCTACTATCTACTTGGAAACAGCATTAAGTCCCTTGGTCCCCAAACAAGTACCCCACCTATCCCTTCAGATGACAGCTATAAGCTCTAAGCAATATACGATTTTGCCTGTGCCTATAAATTGGGGTTCTCACAATCACCTACTCAGATTTGATTAGTTTGCTAGAGCAGCTCATACATATCAGGGAAATATTTAGGCTTACTGGCTTATTATAAAGGATATTCCAAATGCAGCAGATGAAGAGACGCATAGGACTGTGGGGGAGGAATGCGCATAGCTTCCAGGCTCCAAGCTTCTATGCTCCCTATCTCAGGCAGCAACACCCTCCAGGATTCTCCATATGATTAGCAATCCGGAAGCTCTCTGAACTCTGTTCTATCAGGTTTTCATGGAGACTTTATTGCATGAATAGGCCTGAAGCATGGATACCAGGTAGAAACAGGACTGGACAAGAAGTTTATGTGCCAGTGTATATGTTTGAGGCTGCCTACTGGACTCTGAAGAATGTGGATCAGGACCCATTTTTAAGTAGAGGGTCTTATGATCTGCTGTTGGCAGGATAGGTTAGGGTTTCTTCTGTCTCTCTCTCTCTCTCTCTGGCTGGATCCCCTTGCCTCTACCACTGGAGTGCTGGAATTACCGGTATGCATCACCAAGCTCCACCAGGAAATTTTCTTCATAGCTAGCTCCAAGACAGAATCTTGGAAAAAGACTGCAGTATATGGCCTATCTCAGGGAAGAGAAATTCCACTTTCTATAACCTGGGTTATGAAGCAGGAACCATAGACAAAACCTAAATACAATACCACACCCAGGCACCAAGATTAAATGAGGACACAGATCAAAGCCAGGCCGCTCAGCTGAGACTTATATCTAATAAAGCAGGAGTCACTCATTTTTTGTGCAGAGTGAGCTATATAATATAAGCCAGGTACTTTGGGGACCCTGTGTGTTGGTTTGAATGAGAATGTCCCCCATAGGCTCCAAGTACTTGGACATTTTGTCCCCAGTTTATGGCACTGTTTTGGAAGATCTTAGAAGGTGTGGCCATGCTGGAGGAAGCACGTCACTGGGGGGCGGGCTTAAAGACTTCTTAAGCCTTACAGGATCCTCAGTCATTCTCTGCTTCCTGTGGCTGCTTGAAGATGTGAGAGCTTATCTTCTGCTCCTGCTCCAGCCATCTTTACCACCATTGCCTCCTCTCCATGATGGATCCTTGTCCCTTTGGAGCCATAGGCTAAATAAATTCTTCCTTTTATAAGTCCCTTTGGTCACCATGTTTCATCACAGCAATGGAAAAGTAACTCATACATCCTGCCTCCATGCCCTGCCCCGGGCAGGGTTTAGATCCAAGAGATAAGAGACAAAGAGACCCAAACGTAGAGAAAGGCTGAGGCAGTGATGGAGGGAAAGGGAGAGAAAGGGAGGAAAAGGATATTTGTTTCTCTGGGCTGGGTTTGTCTTTACACTGGAGAAACTGAGAACCCATAATTGCTCTGTCCATGAGGCTGATGCCTCAACAGTCTCAATCTGTCACTGAAGACCCAAAGGATTCCTGGAGGGCCACTGGTCTTCAATCCACATTGGAGGACCTATAAAAGCCAGGATCTGATGTTAGCAAAGGGTGGCAGAGATGACCCCAGGGTAGATGAACTCTCAAACACTGCAGATGACAGGAGGCAGTTAGGCAAAAAGTAGGATCTTTTCCTGGGACTTCTTTCTATCTGGGCTGCCACTGGACAGTGCCTGCTGTAGTTTGCTTTGTGTCACTATGATAAAACACTGACCAAAATAACTCAGGGAAGAAAGGGTTTATTTTTTCTTATAACTCTCAGGTCACAACCCATCCCTGATAGAAGTCAGAGTAGGAACTCGAGGTTGAAACCTGGAGGTAGGAATTGAAGCAGAGACCATGGAGCAATGTTGCTTATTGACTTGCTTCCCTTGGCCTGCTCAGCTCTCTCTATTACACAGCCCAGGGCTACTTGCCTGAGGATGGTACTTCACAGTGGGTCGGAGCCTCCCCATCAATCAGCAATCAAGAAAATGCCCCACAGACAAGCCCATGGGCCAGTCTGATGGAGGGAATTCCTCAAATGAGATTTTATCTTCTCAAGGCATGTCTATGTTGACAAAAACTGACAGCACCGCCCACATTTAGGGTCTCTCTCACCTCTTAGGTTTTAACCTAATCAGGAGAATCTCTCACAGGTGCGCCCAGCCTGAAGCTTGCCTCCTCGTTGAGTCCAGATCTAGTCAACTGGACGAGTAAGCTTAGTCATCACATCATCCCACAGCTCAAAAAGCGTGAATGCTGTAGAAACCGGTATCTATAAACAGACCTGTGATAGGATAAAGAAGAACATGGGACAGGCTAAGGCAAGAAGGAGGCACAAGGATCCTTCTTTCTAGGTGGAGAAACTGGCAGCTCAGCCGCAGCAAGTGGCCAGTCAAGCCTCCACCAGTCAAGAGCTCTGAGGTTGAACAATGTTGAGAGGCTGGAGTAGTACTTATTATTCATACCCTTCAATGGGGACCATCTGAAAGGCTGCTCCCATTGAAGCTGGGCTACTTGAAAGTGGGAGGGAGCAGCTGGCAGATAAAGAAGCTCCTGCCTATACCAGGATTCTAAGAAAGCAGAGGTTTGCTGATCTTTTTTCTTTCAAGAATTTTATTTTATTTTATTTTATTTTATTTTTTTTTTGGTCTTTTCAAGACAGGGTCTCCCTGTAGCCCCAGCTGTCCTGGAACTCACTCTGTAGACCAGGCTGGCCTTGAACTCACAAAGATCCGCCTGCCTCTGCCTCCCAAGTGCTAGGATTAAAGGCGTGAGCCACCACGCCCGGCAAGAATTTTAAAAGTACCATTCTGTGATGGGGAAGAGGGGAAGAGGGGAAGAGGTAAAGGAGTCCCTGGTGTTGAGGCAACATTGCCCAGACCATAGCCTGGATCTTACTCATCATTAAGTGCTCTGAGAAAGCTAGGCCAGGATGCTGATTGGCTGAGTGGCCCCTCCTCCAG
>VZQC01004742.1:806763-964852 GCA_009823505.1 Rhizomys pruinosus | reverse complement strand
TGGTCTTTTCAAGACAGGGTCTCCCTGTAGCCCCAGCTGTCCTGGAACTCACTCTGTAGACCAGGCTGGCCTTGAACTCACAAAGATCCGCCTGCCTCTGCCTCCCAAGTGCTAGGATTAAAGGCGTGAGCCACCACGCCCGGCAAGAATTTTAAAAGTACCATTCTGTGATGGGGAAGAGGGGAAGAGGGGAAGAGGTAAAGGAGTCCCTGGTGTTGAGGCAACATTGCCCAGACCATAGCCTGGATCTTACTCATCATTAAGTGCTCTGAGAAAGCTAGGCCAGGATGCTGATTGGCTGAGTGGCCCCTCCTCCAGGCCTGCGGTGTGGGGAGGGGGGCGGGGAAGCAATGAGCAGAGCTCATACCAGGATGCAAGTCAGTTTTCCACTGTTCAGTGGATTTTCCCAAGTTTCCCAGGGGCGGGGCTGATAGGAGGACACGAAGAGCTTTCTCTCCCATCAGCAAAGTGAGTTGTGCTGTTCATGTCCAGGACTGGATAGTGATTCTTAGTTACAACATCAGGGATTTATTTCCCTCTCTGTTTTTTGAATGGATGTGGCAAACACCGGGGATGGTTCAATGCATTGTGGGGTCTTAGGTGGCGAGTACCTACAAACTGTGTCCTTATCAAATAATTGCCTTTTAGTTATTCAATGCCTGATGGTTGGTGCTCTTCCAGACCCAGGGGAGAGGATAATGAAGAAAACAAACAGAACGAAGAACAAATCTCACCCTGGTGGAGTCATTCTCATACCAGTAAATGGCCTCACCCAGGCAGCTGGCCAGGCCTGAGTCCCAGGATGGCTGTATCATAACCCACCCCTTCCAGCAAGGCTCCTCTTCCTGATTCTGCACTGATTCTGCCCACTTCTCTCATTTCCTCTGTTTTCCCATAGCCCAGAACAACATAAGCTCTCAGAGAAGTCACTGTAACTGTTTATCAATTGGTCCTTTTGTCCCTACTGTGCTGGCAGCACACACAAGTCACCGTGGCCATCTCAAACATGCTTTACTTCATATCCAATAAACCTAACAGATCCACAGAGAATGAGCACATAGACAGGTGCATCCATCTCACAAATAAAAGTAACGTTAGTTGCAGGAGATGAATGTGCAGTTTGTGAGCCTGGCTTTGGGTATATAGGAACCAATATTAGTTTTTTTCTGACAATAGAAAATGCCATAATGCCTAACTAGGGTGAAAAACCAGAGGGAATTATATTAGTTTAACAACCTAATGACAAATTACACATATCTCTACATGAGTCCATGTGTGTAGCTGAAGACTACATAGCAAGAAACAGTACCAGACAGGAGAAATTTCCCTTTGAGTTTTGGCCCTTAGTCTAAGAGACTCCAAAAATTACATAGGCGATTGCCACAGCCCTCAATTACCTCCCAGAACTTAAAGGTAAGACTCTATTGCTGAAGACAGGACATACTTCAGAGACTGGATTTGGAGCAATGGAGCTGGAACTGACCTGGAAGCCCCTTCCCATGAAGACTAGCTCTCATAGCTTTGGAAAGCAACATGTAAGCTGCTAAGGGAGAGCAGCAATCAGTGGTCCAACACCAGCTTTAAGACCAAACAACAGGGGGCTGGAGAGATGGCCTAGCGGTTAAGAGCGCCGACCTCTCTTACAGAGGACCCGGGTTCGATCCCCAGCACCCACATGGCGGCTGAGAACCGTCTGAAACTCCAATTCCAGGAGAACTCCAGTTCCAGGGGAATCTGACACCCTCTTCTGACCTCTGCGGCGTTGCACGACACGGGTGCACAAACCTGCATCCAGACAGTACATTCATACACATACAGAAATAAATAAAATTAATAATAAAAAAAAAAGATCAAACAACATCCTCAGTGACCAGCCCAGCATATGACATTGGTGCAATAGTGTCGCTTTTATTTTGTGGGCAATCAATGACTACCTAATTAAATTTAAAGCCCACTCAGTGGGAAGAAACTCATATGTGGTACTGTAAAATACACATGGATGGAAAGATCATAGATTTTAGAGAAAACTTCAAGTCTGTCACATCCCTAAAGTAATGTAATTTCTTATGAAGTACAAAATATGTCTCCTCATATTTACTGAAGTATCCCAGTCACCACTCATCAAAGAAGCTTCTTTTGTATCAGAGGGAGACTACTACAGTGTACCACAACTGGTCACACACAGACATTGTCTGTGAATTACCCAAGCCACATCTATAATGCAGCCTCACACAACATAGAATAAGAGATAAAGAGGACAATAATGAATCTCTCAGCTCTCACTAATGGAGCTCCTTCATGCAACAGAGGGTCAGGAACACAAATGGTCAAAATGTGGAGATGGGAAGTCTGCAAAGGTCGGCTCCTCTGACAGGACTCCTAGGTTAAGTTTCGCACGCCTAGGCCTCAGGGATCATTGCTGGAGAGAGAGTGGAAAGATTGTAAGAGCCAAGGAAGAGGTTCATGACCTTATGGAAAGAGAATTATACAAGCTCCAGGGGCCCTGTTCATACCAACCTATACCAATGGCGTCAGCATACACAAGACCCATGCAAACGTAAGCAGACAAAATCCAGAATAGAACTGTGGAAATGGGCAGTAGGTCCCAATCTAAGCAGAAGAAATACTGGCATCTGATCACTGTTGGGTGAGGAAGAGCTGATTTTCTTAAAGGGAGAGACTCTGGATGAGCCAAGTAGACCTCAGTAGATGAATTTGCACTGAGGAACATCCACGGATGCTAACTTGACACAATGGGCCTCTGTACAAATGAGTGTATGAACCCCAGTAAGGGGGGGGGGCTGTGGGAGGTGCCATCGGGGAAAGAGGTAGAAAGGGGATTAAGATTGATTGAGATGTTCTGTATGAAATACATACAAATTTAAAAATTTTTTAATTTTATTTATTTCTGTATGTGTATCAATGTACTGTCTGCATGCAGGTCTGTGCACCCGTGTCATGCAATGCCGCGGAGGTCAGAAGAGGGTGTTGGATTCCCCTGGAACTGCAGTTCTCCTGGAATTGGAGTTTCAGATGGTTCTCAGCCGCCATGTGGGTGCTGGGGATCGAACCCGGGTCCTCTGTAAGAGCATTCGGCGCTCTTAACCACTAGGCCATCTCTCCAGCCCCATATACAAATTTAATAAAAAAGAAGATGTCATAATGAGCTGAGTGTGGTGGTGTATGCCTGAAATCCCAGCACTTGTGAGGTGGAGGCAGGAGGAGTTTAGGGTCATCCTCAGCTAGATAATGAGTTCAAGGCCATCTTGGGCTATATGAGATCCTGTCTCAGACAGGGAGAGAGAAGGAGGGAGGAAGGGAGAGAAATTCTGATAAAACCAGTTATATAATCTCTGACTGAAAACAAAAAACAAAAAACCCAAATAAATAAAATGAAGCCAACCCTGGTGACAGTGCCTATAATCTTAGTTCCTTGAGAGGCTCGGGCAAGGGTTTCACAAGTTCAAGGGCCTGCCTGGGCTACATAGCAAGTTCAAGGCTACCTTAGGCAACTTAGTAAGATGCTATTTCAAAACTTAAGAAAAAGAAGAAGAATCTAGCCCAGTGGTAGAGCACTTGCCTAGCATGCATGAGGCAGTCTCAGTACTGCAAAAAATAAATAAAACAAGGGCTGGAGAGATGGCCTAGCGGTTAAGAGTGCCGACCGCTCTTGCAGAGGACCCGGGTTCGATCCCGAGCACCCACATGGCGGCAGAGAACCGTCTGAAACTCCAGTTCCAGGAGAACTCCAGCTCCAGGGGAATCCGAGACCCTCTTCTGACCTCCGCGGCATTGCACGACACGGGTGCACAAACTTGCATGCAGACAGTACATTCATACACATACAGAAATAAATAATAATAAAAAAAATGGGGCTGGAGAGATGGCCTAGCGGTTAAGAGCGCTGACCGCTCTTACAGAGGACCCGGGTTCGATCCCCAGCACCCACATGGCGGCTGAGAACCGTCTGAAACTCCGGTTCGGGAGAACTCCAGTTCTAGGGGACTCCGAAACCCTCTTCTGACCTCCGCGGCATTGCACGACACGGGTGCACAAACCTGCACGCAGACAGTACACTCATACACATACAAAAATAAAAAATAAAAAAAATTAAAATTAAAAAAAATTTTTTTTAAATAAAAAAAATAAATAAAACAAATGAAAAAATCAGGAGGCTGGAGAGATGGCTCACCAGTTAAGAACACTTGCTGCTCTTATAGCGTTCAGTTCCCAGTACCCATGTTGAGTGGCTCATGATCACCTGTAACTCCAGCCCCAGGGCATCCTATAGCCTCTCCGGCTCCCACAAGCACCCATATACAAGTGACATCCACACACATCCACACATTTAAAAATGTTTAAAAAATCAGTTCAGTTACAAAAGCTACCTCCATCAGCTTCTTGGAGCACTCAGTAAACATGCCTCCTGCCCATTGCTCAACCTTAACAGGATGCTCCACCAGACTTTTCCTGTTGTCTGAGAATTCCAGCTTAAGTTAAGAGCCAAGACAAAAAGGCTAGAGCATACAGCCTTTCCAAGGGAGCTGCTGTTAGGATTTGGCTCTGAAATGTCCCTCACAAGTTCAGGGGTTTGAATGCTTGCTCACCAGCTGCTGGTGCTGTCTGGAGAGGCTGGGGAACCTGTGTCCTGTGTCCTGGCCAGTAGAAATGGCTTGCTCAGGTAGGCTTTGAAGGTGACAACTGCTTCCACATCTGGCTGGAGTTCTCTGCTTCCTGGTGCACCTAGATGTAAGGAAGTGCCTCCCTGGGTCCCCACCACTACAAAAGGAGTCTTCCAGCAGCCATGTCTTCTCCACCATAATAGACTTTATCCTCTGAAACCCTGAACCGGAATAACCCTCCTGAGCTCTTGGCTTGTTTCTGGCAGGTATTTGTTCACATTAACAAGAAACAGTAGCAAGAAAAGAACTAAAACAGCTGCTCTCCATTCTGCCCTCCCTGTCACAGGGCTTACCGTCCCCCTTCTCTGTGAGATGATTGGGAAGTGATAAAAGGGGGAGGTAAAGTCACAATCACCTGCTTTGTGAAGACTGAGAGTTTGTGATGAGATGACCTTCCTACCAAGCCAAATACTGGTAAGATTCTTAAGAATCCTTGGCCGAAGGGATAGTTGGCACGCTGTTCCCTAGTTAAAATTATTTTCTATTTGCCCTTGCCCTGAGGTAAGAGATAATTGGCCTTATGTCAAAGTGGGGATTGGGGGAGAAGGGGAGCTACCTATGCCCCAATGTTAAGAATGGAGGAGATAGGCCGGAGAGATGGCTCAGTGCTTAATTAGCTGCTCTTGCAGAGGACCTAGGCTTGAGTCCCAGCACCCACATGATGGTTAACAACCATCTGTAACTCCAGTTCCAGGGTATCCGACACCCTCTTCTGACCTCCACGGGCATTGCGCAGCACAGGCGCACTTACCTACATGCAGGCAATACACTCATACACATAAATAAATAAAAACAATAAATAAGACATTTTCAAAAGAATGAAGGAGATCCTGGCTGGACCCAGTGGCTCTGGCACAAAGAGGTAGGGGTGAGCCTATGTACAAGTCCTCCAGTGGACTCCCCAGTATTTGACGTCCATCATAGTGAGGGCATCAGTGGTCTGCACTGGTGAGAGCAACAGCCAGCCCAGAGACTGTACCTATAGCCAGACATGTGGACACACTGGTCTGCTTTCTTCCTGATTTGCCCTCCCTCAGCCATGGGAGAGGAAGTCGGCCTGAAGAGGGAAGTGGAGAGGATATTTCAGACCCAGATCACAAGCCTCTCCCATCCTCCTAAAAGGACCCCAGCTCAAGAGAGCTGTGTGAGGGTGGGGCCTGAGAGAGCCAATGCAAGAGGGTATGAGGTTGAAGTCTTATAGGAGAGTAGACCCTTCAGAATCAGGAAGTTATATCATCTCCCTTTGTCTGTCCTGGGCCTCTGGGCCCTCCCTTCCCTCACTCCTGCTCTGTAAGGGGTAAAGACCACTTCCCTACAGGCTAAGTAGTCCAAGATGCTGGCGAAGCTGACCTCTAACTTGGTTAAAGGCAAGCAAGGGTGAGTGCTGGGAACAGGAAGCAGAAAAGAACCAAGACCTCCGCCTCCACCCTCTGTTTCCAGCAACACTTTGGCTGTGGGCTGTCTTTATGACGCCAGACCAACCAGCAGCCAACTGCTGGGTCTCAGTCCTCCACACTCTGCCAACACACCCTTCTCTGTGTCTGTCTTTTGACAATACCAGAACAATCTTTTTTATTTTATTTTTTTGCTGTTCCATCACTCATACAATGAACTCTCTGCATCAAATTCCTTCTGCTTCAATTACTTAGACTGCCTTTTGTCTTTGGGATGGGCCTTAAGCTACTTTCCCAGAGGTTTTTAAAAGTCTATGCTGCAGGAGACTGTGCTATAGAGAGAGCAGAGCTGGGGACAGCAGTGCTAAGAAATCAAGTCATTCATACTTATACCTTACTCAAGACACCCAGATAAGCCAATTGCAAGCATGTCAACCTAAATGCCATCTCTTCCCAGCATCTCTGATCACCAGTGAACGCAGCACATTCTTCCTCAAGCCCACTAAGCCGCATTACCTTGCATTTTCCAAGTTGTCAGTACTGTCTGAATTTACCAAATCTGTTTGTTTGTATTTATTATGTATACTCCCTGGGAATATAATCCTGGAGACCAGTTGCTCTTTTTCAGTGTAACTAATTACCATCAATAACTGACTGATCACCATCAGCACCTGATTAAGAGGAGTAGACATCACCAGAGACCCTGGAGCTATGGCTCATCTGGATAGTTTGATATCACTTTGGCTGTCTATCCATAAGGAAACAGTGAGTCTGTTTTATTGTATGTGAATTAAAATATTCTCAAAATTGCATGTGAGGAAGTTTGGATGGGTATGTTGTGTTTAACATGGGAGTAAGATGTGATGAACAGCTTTTTAAATATACTTTCTTGACACAGAGTCTCATGTAGGCCAGGCCGGCGTTAAGTACTTATGTAGCTAAGGATAACCTTGAACTTCTGATCCTCCTGCCCCTACTTCTCAAGTACTTGGATTCCAGGCCTGTGTTGCTATTCCTGCTACCGTTCCTGGGTTTTGTGGTGCTGGTGACTGAACATCTTTGCATATGCTAAGGAAGAGCTCTACCAACTTGCTGCACCCAAACCTCAGTGGGCAGTTTTAATTGCCTTCATTTTGGTTTCTGCAGTATCTTCCTTTCTCTGAGGAAATGCTCTTACATCACCCATAAAACTAAGCATGGGGGGCTGGAGAGATGGCTCAGTGATTAAGAGTGCCGAATGCTCTTGCAGAGGACCGGGGTTCAATTCCCAGCATCCACACAGTGGCTAAGAACCGTCTTTGACTCCAGTTCCAGGGGAATCCGACGCCCTCTTCTGACCTCCGTGGCATTGCATGACACGGGTGCACAAACCTACATGCAGACAGTACACTCATATGCATAAATAAATAAATAAATAAATAAATAAATAAATAAATAAAATAAAAAAAAACTAAGCATGGGAACGTGGGAAAGCGAGCAACTGTTAATATTCTTTTAATTTAATGTTTAGTTAGTAAAACATTGATAGTATTTTTTGCATCAGTTTTGATCATTACATTTTTGTAACTATTATCTACTGTATCTTTATTCTATTTTAAATTTATTTGTGTGCGTGTGTGTGTGTGTGTGTGTGTTTGTGTGTCCATACAGGCTAGTAGAAGAGGTAAGGTCCCCCAGAGCAGCAGTTATAGGCAATTTTGAGCTGTCTGACAGAGTGTGGGGAACTAAACTCAGGTCCTTTGAAAGAGCAAGAAAGGCTCTTAACCTCTGAGCCACCTCTCTAGCCCCTGTATCTTCATTTTAAAATTTACATTTGTAAATTGTACATAGAATCTTTTATATATATATATATATATATTTTTTTTTTTTTTTTTTTTTGAGACGAGGTCTCCCTTTAGTCCAGCTTTGGCCGGAGCTCACCATGTAGACACAGTGGGCCTTGAACTCACAGAGATCCGTCTGCCTCCACCTCCCAAGTGCTAGGATTAAAGAATCTTTTTCTCTATATATTTTATTTATTTATTTATCAATTTTTATGTGTATGAGTGTACTGTCCACATGTAGGTTGGTGCACCTACCAACCTACATGTGGACAGTACACTCATACAGGTCAGAATAGGGCATCAGGTTCCCCTGGAACTGGAGTCAAAGACGGTTCTTAGCTGCCACGAGGGTGCTGGAAATCAAACCCGTGTCCTCTGCAAGAGCAGTCAGCACTCTTAACCACTGAGCCATCTCTCCAGCCCCAAGAATCTCTTATATTTTAACACAGCCTCTGTGTCAGTGGTTTATAGCCTCCGTTATAATTTAATATGTGCATGTTTTTCTTTTACCAGAAATATGCTTGGCAGACTTGAGTGACGTCTCCTCTGTTTTGGGGCCTTTATTAAACAAAACATGGGTTAGTGAACATTGTTACAGTTGCTCTCATAACTGATATGGTTTCTAAGTGACCAATATATCGCTGTAATGTGCTGGGGAGAGGAATGATTCCTACCCCACGGGGGGACAGAACCAGACACTGTGACACCACAGCATGCTGGGCAGAATAGTGTGTGATACAAAACCTAAGAATAGTTTACTCTGATATTTTCCATTTAATATTTCTGCGTGATAGATGACCATGGATAATATAAACTAGCTAATGGGGGCTTACTGCATAGAACACGGTGGTGCCTGGGGCCTTGATGTCAAGGGGTAGGAATAGCTGCTGAGAGGACTATAGCGATGCCTCCCATGCCAGCATCAGTTCCATTGTCACATCCTTAGGTGTGATAGATGGTCGATTTACCTCCTGCTGCTAGGGTTTCATCTCAAGGCACACCACCCCACTTGCCAAGAAACAGAAGTGCAGAGGAGTTAACACTTGTTGAAAACTCTGAAGCCCTCCGGTCTCCTGGGACTCACGTGGACCCTTTGGCAGATACCCTGCTGGAATCCAGCTCCCAGTACTGACAGTGGTAACCTCAGTGATATATTTATAGATAGATGTTTCCTCTTCCCTGTCTCTCTCCCTACATCCTTACTCTAGCTCCTGGGATTCCTTGTACAAGTCCTTGTCTTGGGCTGTGCTTTGTGAGACACTCATCACCACAGTCTGGGAAGTGCTTAATACGGACAAAGTAGGATCGACGACAAGACTTGGCTTCCAAGTCTGCCACACTCCTTCCTGTTAGGAATGACTTGAGGGAAAAACTACACGCAACACTAGTTTGGGAGCTGCGGCAGTGAGACCAGGCGGTTATATTGTGATTCCTTAAACGAGCATAACACTGATAAGTGGAACTTTCTCCAATCAAGATGGAATACTGAAGTACCAAGGGACAGAGACATGTACTGACAGCAGCTGAGATGACTTGAGTGACAGGACCGCCGGCACAGGGGACTATGTCATACTCCGTATTAGTTACTTTTTTCATCACTATGATAAAATGCCTGACAAAACCACTTTGAGGATGGAAAGATTTATTTGGGCTGGAAGTTTCAGGGGGGTTTCAGTCCCTCGTAGTGGGGAAGAACGGCGACAGGAGCTGCTGTGTGGCAGGTGCATACAACGGGCACTTGTTCACACGGCATGGTCCAGGATACAGAGAACTCAGCCTAGATCCAGAAGGGAGTAGTGATGATAACCTTCAACCTACACCTGGTCATCTACTTCTTCTTCAAAGGCTTTATACATCCTCCCCAAACAGTGCCATTAGCTGAGGACCAAAGTATATAAACAGGGGAGCCTGTGAGGAACACTTCACATTCAAATTGTAACCAACTCCAGCTCTTCAAGACTGCAGTGACTCAGCAGAGCTCTGACCCCAACTCTCCAGAAACCAGTGGAGCATTGATATCTTGGAGGTGATCTGGCCACAGGGCATTCCTGAGTCCCCCACTCCTAGAAAGGACCTATGGATAAACAAACCATGGTCTACTTCCTAGGCAATACTGTAAGTGACAGGGTATTGTGCTTATTTTCCACCTAGAGGAATCAGCCTTGAAATTTAAGATTTTAAAAAGGATGGATTTGCTTAATTATCACTGTTTGGTAAAGACTTATACATGACCATCACATTATCAATAATCATTTGGCTCAACGTTTCCCCAAATTGAGTCATTTACCTACCATCCTAACAGTACACTATCCTAATAATATACTGCCTATACTGCCTGTGCCATTAGTTGCCTGATGCTTTTCTCAATCAGCACACTATTAAAATGTAAGTATCCATTTTAACTTCATATTAAATAGAAGTAGACGTGGAAATTATGAATTTGATGTCTGCCTAGATTTTTCTAATACATATGAAAAATAAATATATAACTGCTAAAGCAAAAGCCACCTCAATCTAGATGCAATACACATTACACATTGGACACCACCAATAGTGGTTTGAATGTAAATTATTCTGACATTTTCCTCATTAAATGTCTGATATGGTACTATGTCTTCCAATTTTAAAATCATACTTCTCTATTAATTTCTATTTGGTTACAATTTTTCACACAGTTTGTTTCTCAGAGGCTGGAACGATTGCTCAGAAGCTAAGAGTACTCGCTATTCTTGCAGAAGACCAGAGTTTGGCTCCCAGCACCCATATTGGGTGGCTTATAGATTCCTATAATTCCAGCTTCTGTTTCTCTGGCCTCCATGGGCCCTTGAACACACACACACACACACACACACACACACACACACATTGCCAGGGATCAAAATTATAGTATCCAGGGAACCAGTCTGAGAAACAAACTTTAAAAAAATTTATTTTTATTTTAAAATATGAATGAGTGCATGTGTGTGTGTGTGTGTGTGTGTGTGTGTGTGTAGTGTGTGAGCATATTCGTGGGTGTTTGCAAGCCCCTGTGCATGTGTAGAGCCCATAGGAGGATGTTGGGTGTATGAGTGCATCTGTGGGTGTTTGCAAGCCCCTGTGCCTGTGTAGAGCCCATAGGAGGATGTTGAGTGTCCTGCTCCATCACTTTCTGCCTTACTCCCTTGAGACAGGGTCTCTCACTGAATTTGCAGCTAATCTGGAAGCCAACAATCCCCAGTGATCCTCCTGTCTTTGGACCCCACAGCACTGGGGTTGGGTGTGGGAGTAGCCATGCCTGGAGTTTGGAACTCAGGTCTTCTTGAGTACACACCAAACATTCTCACCCATTTCCCCAGCCCAGAATTGAAAATGTTTTTGTTTTATTTTCATACGTGAACTTGGGTTGGCTGTGGAATTTTAACATCATAGTTCTTGGTGGGTTATTGTTCCTTTAGGCTCCGGGCTGCCAAGTGCTGGATTTATAGTCATCCATCACAATTCATGGCAACAACATTCTATTTTAAAAAATTTGTTATTAAGGCTGGGCCTAGTGGCCACACGCTTTAATCCCAGCAGAGGTAGAGGCATAGGAAGAGGCAGGCAGATTTCTGAGAGTTCAAGGCCAGCCTGGTCTACATAGTGAGCTTCCAGGCCAGCTGGGACTAAAGGGAGACCCTGTCTCCAAAAGACCAAAAAAAATTTATTATTGAGTGTGGTGTGGGTGGGTGTGGCGCAGTATGTGTGTGTAGGTTGAAGAACAGCTTCATGGAGATGGTTCTTTCCTTCTACCTTTATGTGGCTTCTGGAGATTGAAGTCAAGTTTCCAGGCTTGCTCGGCAAGAACCTTTACCTGATGCACCATCTTGCTGGCCTACAACATGGTAACTGATAATCCACAGGATTACTTAACACATTGTTCCCTTCCATTCCTAAACTGTGTTAATATAGCAAAAGAACATTCCAGTTTCAGCCTGAGTTTCTTTCTGGACATATATTTATAGATTTTTACATTACCATTTAGATTCAGGAATTTTCCCAGCTACGTCTGTAGGTGAGTTTTGGCAACAGTTCTGACCAGGACTTAGTGAATCATTTCAACCCATAGATGAAAAGTCTTCAACTCAGGGAATCTTCTTTCATTATTTAGTTGGCGTATGCTTCTCTTCCATCCATTTTTTCTTATTCTAGGACTCCCATTAGATAAAGATTAGAGCATTATATCGACCTCCCCTTTCTCTTTCATCTGCTTATATTATTTTCTTTGTGTCTTTTTTAAAAAATATTTTATTTTTCAAATAAAATATATGAGCACATTGCCTGCATGTGTGTTAATGCTCCCATGTAGTGCAATGTCCATGGAGGTTAGAAGAAGGTGTTGGATTCCCCTGAAACTGAAGTTATAGACAGTTGTTAGCTGCCATATGAGTGCTGGGAATCAAACCTGGGTCTTCTTCAAGAGCAGTTCTTAACCACTGAGCCGTCTCTCCAGCCCTTCTTTGTGTCTTTAAGATTTTATCAAATAATTCACTAAATCTAACATATGATTTATTTTAAATATTTTAAATTTCTTATTTATTGTGTGTGTATGTGTGTGCATGATGTGTGTGTACATGCCACCACACACGTGGAGGTCAGAGGACAACTTTTGGGAGTTAGTTCTCTCCTTCCACCATGGATCCAGGGATAAAATTCAGGTAGTCAGGCTTGTTTGGAAAGTGCTTCTACAGGCTGCTCCTTCTCATGGGCCCTTTATTTTATTTTGATGGACTGTTTCTTATCCTCCCAAATTAATTTAATTATTATTATTATTATTTTTTGTCTTTTTGAGACAGGGTCTCCCTTTAGTCCCAGCTGACCTGGAGCTCACTTTGTAGACCAGGCGGGCCTTGAACTCACAGAGATCCACCTGCCTCTGCCTCCCAAGTGCTAGGATTAAAGGCACGTGCCACCACGCCCGGCTTATTTAATTTCTTATCTTCTAAATAACATTTCACTAAAAACACAAATTTGAATTTTAAAAATTGTCTCCTGATTATTGTAATCATTCTTTTTACATAGATGCCGTTGGCTCCCGGCCACCTGCTACTTCCTGTTTTGGGGACTGTGGGAAGGCCTCGCCTCAGATGACTGACTAGGGCTTGTTGTTGCTGGTATTCATGAATATGAAAATCTACAGAAGAGGATCAGTAGTTCTGCTGGGGCTGTGGGCACTGGCACAGGTGTCTGTGACAGTCCCTAGCTCTTCCCCAGAGTGACTTTGCCTTTATCCCTGGCTGGTACAGTGCAGCAGTCACAGCACCTGCTATGGTTGTCAGATTCACACCAGGTTCACACCTCTCAGGAAGCTCTTGGGGTTTCTATTCTGTTGCTGTGCTTGCTTTTCTATCCATAGCCACTGACAGAAGGTTGTTTCCCCTTAATCCGTCCTCATCCTCCTCAACATCCTCTGTTCCTTTTCCTTCTTCCACACTTTCTTCTTCCTCCTCTTCTACCTCTTCCTCCTGTACCACATCTGCATCCTCTCCTTCCTTCTATTCCTGCCCCTCCATGGGCCCCTCCTCCTTCTCTTCCTTTTCAGTCTTCTCATCTCAATAAGATTCTCAGAAGTTGTTGTAAGCTCACATTGTTATCTTGAGATCAAGCCTGCATAGTTTCCTGTCAGATTGAACATGACATAACAAGCTTTGTGCTCACCACCCATAAGTCTCCAAATTTCCTGCATCTGTACATCTTTGCCTTAGAGCTTCCCCTGGCCATTCGTGCCTCCTCTGCTTGCGTGAACAGCTGGAATCTGATGCAGTGTCCCACTCTCTCTCACTTTTCAGTGACTGATGGGAGTTGGTATATTGTTCGAGCCTAGTCCTAGTGCATAAGGACTATCCTCAATGTGCTGTGAGACTCAAGAAAGACAGACAGACATCTAGGATTGCAGAGTGGGATTTATTATCCATTCAGTTGATGATAGATGTGTATCCCTGGTTAGCCACATGACCAGTTGGATCCTTGGAATTTGGGTCAGAAAGAGAGTGAATTTATGGATTAGGACAAAAATAACTTTATCCTGGATGGAAAGTACCTGGGTTTTCTTAAAATCTATGGAAGAATCAGGAGCATCTCTGGAATGAGGGTCCCGTTATAAAGCTTACATACAACAGGAATGAGATCATCCATTATAGTTTTCTGGGAAGCTATGGAGGGAAAACTGACTAGGGTTACTCAGGGCAGTCATGGTAGCTATGACTCAAGATTGTTGCAGTTATGTCAAGCAGAATTCATAAATATATAAATACCACAGCACCATTGTCATGTGGAAACCCTGAGGTGCCAGAAGACACAGGTCTCAGAGTTCCTAAGAGAAGATTGTGAGCCAGCCACCCACAGTAATAGCTAGGTGCTCTCATCACACCCTGTCATACTTTTCCTGTCTCATTTCTCAGGACCTTCCAGGGAACACCCCCCCCATAAGATATTTGCCAATAAATTACCTTCTAAAGGGATTCCCAAATCAAATTCTGACCTAGCATAGCAGGCTTATTTGGAACAGTCTCTCTCCTGGTGTGGAGAATGGAGAGAAGATGGTCTAGGAGGAGATGAGTGTGAAGTGTGAGCAGCTGTGCTGCAGAGAACGAGAGGCACCAGCACCTCAGGCTCAAAGGAAGAAAACCACATGCACCATACTCGGAAAGCCCAGGGTAATTTTTTATTTTTAAATTTTATTTTATTTTTTTTATTTTTTTTATGTGTATAAATGTACTGTCTGCATGTAGGTTTATGCACCTGTGTCGTGCAATGCTACGGAGGTCAGAAGAGGGTGTTGGATTCCCCTGGAACTGGAGTTAAAGACAGTTCTCACCCACCATGTGGGTGCTGGGGATCGAACCCGGGTCCTCTGCAAGAGCAGTCGGTGCTCTTAACGACTAGGCCATCTCTCCAGCCCAAGCCCAGGGTATTTTAACACATAAAAATCAAAGTTGGGGCTGGAGAGATGTCTCAGTGGTTAAGAACACTTGCTGCTCTTGCAAAGGACTAAAGTGTGGATCTCAGCACCCACATTAGGCAGCTCACAACTCCCTGTAATTCCAGCCCCAGGGGATCTGATGCCCTCTTTTGGTCTTGGTAAATACCTCCACACATGTGCATAAACCCACACACAGACACACATGTATATATAGAAATAAAAATAAAACAAATCTTGAAAGAAAAAAATAAAAGTGAACATGGTAAATATCTACTCTGTTGAATGTTTCCTACTCTTCTTGTTGCTGTAAGAAAATACTCAACATGGGGCTGGAGAGATGGCCTAGCAGTTAAGAGCACCGACTGCTCTTACAGAGGACCCGGGTTTGATCCCCAGCACCCACATGGCGGCTGAGAACTGTCTGAAACTCCAGTTCCAGGAGAACTCCAGTTCCAGGGGAATCCGACACCCTCTTCTGACCTCCGCGGCATTGCATGACACGGGTGCACAGACCTGCATGCAGACAGTACATTCATACACATACAGAAATAAATAAAATTAAAAAAAGAAAATACTCAACAGAAACAACCTGAAGGAGGAAAGGTTTGCTTTACAATCCCAGAGAGATTTCGGTCCCTTGTGGTGGGAGAGGCTGTAAAAAGGAACAAGAAGCAGAGGCTGTTCACATGGTTCAGGGGTGGGCACAACCTTCAAAGGCCAGCCCCTAGTGACCTGTGAGCCAGACTCCATCTCCTAAAGGTTACACAACCTTCAAAATAGTGCCACAGGCTGGGGATTGAATGTTCAAATCATGAGCCTGTGAGGGGACAGTTCAGATTCAAATAACAGCACCAAACTTCTTAGCATTTACAATTTCTTGTTATTACTATTGAAGAGACAATCAATCAATCAACCAATCAATCAATCATTGTGACACAAAATAGCTTGTAAAGAGAAGTTTGAATGCTCCCAACACAAAGACATGATGAATAGCTGAGAAAATGGAAATGTCAATTGTTCTGATTTGATTATCACACATTGTATTCATGGATTAAAATGTTACCCTGTACCCATATGTATGTGCAATTTCTTTGTGTCTATTAAAATCTGAATAAATATTTTTTGAGAGAATGAGTAAATAAATGACGCCCCAGTTCCTAGCAGGATTGTAGGGCTACTCACTGAGAGAAAGAGCCTGTCCAGAAGGACAGCAAGGTAGGCAGTTTCTTTCTACCAGAGTGTCAGATAACAGGGCCCCCTGACTTCCTTCTTGAAACTCAGGGCCTTGGCTAGGCTTGTGCAGGTATAATAAGTCTATTTAACAGTCAGTACAGCCTGTGATCCCGTCAACCAGAAGGAATCTAGCCCTAGCATTAGTGCTGAATCCTAGAGTCCCTACTGAGCCAGTTAATACAAACATTTGGGTTGTTGCATCATGGAAAAGGGAGCAGAAAGGCAGGGCAGCAGAGCGTTTGGGGCTTGGAGCTTGGTGAATGCTCACCTCAGCAGGTAGAGTTGTACCAGTGAGGACATGGCTGAATCACAGCTCTGGGCTTGAGGATGGGCAGGAAATTCAGGTGGATTGGAAGATATTGTCCAGCACAGCTGGAGGAAGAACCTCAGTTCCTACTGAAGACCCCTGGACAGGCCAAGATTTGGCAACACTGATGAAGTACTTACTCCTAACACTGCCAGTGAGCCCATCCAAATTGGGGGAGGGTACTTTCCATGCCTCCCTATTTGACAGATAAAAATAATGAGTTGCAGAGAAGAGTTAAGTGCAGGGTAGTTCATGGGTTATTTTTAGTAACATGGAGATTTTCAGGAACTTGCCTGTGATGACATGGTTACCAAGTGGCAGAGCCAAAATCCAAACCCAGACAAAGACTTCTTCACCCTTGACTACCATCTTTTTTTATTATTATTATTAATTAATTTTATTTATTTCTGTATGTGTATGAATGTACTGTCTGCACGCAAGTTTGTGCACCCATGTCGTGCAATGCCGCGGAGGTCAGAAGAGGGCGTCGGACTCCCCTGGAACTGGAGTTCTCCTGGAACTGGAGTTTCAGACGGTTCTCGGCCGCCATGTGGGTGCTGGGGATCGAACCCTGGTCTTCTGCAAGAGCGGTCAGCGCTCTTAACCGCTAGGCCATCTCTCCAGCCCCTTGACTGACTTCACCTCTTGTCTTACATCTTCTCTTTCAATTCATGAGAAGATGTAAGTCAAGAGGGGGAAACCAGCTGCTGGCTATCAAAGGGCTTCGAAGAGGCTCCACGGTGCTCTGGTAACCCAGAAATAACCAGAAAGGTCTTTCCTTAGCTGCTACGTTAAGTAAGACATGGACACATATGGTTGTCTCTGCTGTGGGGTTTCTGAGTGTGGCTGAGGCTGGAGGTGACACACATGAAATTCAGAATGGTCGGTAGCCTTAGGGAAGATTTGGTAGGCTTGAAAGGTGGAGGTGATCACTCATCTTTGTATCTCCATATTGAGTAGAAAATAATTATACATAAATATTTCTGAACGATGAACAAATAAACAAAAGACTACTTGATTATTCTCAAACATGGATCTGATCCCGTCTCTCCTCCTCTTAAAATCTTTCCAATGTGCCTCACCCATTATAAGATAAAGTCTAAACACTTCATCCTAGAATGCAAGGCTGGTGTGATCTCATTTCTGCCTGTCATTCCACCCCACCTCCATCCCTGCTGCTGGGTGTGGTGAATGTGGTTCTTCGTATTCTCAATGTTCTGTGCCCTGTGCTTTGGTCATTTCAAACCCTTAGGCGTTTTGGGTGAAGGAAAGGTTTCTTCTGCACAGGTCATCTGTGGTGTCACTCCTGCTAATAGTCCTGGTCATACAACTCAAGTGGGACAAATTTTTAGGAATTGATGTAATCTCAAAGGGAAGAGGAAGCCTCCTCTTTCCCCTGTGGCTGTGGGCTCTCGGATGGTGGGCTCATAGAGGGCCACACAAGCCGGAAACTATCTGCAATCACCTCTGCCACATGAAGGTAGCTTGTCTTTAGTTGCAGAGAAGGGGACATACATAGAGAAAAGAAGAAGCAAGACAGATAGATGAGAAGACAGACAGACAGACAGACAGACAGACACACACACACACCCCTGACCCAAGTGCCACAATGAGTCTGTATTCTCCATCCTTCTTCCTGGTCTCATGAACCAACTCATTCCTCTTTTTTTTTTTTTTCTTTGTTAAAGCTCAGCCAAGCTTCTGGCAGTTCCCGAAACTCTGCTTATATCCCTTTCAGATTCAGGTAACACAGCACTCAAGACATAGGGTCCAGGGATGCTGGAAACCTAAGGATGGGTCCTGTGACCCATTTTGCTCTTCTTATTGGGTCTGTTTCAGGCTACACCATGTGGCCGCATCGAATTTTCTGGACCTTTTCTGAGCTTGCTGCTACTGACCACAGAAGCTTCCCAGTTCCGTTGTCCATTTGTCCCTCCCAAGCTGGCCTCACGGGGTTTGGCTCCTCACATGGGTTGGCAGCCTTTTCTGTCCTGCTGGTTCAGTTGGTGGATGGAAGACTCAGGAAGCCTAAAACCACAGGCTTCAGAGCAAGTTCCTCAATAAAAGTTATTAGCTATGTGTACCAAATCTTCCCTCCTGTGTTTGGCCTGCACGTGTGTTGGCTTTCCAGCCTTTCAATATGTTCAAGACTTCCCGGCAAACATGTTGAAAGGCTTGGAGGCCCTTTAGCAATAGTATTTTAAGTGATAAAATTCAGGCATGAAGCACACCAGGTATGTGTGTGGAGCAATGATAACAGGTAGGCAGGTCTAGGGAACTAGGGGATATCATAGGGGCATCTTGGAAAGGGCCACTTAGTGATCAAGGTTTTGTTAAGATGGACCAGGGTATGAGCTGGTTTGCACAGCAGAGAAGCCTATGCAGCTTGCCTAAGTGACCATGAAACTGACATGTGACAGACAGCCTTTGGCATGTGACAGGAAAGCCCATGTGAAAGCCAATGTTCAGCAGAGATTAGAACGCCAGGCCCTAGGTTGTGATGGTTGGTCAGAGTGCACAGGGCTGCTGTTGATTCAAAGTCTCCATCTGGGAGGGCGGGTCATGCCTCTTCCAGTGTATGGAGAGGGAACAAGTCTCTATGCCCTCTTTTGGAGTCAGACTTAGGAGCTGTCTTCCTGCCTTTTCTCCCCAACCTTGTCCCACACCCTGTCCTTTCTGTGATCTTGGGCCATGTGGCCTCTGAGTGAAGTGGGTGGCATCTGCACTTCCTGACTTGGGCTCCTCGTCTTCCATTTCTCCCACCACTGCTGTGCAAGCCGAGCCCAGCCTCCACCGTATACATAACTGTAACTCAGTGCTGGGCCTGTCCTGAGCATCCACCCTGGGACTTTCCCTCTACAGCTATCTGCAGTCCATGATTCATTCCAAAGAGTCTCTCCGCTCCAACTGTAAAATCCTAAGTGGAAGTTCTGAGCTGGGTGTTTTTTTTTTCCCCCTCCTCAATTTCCTTCCTAGTTCAAGGACTTGGGAGGATGTATTCACTATGCTGGCTTCAGTTGAATGGGAGGAAGTATCCCAGCATGCCTTTTGCCTGGTGATTGTTTCTGTAGTCAAACACTTGCAGTCCAAGGCTGCCTGCTGGCTCCCTTACCAGTGGTGCCCTGGAAAGGCCTCAGGCACTAGAGCAGACAGTCCCTGAATGTGTAGCCAGCCCTGCCACGTGCTGGCCATGTGACTGGACCCAGGGAGAACCTGAGCTTCTACTTTTTCTCCTCTTCATTTGTAAAGTGGAGTTTTTTGTTTGTTTGTTTGTTTGTTTGTTTGTTTTGTCATTTTCGAGACAGGGTCTCCCTGTAGCACCAGCTGTCCTGGAACTCGCTCTGTAGACCAGGCTGGCCTTGAACTCACAAAGATCCGCCTGCCTCTGCCTCCCGAGTCCTAGGATTAAAGGCCTGCGGCACCACGCCCTGCATAAAGTGGAGATTAAAAAAAAAACCCACTGTGTAGAGTTGTGTGGCCCTCTCATAAGTGATGTTTAATAAGTGGAGTGGGGGCTGGAGAGATGGCCTAGCGGTTAAAAGTGCCGACTGCTCTTGCAGAGGACCCGGGTTCGATCCCCAGCACCCACATGGCGGCTGAGAACCGTCTGAAACTCCAATTCCAGGAGAACTCCAGTTCCAGGGGAATCCGAGACCCTCTTTTGACCTCCGTGTGCATTGCACGACATGGGTGCACAAACCTACAAGCAGACAATACATTCATACACATCAAAAATAAATAAAATTAAAAAAAAATAAGTGGAGTGGACGCTGCACATGTTGAGTCTATCCCAGTTTCCTCAAGAGAGGCAGATGTGCCCACAATCATGCACTGAAACATGGGACAAGCACAGCAGATCGCGTTTCCACTCCGAGGCTCCTCTCCACACCCCCACCCCCACCAACCCTTTCTGATCTTCACCTCTTGAATGAATATTCACCTGAGGGCTAGCGGTGGTAGTGACAGGATTAGCAAACCATCTAGGCCACATCCACATCAGTGCCGAGGATAAAAGGATGCAGGGAGAAGAACTCAAACAGAAGACGGCACCCAGCAAAGATGTCTTTATGTTCTTACATGGAAAAAAAAATCAATGTCTACAGCACAAAGGTACAGAGTTCTCAGAAAATTAATCTCTATGAACCTGTTTCAGATATAGTTGTAATTCAAGAATTGCCAAATTGGGAATCATAAAATCAGGGCGAGGGATGGCAACGAGGGCCGCCAAGGAAAAGGTAGTAATTATCTGCTGTTTCTTTTCTAAGTTCAGATAATTTATGGCTTCAACTTTTCCAGTAGGTCGGAATTACATAAACAGATGGCCCACTGAACTGTTATTAGGTAAACATATAAATCTCTACAGAATGATGACCATAGAATTTTAGGGGGGAAATCCTATTAAAACCTGATTGTATAAGAAGTCATGAGTAGGCCCTTTGAGCAGTTCTGTTTCTCTGGACAGACAGGAAGTATGAAATGGCAGAGCACGTGGTTCACACATAACTTAGGGTTGTGTCTCTAAAAGCTGACTTTAAGAAAAAGAGAGATGGCATCATGAGCTTTGCAGGTAAATGGCTGGAGCTAGAAGATTTCATGCTGAGTAAAGTAACACAGTCCCAGAAAAACAAACAATGAATGGTATCCCTCATCTGTGGATGCTAGCACCAATTACCTAATTGTATGGCAAACTGAGCAACGTCAATGTGATCTGAAAACAATTGTACTCTTATATTGTGAATCCCTTAAAAAATTAATAAACTAATAAAAAACAAACAAAAAAAAGCTGACTTTGTAAGAAAACATGAAGGACATCTTATACCCAACAATCGTGACTGAAAAGAAGCTTCCTGAAGGCTGCACCAGGCAGGAGCTCTGGCCTGTTTTATGTTCGCCCGTACTCTGTTAGGGTTTGTCCACACCGTGGGGGCTTGCTGCAGATTCTAGCACCAATGTAGAGATCAGATTTGACTTGGATCTGAGTCCTTTCTGTCTTTCCTTTTGAGTGTACTGAGGTATGTTTTCTTTGGTTGCTCTTTGGATGAATGTGTAATAAAAAAAACTGTAATATTTACAACATTAAACATTTTAGATTTCAGTGTCCACTCTTCACAAAAGAAAAATTAGAAAACTCTTTAAGAATCATGGGAAGGCTATTTACTTCCTAGCATCTGTCATGAAACTGTTTTCAATACAGAGAACAATTAACCTATTAGCACAACTATATGCTTTCTGGTCCAGAATCTTCCCCGAGCTCAGTGGGGAGGCGAATCCTGTGACAGCCATGTCTGTGGTTCGCCAGGCTTCACAGTACTTATCGACAAGACGAACACCATGGGGGTTGGAGCCATGCCAGACTACCTTCTGGGGCCTACAAAGGAAGTTTAGCAAGTTACTTTTTTTCTTTTTTTTTGTCTTTTTGAGACAGGGTCTCCCCGTAGCCCCAGCTAGCCTGGAACTCTCACTATGTAGACCAAGTGCTGGGATTAAAGGCATGCACCACCATGCCCAGCTTATCATGTTACTTTTCAATGGAATTTCTATTTTTAAAAAATAACATGAATTTTCAATGTTATTTTGTATGTATGTATGTATGTATGTATATATGGGGTGTGTGTGTTGTATTTGTGTGCACATGTGTCAGAGGTCAATGTCAGATGTCATCCTCAATCACTTTCAACTTAATTTTTTTTTTTTTTGTTTTTTTTTTTTTTTTTGAGGCAAGGTCTCTCACTGAACCTGGAACTTGCCATTTTGGCCAAACGGAATGGCCAGCGAGATCAACCTGTCTCCATCCCTCAGCTCATACGTGTTGGCATACCTGGCCTCTCTCAATGCCATCCTCAGCATCTGTAAATCTGGACCACTGCTCTTCAGTAGCCCCTTTCACATTCAGACCCGTGACTCCTTCCCAACTTAGAGGCCTCCTCCTGCAAGACCTTTGATTCTCACCCTCAAATAAAAATGAAGGGGTCCTCTGTGTTCCTATTGTCTTATCTGTTTCTCTGTTTCATCTACATATATATATATTTATATGTAATTAGTTTGTATCAACTGTTCCCTGACACTTTGAGCCCTTAAAAGTATAGGTACCATGTGGGTGCACTAATGTACTTTCCAAACCTGGCATCAGACCTGAAGCAGACCTGGGGCTGCTCTGTTCTGAAAAGCACACACATTGTTTTCATAGATTTAGAGCTCTGTTCACAGCACAGAGCTTCAGGATTAGCAGGAGTCGTATCATTTACACTTATGTAGTGTCTGCATGCTATGTGTTCTCACACGGTCATCTGATGCATAAGTATCCTACAGTATAGACATGACTGCATCACCTCAGAGGCAGCTAAGGCTCAGAGAGGGGACGTATCTTGCCCAAGGTCTCATATTGAGCTATTAGACCTGAATCTTCTGGTTCCAAGGCCCCAGCTTTATCCATGGCCCTCAGCTGGCTCATTGTGGCTTCAAACTGGCAATATTCCAGAGGGACAGCTGACAAAGGTATCCCATTGTTGGAACAATCCTAAATATACTTATCCTGCCCTAGGCTGCACTTACCAGGAAGGATCAGTCATCACATCTCGGCCATCAAAGGAGTATATCGGAATGTGTGTGTTGAATTGACCTCCATTACCAGAAAAAATTGAGTCCCAATTGTTAAAAAGTACTTGGCCCTATGAAAACAATATCACATTAGAATTGTTATACCATTGGCCTGCAGCTTGATTTTTAATCATTCTTCAAAGTTCAGATGTCACTTCACTGTGCTGTCCCCAGCCTAGAGAGGAAAGTGGTTGACAGTGAGGGAAAGGGCTGGGCTTTGAACTGTGGTTGATGCCACAAAGTAGTGATTGCCTGGGTCTCTGTGGGGACCAGTGAGACTGAAGGTACTGTGGTCAGGGATTCACTTTACCTTGAGGTTCACTATTGGCAGGCTGAATCTCTCTGCCTTCCTCACAACTGAGGAGAGATCTTGCAAGTGGGATGACAGGAAAGCTCGGAAGGTGGACAACAGTCCTGTAGCCCTGGCCTGCTGGAAGCACTGAAAATCAGCTCGGATGTCCCCAGCCTCGGGTGTGTTCAGAGCAACCAGGCGCAACTGAAAAGAGCAAGACAGCACAGTTAGCAATCATCCCACGGCCCCTGTGTTCTGAGGCCAAGCCTAGCTTCTGAGTGGAAGGTGTGACACAGGCTGCTCAGCCAACCTTTGCCTATATTGGAACTTCCCATCCCCAATGATGACAGTACCATCCCCAGTGGCTCATTTCAGCTCTGCGGGTAGCCCATGGGGTGGCAATGTCCTCCTTAGACAAAAACATAACAAAACAAAAAACCAGCAAAATTCTCCTTAGACCCAGTACAGGCCTTTGGAGATCTGGTTCTGGTCAGCAGGCGGTGCTTCAGAGCTCTAAGTATTCTCCTAGCTCAGTTCCCAGGTCAGCTTACAAGTTAACTTTGTCCCAGAGCTTCCTGAACTATTACTGGCTGTTGTTTCTTCTTCTTCTTGAGTAGGCCTGGGGCTGACCATAGGAGGGGCCGGGAGAAGGACACGACACGTATGGGATAGAACCTTCCAGAAACCAGGGTCATATAGCAACTTTAGCCTCTCATTCCTGAAACCTTGCTCAAAAGTCTGAAACAAAACCCATTCTAAAGCCTGTTTCCTTCCATACATTGATACCCTTTACTGTCCTCCCCAGCCCTGTCTGTAATACCACAGGAAAGATGGACCCTCACCTAGGAAGGCTTGCCCTCCTGCTCTCCAGTCTCATCTCAGGAATAAAGGTTATCCTGACTGCCACACGCATGCCATGGCATCTCACACACACATATGCACATACACACACACACACACACACACACACACACACGCACACACAAATAAATATAATTTTAAAATGAAAAAAACCCAAAATACTGCTTTAAAAATCTATTGGCAAAAGCTGGGCGTGGTGGCGCACACCTTTAAACCTAGCACTCGGGAGGCAGAGGCAGGCGGATCTTTGTGAGTTCAAGGCCAGCCTGGTCTACAGAGTGAGTTCCAGGACATTGGAGCTACAGGGAGACCCTGTCTCGAAAAGACCAAAAAAAAAAAAAATCTATTGGCCACATTACCCACTTATTTAGGATTATTTGAAGAAATACCTAAAACCACTTCTCTTTCGCCTCCTAGAATCTCCTTGATCCCAGCATGGCTTGGCTTCTGACTTTGAAGGATACCATTTAGTTCTTTTTAGTTCTTTGTGGTCCTCCTGCAGCCTTTGACTATTGGCGAGTACCTTGTTTGGCCTTCTTTCTGGGCCTCGGCTCTTCAGCTGCCAGTTACTCTCTGGATCTGTCCCTGGGGGATTCTCTTTGGGACTCCTACCATCCCCATTCCAATGCCCCGGCTCAGCTCAGCGCAGACTCCCACGCCTGTGATCCAGGCAGGTTTCAGACCTTCATCCTCACCCCATTCTATTTCACGCTGCTGTCCTGGAGGCACCTGGGACTCACTCTGCTCCACCCCAGGTCTACCCTGGAGGTGCCGGCACCCTAGAAAGCATATTTCTGCGGGCTGTGTAGCTCATGCCCTGTTCTTTGAAGGCCTTAGGCCTTTGACCTCATTCAACCCCTGCTGTTTGTGAAGGTGGAAATGAGCTTCTCCTTAGACTGCGAACTGAGTTATGAGAATGAGGGCCTGAATTAGCACTGTGGCCACCCAGAGCCTAGTGCAAGCTCATGGACGTTTTGTCTGTGGGTGGGTGGGCCTGGAGCGTGGCAGGAAGTCCCTTGTACAAGGAAGGGGAGTTCTAAGAAAACAGCAAAGTGACCTAGAGCAGGGACAAGAGTTCCCAGGCTGGTTTTACTTCCTGTGACTGAGTCCCCTGAGTTCCCTGGAGTGATTGAGACACAATCTTTATTCACAGCACTGGAGGACTGTGGTGAGTCTCCAGTCCCTGCTGTGCCAGACAATGCCTGAGAAGGAACCTGTGACCACTGGATCATCTGAGAGGAAAGAAGATTGTCACCGTCACCGCTGATCACGGGCCAGGAACCTCTGTCTCATGCATTCTCACAGCACCACATACAATCAGAAGAAACTGGCCCTTCCTGTCCCATAATGCCTCTCTAGCCAACCCGCCTCTATAGCTTGCTGTTATGACCTTAATTCAGGTAATGTGGAAGTCACCTAACTGGTCTTTTCACCCAGTTACTGTTGTTTTCAACCCAGTTGCACTGTAACTAAAAGTCATTCTGAAATCCCAGTCATACCATACCCTCGTCCTGCTTTAAAACCGTCACTGGGCTGGAGAGATGGCCTAGCACTTAAGAGTGCCGACCGCTCTTACAGAGGACCCGGGTTCGATCCCCAGCACCCACATGGTGGCAGAGAACCATCTGAAACTCCAATTCCAGGAGAACTCCAGTTCCAGGGGAATCCGACACCCTCTTCTGACCTCTGCGGCATTGCACGACACGGGTGCACAAACTGCATGCAGACAGTACATTCATACACATACGGAAATAAATAAAAAATTAAAAAATATATTAAAAAAAACCCATCACTGTCCAGTAATCTCTCCATAGCCTGCAGGAAAAGGTCAGAGTCCCTATCTTGGCTTACAGGCCTCTGATAACTAGCCTTGGCCCTTGCTGACCTCTGTAGCCTGAACTTTTCCCTTCTCGGTTTTGAAGTCGATTGCTCTGGCCAGTCTCAAAGTTTTGCAATATAAGAATGCTGATTCCCCTTCCCTTCCTCCCTCCCTTCGACTTTCCCTCTGCCTGGTATTTCCACTCCCTTTTTGTCCCTGCCTGGGTCACTCCTGAACTCAGGTGTCCATTAGATCTGAATCTAGAAGTCACCTCCTCCAGGTAGACTTCCTTGATCTTCCTGGTAGCCTCAACATGTAGGGTTTGCCTCACCCAAATAGATTACTACATTATATAGTTAGTGTGTGTGTGTGTGTGTGTGTGTGTGTGTATGTGTGTGTGTCCACATTCACAACTTTCTGGCTAGTCTGTAAGCCGTTGAGTGGTAAGAACTATGTATTAAACACAGGTCCTAGCGCATACAAGTATACTTGGTATTTGCAGAGTAAATGCATGAATTGTACTTACAGCAGGCCTCTCGTAATTGGCACTTAAAATGGGGTTCAGTGGAGGCGGGGGCTGGTATGGCTGTGACATGAAAGAAGAGAGGAAAATGAACACCCATTCGATCTGCTCTCCAGAGTACAATGAGGTAAAAGTTCAATGTTCCTTGGCACTATACTTAAAATAGTTTGACACTATCATTAACTATCACTCTTAACTAGGAAGAGTTCCATGGCCGAATGAAAAACTCATCCCTGATGGGTATGGTTTCCCACACCGTTAGTCCCAGCACTTTGGAGACAATGAAGGCAGCAGGTCCAGGGCAAGGGGCTACTCACATTGCTGGAAAGCGCTGGCGGTGGGGGGCTGTCATCAGGAATGGGGATCAGCTCTCCCAGCTGCAAGGGAAAGAGTACACTGAAAATGAAATAGCAGCCCCCCCAAACAGAAAAATGGTGCTCAGGGTTATTATATCAGAGGATATGGGGAGGGGGTAATTCCTAAAGGAGGTTTAAGAATTACCTGTAATTTTTTCCAACCATCTCGGACACGAATAAAAAACTCTGCACTGTCCTTCAGGTAGATGAATGTCCCTTCTATCACCAGGTGTGCTTTCTGTAGCATGTCGCCCATGTCGCTGAGTGCTGTAACCTGTCCGATGATTTAAAATTTTAATTACCGAGCAGTGGCAAGATGTGATATACTCATTCTTGTATAAAGGGCTCCTCACATTCAATAAGAAGGATTACTGCACTGGACAGAGATATTTTGTTAATAACCAAAGGGCTTTTTTTCTTTTGCAGTGCTGGGGCTCAAACCCAGGGCCTGTACAAGCCAGGCAACTGCTATATCATTGGTCCACCATCCTCAGGCCTTGATTTTCTCTCTCTCTCTCTCTCTCTCTCTCTCTCTCTCTCTCTCTCTCTCTCTCTCTGTGCCTGTGTGTGTCTTGCTATTTGCAGGTCATAGATAGACATGGGGTACCTTCCAGTATGGATCTCTACTATCTTTTGAGTCACAGTTTCTTTCTGATCCTGGTGCTCTTTGATTGGCTAAACTGGCTGGCTAGCGAGCTTTGGGGTTCCACTTGTTTCTTCCCACCCCCCGAGCTAGGAGTACAGATGTGTGCAGCTGTGTCTAGCTTTTTTAAATGTGGGTGCTAGGGATCTGATCAGGTCCTCAGGCTTTTGTGGCAGGCACTTGCTGACTACTCCATCTCCCTCAGCACAGCCCTTGATTTTTTCAAGGCAAGTTTTCACCATGTAGCCCAGACAGCCTTAAATTTATAATCTTTCTGCCTCCCTCAGCCTCCTGAGTACTTGGATTTCAGGCTCGACTAAGGGCATTCTTTTCCATAAAATAAAAACATGTATTATTTTGAAACACATAATCCCTGTGAGTACCAAGATGCAACAACAGTGTTATCTTTGCTGGGTTTGGGTTTTAGTGGCATCATCAGTACATTGCATTCTTTACCACTTACATTGTTTTTCATATACAATGCAGCTTGTAGCATCTACACCAGCTAATGGCATTATCTCATAATCCTTAACAACTTTCAGATTCATTTTCATTTGGGATACAAAATGTAAGCAAGTGGGCAAATGAACTTAGTCTTAGTTTTTGCCTAGCAGGGATGGTTTAACACTGGATATGTGATACAAAATGGGGGCCTGAAACTTCTTTGTATCAAAAAAGCCCACCATTAGAATGGCAGATGGGCAACATATATAGAAGGAGATTCAGAGGCTGTAAAAAAAATGTCCTGAATACCAATCTCTAAGCACCATCAGCTAGGAGCTTTCATTGTAACGGAAAAAAATTACAAAATATTAATTCCCAGTTCACCTTGAAGATAATAACTTATTCATCAAAATGCTTAGAAATCTCCCCAAAGTAACCAAATAGCAAAATTTCATCACCTGATGGACAGTTCTTTTGGAGCCAATTGTTCAGGGTAAAATCCAGTAATGCTTAAAGAGGCTTCCGAGGGCCGGGTATGGTGGCGCACGCCTTTAATCCTAGCACTTGGGAGGCAGAGGCAGGTGGATCTTTGTGAGTTCAAGGCCAGCCTGGTCTACAGAGTGAGTTCCAGGACAGCTGGGGCTCCAGGGAGACCCTGTCTCGAAAAGACACACACACACACACACACAACAAAACAAAACAAAACAAAACACAAAAACCAAAGAGCCTTCCTAGGACTGTGACATTCTGGTAAGCATTTGTCCATCTCTCCAGGTATTCTAACATGCCCAGGGAGCGAGTCCCCACTGCAGTGCACTGTGGGACAGCGCCGACCCACGCACCATGCTCCAGCAGAACAGAGATAGGTGGATGAGCCAATGAGTGTAACCAGCACACGCACCTGTGATATTCATTACAAACTTGTTTGTGTGCTTCTTTATAGAATATAAATATAGAATCTTAATCTATTAAAGATTCATAGGCTTGAACGCGAGTAACTGGTTATATTGGCTGTATCACTTAACAAATCATCTAAATAGACAACAAATGATTCTACTATTTGTAGAACTGCACCAACTTTACTGTTATGGAGTTTAATTTTACTTACCTATTTACTTATTTATTTAGAGACAAGGTCTCATGTATCCCCAGTTAACCTCAAACTTGCTGTGTTATTCAGGATCACCTTGAACTTTTGATACTCCTGCCTCTACCTCCCGAGTTCTGGGGTCACAGGCATGTTCATCACGCCTGGTTTTTTTAATCAGTGCTGGGGATTGAACCTAGGCCCTCATGCATTTTAGGAAAACACTCTATCAACTCTGCTACATCCCCAGCCCCTGTCATGAAATTCTAATTCCAAAATAAAGTGATGCTAGCCTCTAAACTTTATACCCAGAGTCTGAAGTAAATCTATTCAAAATGGATGACTGTGCAAGATACTGACCAAGTTTCTGGATCCGGGGAGCCCTGGCTGTCCTGGAGGGCCCGGTGGACCTGGAAGGGCCACAGCTGGGAAGAGACATAAAGAGAAATTGTAAAAGACAGTCTCCGGAAAAAGCCCCAGGTCTCTGCTGTTCCCTAGAGGGGGTGCTCACAATCTCTTCAGTGCTATGGGCCATTTATTTTGCACTGTGACCTCAGGGCTCTGGACGTGGGGAACTAGTTGCCACCACAAACAGTCTTGGGGAAGCACTGAGATTCTTCACCATTGCCCCGAATGAAGCCATTCAGTACTTTTCAGGTTATTATCTATTGAAACCGAATTTTCTGTCACTTGCATCCAAAACCTGACAATTTATTTCACTCAAGAGACAAAGCATGTGACCAGCGAATAGAGGAAGTGGGCCCACAAAGCGGAAGAGAAGGAGCTAGGCTGTGGGAGGAGGCTAGGTGCAGTGGGAAAAGTGCGGGTGTTGGGGCCAGAAGACATGGACATCTGTCTTCAATTCCCAGATGTGCAGTCTTGAGGAAATGGTAAGCTCCTGGAATCTGTCTGTGAGATGTGAGTGGGCATCTCAGTGGTGGTAAGACCACATGAAGTTCAGACTAGGCATGTACTTTGCAAATAGAACCACATTTGATCAAGGCTTCTATTTTTTTTTTTTTTTGGTAGTTTTGAGACACGGTCTACCTGTAGCCCCAGGTGGCCTGGAACTCACTATGAGACCAGGCTGGCCTTGAACTCACAGAGATCCATCTGCCTCTGCCTCCCAAGTGCTGGGATTAAAGGCGTGAGCCACCACACCTGGCAAGGCTTCTTAGCTCTTAAAGAGTCACAGGATCCTTCAAAGTCAGATCAGGGCTATTGCACTGGTCCAAGGCAAAAAATGTGGAGAGTGTGTGTGTGTGTGTGTGTGTGTGTGTGTGTGTGTGTGTGCGCATGCGCACGCATGCATGTGTGCCCATAATTCCCCAATTGAAAAATCCTTGCCTCCAGCAAACATAAAGCTATTAGAACTATCCCCTTTGCTTTCTTCTGTCTTTCTAAGTCTTTTCTCTCTGAAACCTGCAAAGCTTTGGCAGATGTAAGGATATATTTATACATCTTAGTGTTCTCCAGGTCACTGCAAGCAAATCTTCAGCTCTGACACAGGACTTGAATATCAATACAGAAGGCACTTGGGTTCCAGCACGTATGACCTTGAGCAAGTCTCATATCCCCTCTGAGCTTCGGAGCCTGACTCAATGGAGTGAGTTTTATAATACTATCCATTGCATATTCCTTCAGTATTGCTGGGAAAATTACTCAGATAATAAGTGCAAGTGTTTTATAAACTGTGACTTGTCATGCATTACCTGAAGGCAATCTCTGTTTAATGCAGCAAAGTGACCAGGCTTCCTAGAGGACAGCTGTGGACAATAGATCTGCATCCTGCACTTCCTCTGTGGATCCTCCATCTCCTACAGCTCCTGTTCATCCCTCCAGCCCCATGAGCACTTCTGGTTTTGTCAATCTAGCCAGCATCTGTGTTCTCTGAGGATCAGTGTCCTCGTGCTCCTCATCTAAGGTCATCCCCCTCACATCTACAACTGTTTCCTTTCAGAAAGAGCTACCACGTTCTTATGTGACCCTACCTCCTGGCTATAGGTGATTGGTCCAAGTTTCTTACCTAGTTCAAGACATGCCAATCAAAATCCTTTCCCAGGACTGTCCTACCTCAAGATGTTTCAAACTAAAATTGAAAAAGAAGCTCATGGTTTCTAGCTCACAGTGGAAGCTGGAAGCTGTCAGTAACTGCCTTCTCCTCTGTGCAGAGGATGTGGTCTGTGGGGAGTGCACACAAAGCTGTCACACAGTGCAAAGCAGAGACAAGAGGGCCGGGGGACTGTCGCCGGGGTTTAGTCCTGGGTGTTGGCTGTTCTTGAGGTCCAGTTGCCTGCTGTCCAGCCCCTCCTCGCAGCCAAGGCTTTTGCTTGATCTACTTTGAGCCATGTTTCTCTATGTCAAAACCAGCTGAGGGTCACTTCTCGTAAAGCTCTCCTAACACCCAGACTTTGTCTCTCCGTGCTGTACTTCACACATGCCACTGCAACTCAACAAGAAGCCATGCACTTTTGCGGTTATGGCTGCCCCTGGTTGAGCACTCCTACCCAGAATGCTTGGGGTATGATGTGTTTCAGAGTACAGATTTTTTTTAATTAGAATATTTGTGTATACCTTGTGAGGTATCTTAGAGATAGCGCCAAAGTCTAAATGGAAGATTCATTTATGTTTTATATATAGTGTATGCACATAAATTAAAAGTAATTTTATATGCTTTCTATTTATTTCTTTTATTTTTATTTTTTGGTCTTCTCAAGACAGGGTCTCCCTGTAGTCCCAGCTGTCCTGGAACTCGCTCTGTAGACCAGGCTGGCCTTGAACTCACAAAGATCTGCCTGCCTCTGCCTCCCGAGTGTTAGGATTAAAGGTGTGCGCCACCACACCCGGTTGTTTTCTATTTATTGTCTGTCTGTCTGTCTGTCTGTCTGTCTATTTTGATATGATGCTGGAGAGTAAATCCAGGATCTCAGACAGGCTAGTAACCACTTTACCACTGACCTAAATCTCCAGCCCTCAATGTTTTAAGTAATTTTGAGCATTAAACCATTTCACGGTGCAGATACTCCATGTGTGACATCATGCCAGTACTTGGAGGTCTAGATTCGGGAGCACTTTAGACTCCAAGCCTTCTGCATTAGGGATGTTCAGCCTCCTATTTCCCACCACATGCACAGTAGGCATGGTGTAGGCTTTAGACTACATGTATATGGGGCTCTGATATTGTTGGTGCTGCTTAACAGCTGCCTGATATGGGTTCTGGGACCTGAACTCAGGTCCTCTCTGGAAGACCAGTGGATGCTCTTAACCACTGAACCATCTCTCTATCCCAGAATGGACTTTTTTTTTTTTAATTTATCCCTTTTGCATTTGAGCCACAGAAGTTCCAAGGAACAGATTTTTACATGGAGAATAACAATCAACACTAATCCTTAGGCCAGATTCTCAGAACTGTAAAGCACTGACAAGGCAGCCAAGAAGGTTCCAGTACACATGAAAAGATGCTCGACATGGTTACTCATTAAGGAAACTGAGGAAAACAACAACAACAACAACAACAACAACAACAACAACAACGAGACAGCACCTTACAGCCATTACGATGACTCATACACTCTGACAGGAATAAAAATCACAGGGCTGGGGCTGGAGAGATGGCCTAGCGGTTAAGAGCGCCGACCGCTCTTACAGAGGACCCGGGTTCGATCCCCAGCACCCACATGGCGGCCGAGAACCATCTGAAACTCCAATTCCAGGAGAACTCCAGTTCCAGGGGAATCCGAGACCCTCTTCTGACCTCCGCGGCATTGCACGACACGGGTGCACAGACCTGCATGCAGACAGTACATTCATACACATACAGAAATAAATAAAATTAATTAATAAAAAAAAAATCACAGGGCTGCTTTGGAAAGCAGTCTGGTAGTTGCTCAAAGAATTAAACAAAGAGTTACCATTTGACCTAACAATTTCACTCTGTATATGCTCAAGAGAACTGAGGCTATATTTACACAAAACATTGACACAAATGTTCATGAGAAGCCTTACACAGAAAGCTGAAAAGTAGAAACAACCCAAACACCCATGAGAGATGAATAAAGAAAATGTATATCAATTGAATGGCATATTATTTGGCCAGGAAAAGGAAGTAACCTAATGACACATACTACATGGGTGGACCTTGAAAAACATTATGCTGAGTGAAGGAAACAAACACAAAAGCTATCTAGTGTATGATTCTGGTTATGGGTATGTCCAGAATAAACAAATCCAGAGAAAGAAAGTAGATTGATTAGCACTTGCCATGATCTGAGGAAGTAACTGATCATTATGACAAACTTTTTTCTTTCTTTCATCTTTTTCATAATTTTTAAAGGTTTTATTTATTTATTATTCATTTACTTATTTTTTATTTTATTTATTTATTTTTACTTATTTTTATTTTATGTGTTTGAGCTTATGTCTGCATGGATGTAAGGGCACCTGTGTCATGCAATGCCCAGGGGGACAAAAGAAGGCATAGATTCCCCTGGAACTAGAGTTACAGATGGTTGTTAGCCACCATTGTGGGTGCTGGGATTCAAACCCAGATCTTCTGCAAGAACAGCCAGTACTCTTAACTGCTGAGCCATCTCTTCAGCCCTCATCTTACAATTTATTATTATTGTTATTATTATTTTGGTGCTGAAGGTCAAACTTAAGGATTTATGCATGCTCCACCTACCTCTGAGCTGTTGCCCCAACCCACAAAGTTTCTTTTTGGTGTTAAAAAATGTTCTAGAATTAGGCAGTGGGGATAACTGCATATCCTTGTTAATATAGTCAACACTACCCAACTGCACTTTAAATGGATGTATGTTATGACATGTGAGTTATATCTCAATTTTAAAAGGAAGAAGGCTGCATCCAGGAATAGGCTTCTGTTAGACAGAGCGGTGCCGACATGCTACCCACATGTGTGGCCCTCAGCATAAAGGCAGGAATGAAGTCACCACTTGATACTAACCTGCACCCAGGATGGCAGGCGGTCCTGGTGGCCCAGGGGGTCCTGGCGGTCCAGGGACACCTGGACTTCCAAAGCCAGGTGGCCCAGGAAGACCTGGAATTCCTGGGGGTCCTTGGGGCCCAACAACAGCCTCTCCTTTCTGTCCCTATTGAAGGAAACACACAGTCATGGAGAAGTCCTACCTGCTCCCTCATGAGGACAACTGCTAAGTTGGCGAGTTGCTATGGTTACCACTGTTAACATCTTAGGGCCCATTTCAGGTGCTGTCAGCCCCAATAAGCAGCAGCCCAGCCCCAAAACAGCAGAGCCCAGGCAGCCAGAGACCCTGGGGATCTCCTAGTCTGGCTCTTGTACTCTACAGAGGAAGAACTGACACTTGGACTTTCTTCAAATCACAATGCAAATTAGGGGCACAACTTCAACTAGACATTCTATAGTCTCTGGGGCCAAGGTGAACCATGTGGTCCCTGAGGTCAGAAACCTAAGGCAAAATCTGATCTCTCATGGCTGGCTGACCCTCTCGTTATTCAAAGACCAAAACCATCTAGAAGCTCCACCTCTAATAACACTTTGGTACCAAGAAGTCCTTCTACTAAGATGGCCTATACCTTCCACTCTGCCTTCATGATAGCTCCTCGCCATGGATAATTCTTTGCAATGAGTGAATTTTCCATGATGGACATGAAAAAGGCAGTGTGGCTAGCGTCCGTGAGTTCACTAACTATGCACAGGCTGGGCTAGCTCTGTGCACTAGCAACCTCTCACCAGTCAGTGAGCGAGTTGGCCCATTCCTAAGTCCTGCCTACAGCAAGTCCTGCCCCCAACTCTCCAACCACCTGCTCTACTCATACTGGGGGCTTTAGGAAATGCTACAGGTCTCCAGAAAGATGGAGCAATCACTACTCACAACTAAGCCTGGATGTCCTGGCAGGCCTGGAGGCCCAGATACAAAGAGGTTGCTGTTGGAGTCTCCCGTGAACCTCGGGTCTCCGTTCTCGCCCTGGAAGACAGAACATAGAAAATTTCAGTAAGGTGAATTTGAAATCTCTCTCTCTCTCTCTCTCTCTCTCTCTCTCTCTCTCTCTCTCTCACACACACACACACACACACACACACACACAAACCCAGGAAACTAAAAACACAGGCTTCTTTGGCTTCATGAAAGCCCTACATTCTAGGTGCTCAAAACAGTCCTCAAATTCACATACTGACAGCACCAAGAGGTAAAAATCTTTAGGAGATGGTTGCAACGGAGGGCTCTGGAATAGGCTAGTCAACACTAGAGGGATGGTTTATCATAAAAATGGATTCTCTTCTCTTGTATATTTGTTTTGTCTCACCAAGTGAGATTCTGAAATCTTGGGACTCTGAAGAGTCTCCACCAGTCAGAAGCCCTAGACCTGCAGCACCATAATGCGGAGAAACTTTCATTCTAAGTTTCTCAATCTACGGTATTCAGTTATAGCAACAGCAAACAGACCAAAGGTCTGGTGAAGAATATTCACCTTCAAGCTGTTCAGAAAATGTCTCAGGTAAGCTGGATCAACTGGAGGACCTGAAAAAGAAATGCTTCCTGAAGTTCACGACCATAATTCCAGAAATTTCAAAATAAGAGACTCCAAGTTGGTAGCCATGGCTGCATCTTAGAGAAAGTAGCACAACACTGGTTTGACACAACATAAGGTTGACACTGGGCTTAGAGGCACCTCCATTTCTAGTCCTGGCCCAGCTACCCAGGCACTGTAGGGGTCCAGGCACTTCCTGGTGCTCAGTATGCCATGTTTTCTGTATGATCAATAATGGAAAGTCAGTCCTCCTCCCTCCCTCCCTCTCTCTGTCCCTCCCTCCCTCCCTCCCTGTCTCCTTTCTTGCCCCCCTTTCCCTTCCTTCCTTCCTTCACCTTCCTGCTCTACCACCTCTGTTTCCTCTCCCCTCTCTTCTTCCCTCCTTCCCTACCTCCCTCTTTTTCTTTCCTCCTTCTCCCCTCTCTCTGCAGTACTGGGTCCTGAGCTTGCTAGGCAAGCACTCTACCTCAGGACTTCAGCCCAGTCCCTGGTCTCCCTTGACCATGTCCTGTATTGGACATGCCAAGCCCATGACTGTGTCTCACACAACTCATAGCAGCTTGTAGGCATGGTGGCTGCAGAGTCAGCCTTACCCGTCATCTCAGTCTTGCCCAGAACTAAACATCAAAGGCCGAGCCTGGAACAATGGCTTCCTTCGTACCTGGTGGTCCTTGGGCTCCTTGATCACCTTTTTCTCCTTTCGAGCCAGGAAAACCCCAGGATCCTTTCTCTCCTTTTACACCTGCCACCAACATACATACACATTTAAGAAAAAGGAAAAACAAAAAAAAAGACACTGGAAAATCAAGTTTTCAAGCTGCGCCTCTTTAGCAGAGTCCACTCAGACCAATAAAGCCTGCTGAGAAGCCAACAGGAAAGAAGTCTTTCTCTAAAAGATGGGGAGGGCTGGGTAGCTGTATCAGACACACTTTCCTATGTTGAAAAGCTCAGTGTGTCTGGGAAGACATACCCAGTTCTCAGTAACACAGGGCTGTCACAGAGAGGGGAGGCCAATGGGTAGAGCTGAACAGGGGTGGGCTCCTTAGAAGGTTTCAAACGGCCCCCGAGTCTCATCTTCCCTGGGCCTACACAGCCTGGTGTCATGAAGGGCAGAGAAATCTCCCAGGGGTGGTGACACAGGGCATTTCTTTGCTTCGAAGCTGAGGGAAAGAATGCCCACTGTTTGTCTGTGCCACCCTTGGTGACAGGATGCACGTCTTCTGAGGGGCCTGCCTCCAACACCCAACATCTCCTCATAGCAGAGAGGCTTGGCAGGGAGGCCTGTAGAACAGCATTTGGTAAGGAAAGTCATCTCCTTCCTTCCTCTTGATGGGGGGAGGGGTTAGAGTGGCCATGAGACCTCCTGATTCCTGACCCCCAAGAATGAAACAATTAAGCCTTCCAGTGCACTCTAGCCTAGAGATGGAGTTACAAGGTTTGCTGGCTCAGACTTCCTCAATGTGGGGGAAGGGCTGTGAGCAGCAGAGGCAAGATGTTGCCCACGGGCAATCAGCGGGGAGGTGTGAGCACATGTCCCCAGTCCCCATCCGTGCTGAGGACCCGCTGAGGCTAAGATCGTGGGTACCCACTGAGGCTACAGCCAGAGGTGATGGATAAGAAGATAGTCAGAGGGTCACCACAGGTGGGGCTGCTCCCCTAAGAGGCAGAGTAACACCCAGAAGAACTTGATGAAGTGTGACCTATCACCAGGGAGATCACAACCAGGAAGCTCTGTTTCGCCCCTCCTTCCCCCAGGGAGCCCCACAGGAGAGGGAACAAGTGAGGACTTAGAAAAGCAATCCCAGCTCCTCTTCCACGCCAAAGTCCGCCTGGCAGCAAGGGAAACAGAGCCTTGAATAGGGTCTGAGCACTGAGTTAGAACGCAGCCTAGATTTGGCGACCAAAATGAGACTGAAAATGTGCGGGGACAGACATGGCCAGGGAGACACCCCCACCCCCCAACCCGCGGGCCAAGTTGACACAGCAAAGCCGCAGGTGAGTGTTGTGGGTTAAAGGAAGACCTTCCCTTGTTTAAGATGAGACTGTTCAGGTTCTTCAATGGCGTAACAGAGCCACTGCTCCCTGGCAGGCCCTGCCTCCTGCTTACCCCTCTTTGATGTGCCTTAGCAGGGCTTCTGCATGTAGACAGGAGCGTGGTAACATTTACTAGTCAGTCCCACCCCCATCCCTGCAAGTCACCATTCTTCACACACCCTGCCTGGAGGTTAGGGGAATATAAGATAGGATCAGCTAGTGTGGGCCGGGTGCTGACCTTGACCATGTGATCCTCCTGCCTCAGCCTTCTGAGTGCTGGGATTCCAGGTATATATCATCTGGAGATCAAACCCAAGCCCTTGCACACACTAGGTGAGTGCTCTGCCTCTGAACTACACACTGGCCTTGTGGTTCTGGATTATAACATGCTCACAGGACCTTCTGCAGGTGGTAGTCTGTGCGCACATTAGAGTAAGAATCCACTGAGCTCTCATGGCTCTTCCTTGGATAGCTCCTGGTGTACTATGCTGTAATTTGTGCATGTGTGTGTGTATATTCTAGCATGTGCAGGTACATATATGTGTGTGTGTATGTGGGTGTGTAAGTGAATATGTATGTGCAGCTGTGCATATACATGTGTGCACCTGTAGAACTGGAAGACAACCTCAGCTGTCATTCCTCTGGTGCTGTCCCCCCCTTTTGAGTCAGGGACTCTCACTGGCCTAGAATTCTGAAAGGCAGCCTCACAGGTCCATCTGTCTCCATCTGTCTGCACATCCCTGGTTCTGGCGGAAATGATGAAGCACCATATCATCAGGATAAGTATATATATATATATATATATATATATATATATAATTTTTTTTCAGTGTAGTGTCTGGAGATTGAACTCAGAACCTCATGCTTGCCTTTACCAACTGAGCCATTTCTCCCAGGCTATCATTAATTTTAAATGGTTATTGTCATCTAAATTATCTTAAGGGCTAGGGAGGTGGAGTAGTATGGGATAATATCAAGTGACAAACTGGTATTAGTGACTGTCTTGAGCAGATGAACAAAGGAATGAAAAAATGGCTGGAGAGATGGCTCAGTGGTTAAGAGCACTGACTGCTCTTGTGGAGGACCCAGGTTCAATCTCCAGCACCCACATGGTGGCTAACAACCATCTGTAACTCCGGATCCAGGGGATCCAACACCCTTTGCTGACCTCTGTGGGCATTGCATGACAAGGGTGCACTGACACACGTGCAGGCAATATGCTCCTACGTATATAACGTTTGAAAGGCATGAACAAATGGAGCACTTCTTGCTACCTGGGAGGCTCAGCCAGGGCGATCAGAATAGACAAGTGCATGACAGAGCTGAACAGAGGCTGTCCTCACAGCCGGGCTCAGCTGCCTCCCCTCCCCTGTGCCCAGTCAGCCCTTCAAGACCACCTCATCTGCGCCTAGAACTGGACACATGGAACCCATCTTTTTGAGAAGCATTAAGTCAGGAATGTCCCAGAGAAACATACAGTGAAGAAGAGAGTGTATACCATGGAAGGTGACAAGTTCTGGGTCCCCAGGATGAGCAGTACCAACCTGGAAGAGAGAAAGGCAGGTCAAACACAAAGAGCCCCACCCTGGCACCTGTCCAGGCAGCCATGGTCCTGGGGACACATCATAGCAGAGGAAGTATCACAGGGTCCAACCTGTGCTTAGCTCTGGAACTCCTGACCCCCAGTAGCCCTCCACACAGACGTCCCAGCCTTCAGTTGGGAAGCTCATCATGTATCTGGCCTTGACTAGACAGAACTGAGACTTCTGGCCAAAAATCTCAGCAAAAGGGAAGCCCAAGGCTTTCGGACAGCATTTCATGAGAGCTCTGGCTCAGCTGACACTGAACATTCTTGGCCTCCCATCTTATCAATTAAAATTGACTCATGAGTGAGGCCACGCATCTCAATCAGCCATGAGCCAGCTCCAAAGCTGGACCCATCATCAGCTTTGCTTCTGTGTGCAATCAAAGATGGGCATAGAGCCCTGACAGTTAATAACAGGGCTGTCATTAGATTGGAGGGGCTATTCTGGACTCCTTGCTAAAAGATAGGGGTCTGAAATCCAAGCTGTTCTAGGTAATATTCTTCTCAGTTCTTTCCCATATCCCTGTCATCATGCCCGGCTTCTTTCAAATCTGGGCTCAGGGGCCTGGCTCTTATTTACATGGGTTTTAGGGATCAAAGTCAGTTCCCCATCTTGCAAAACAAGTAATTTACCAACCAAGTGATCTCCCCAGACCCCTTTATCTAGTAAGGCACCTGCGAACTGTTAACAGTCCACGTCTTAGTTTCATTTCCTGATGCTCTGATGAAATACCCAGACAAAAGCAACTTAAGGGAGAAAGGGTTTATTTGGTTCACAGTTCCAGGTTACAGTCCCTCACTGCTGTGAAGTCAAGGTGGCAAGCAGTAGTTTCATTACACCCAAGGTCAAGAGCAGAGAGCAGAGCTAGAGAGATGACTCAGCCATTAAGTATGCATTGCTCTTGCAAAGGACCCAAGTTCAATTCCTAGCACCCATATCAGTCAGCTCACAACTGTCTATAGCTCTAATTGCAGGGGATCCAACACCCTTCTGATCTTTGCAGGCATGTGCACAGACAGACACATACACATAAATAAACACGAAGACCAGAGAACAATGAAATAACGTATGCAAGCTAGCGCTCCGATCACTGTCCACTCTTATAAAGTGGCACCTAGGGAATGCAGCCACTCACAGTGGGCAGGTCTTCCCACCTCAGTTAGTACAATCATAGTGTTCTCCCACAGACATGCTCACAGCCCAACCTGATCTAGACAACCACAGTGATCCGCTTAGCACCGGGGTCTTTCTATGCTTATGGGGACTGGAAGCTGCTTAAAGAGTCATCACAGAAAGATGCGGGGGTGGCAGAGAGTAAGAAATCCTCCAGACAAACATTTTGAAGTTAAGGCTGAATGCTGCAGAAATGATGGTTAGGCAGCATGGCAGGGTTAGGCAGCATGGCAGGGTTTGCAGCAAACTGTCAGTGCTAAAGGGCTGGGGTCTGAAGGTGTTTGTGATGTACTGAATGTGAGATGATATGTTTCTGTTGGAAAATGTCTACACTGAGAGCTGGGTAGGAAGACATCTGTACTCAGCTCCCGTGATATCCCACCAAGCTACAGGAAATAAAAGCTCACTCCAAATACTCTGAGCCCAGCATTGCCTTCTTTTAAAGTAATTCCATGATCCCCCAAAACCACTGATACTGCACAGGGGTCCAGCAAAGGCCATGTAACTGCGGGAGCATTTCCACAGAGCTCTAAAGTTTGTTATGGGCCAGCCCACATTGGTCCATTTGGATTGCCTATGGGAGGTGGTGACAAGTCTGGGCTCTGGGTTGAAGAGCCCTTCAGCACTCACACATAGTGGGACCCAGCAAGCCTACTGCCCCCTGAGGCTGTCTGTGGTCTCTCATGCATGTGGAGATCGATACAGTGCTTTCTTGAAGGTCTCCGTTTCCCACACTGGCTGCCTCTCTCCGGGCCATCTGTATAAACATGCCCCCCCCCCGTGGTGCTGTGGGCTTCACATGGTACTTCAACACCTTACGCAGGTGGATCCTGTCCTCTGCCTTCCAGGACAGAGAACCTGGACCCTGGACTGCATACTTGGATGCCTCAAAGGTCAGACTTAGACATATGTCTGGGGTAATACACAGCCAGCAATCTGAGTCAGTTAGAAGCCTTGGAGCCTAGCATCATCACCACTCCTACAGGCATCGGTTAGAGTCCACTTCAAAGCATATTCTAAAATGATCATTTGCAAACTCCACATCTGTCTAGGTCACTCCTATGTCCCCAGGCCCTAGCAGAGTCCTTGGCACTGTTAAGTGCTCAGTAAATATTTATTGCGTGAACGACAAAATGATTACGCACAGTCCTATGACTCATTCCTCACCCCGGGTTTCCCCACGGAAATAAGGATCTCTCGACAATACAGGCCAAATCCTAGAAACTGTGCGCCAAATGCCTGGGGGAGATCTGAGCTGTGGTCCCAGCTGTCCTGTGCCCTGCGACCTTGGGCTAGGCTGGAAGCTTCTGTGAGTGAGTTTCCCTCCTTAGGATAAAAGGGAGAGATCATGCTTGCCTCTTGGGGTGGGTGGTGTACAGAAACACCGTCATCAGGAAGGACGTAGTAGTCACAGATTTTACCCCCAAGTTTCTAGTGCAGAGGTCATGGGTTAGCATTGCCTTTTCCATTTCTAAAGGGTCTATTTCACAGTTTTATGTTCTGCTATACATAAGGGTAAGGTGGTCTCACTGCCAGAGACTTGGCTGTATTGATCATATTAAAAAAAGCTAGTATAAGGACCTTAGATGGTAGGTATTTCATTGCTAGGGTCTATTATATAGAAGCTTCCAGACCCTTCAGGATCTATTTGTGGGTGATAGAAAATATGAGAGTAGACATCCAGGGATGGAAGGGATCCAAGACAAGACTAATCATTTTCTCTGAGTTGCCACTTGAGCTTAGCTTGCTATTGAAGGTTGACTACATGTCACTTACTGGTGTTTTGCAGTGTGGCCGGGCAGGTACCGGGAAAACAGCCTGTGGGAAAGAGAACAAGAGAGGTGAGGCCACGAGGAAACTCAACTCCAGCATGAAGAACCGCTGAGGTGAGGCCAGTCTGGCGCCCACTGCAAAGCTCCCCTCAGTAGCCCCACCCCAACTTACACCTTTGATGTTAACCACAGCTCCAGGGGGTCCTGGGGGTCCTGGGGGGCCAGGTAGGCCAGGCGGACCCTGAAGGGAGAAAAGAAAAGCTGGCACTGAGTTTGGGGAGCTGGGCATGGAAAGGAGGATCCTCTGATGCCAACCGAGTTCTCTCACAGTTAGGCCAGTCCCATCCTCGGAGCACTTCTACGTGGGGACTTCACTACATCTTCACAATAAACCACGAGGGAAACAGAAGAGCAACTGTATCATCCTGGCTGCTGCACACAAATAACGAGACCCAAGTGGTGGAAGCAACCTGCTCAAGGCCACGTGGGAACTTGAAGCAAACTGAGATTGGAACCTAGATTCTGGTTCCCAGAGAAATGCTCAATGAATATCTGCATTTCTGGGCTGGCATACAGGAGAGAAGAGGGGAATCCAAGATCCTAGGATGCTCGGACTCCTTTCTCCTTTCTTCCCCCTTTCTTCCAGAGTCTGGTGGGGGTACAGTGGCACCCCTCAGTGTGGTGGTACTCTAGGTGGTAGGGGCTCTCCTGACAGGAGACAGAGGCAGGGCTAGGTGCAAGGATCTTTCAGAGTGGTGGTGGAGGAAGGAAAACACTCCTGAACATGTGCTCTGTAAGCTCTTCTCACCGGACCTCACAGGACTGGGCCCTCCGCACTAGCTCAGGACCTCGAAGGACTGGGCCCTCCGCACTAGCTCTACCTCGCAGGACTGGGCCCTCCCGCACTAGCTCTACCTCGCAGGACTGGGCCCTCCCGCACTAGCTCAGGACCTCGCAGGACTGGGCCCTCCTCACTAGCTCAGGACCAAGTCCCAGGCTCCATCCCGGGGGGGGGGGTCTGGCACTCACTGGCATCGTGATCCCTCGGTCTCCTTTGGCACCCTTGAGGCCATTCAATCCTGGGCGACCCTGAGACATACATAAGACACTTTAGTGAGGTTTTCTCTGTGAGCCAGCATGGCCACATGGCCCCTTCCTTCATTCTGGGAAACATGGATACCTACAGGTCGTCCAGGAAGGCCAAATTCTCCTTTGTGCCCAGGTGGTCCTTTGGGTCCCTAGAAGCAAACCAAACACTAGATTAGCAAACAACTGAAGGTCAAGGTCCTGAGATATGGGGGTGCCAGGCTTGCTCTTGTGGAGAGCGGTGTTGCTGGAGCAGGGACAGGGAAAGTAGGAGTGTAATTCCAAAGCACCGGCCCGTCTGCCTCCTGGTCTGCTGCCTCTCCTTAGCTAGAGGTGTGTGCTCAGCCCCTCGGCTTACCCTGCTTTTCTGTAGCTCACCTAGACTTAGATCCAGGACCCGATCCCTCACAGTCAGGGTAAATAAAGGAACGTCTTAAGGTCCCAGATAGCCAAGTGCTGGGCTGGCTCAAAACACGGTCATCAAGTCCTATATTCTTCTTTTTTTTTTTTTTTTTTTTTGTGTATGAGTGAACTGTCTGCATGTAGGTTTGTGCACCCGTGTCATGCAATGCCACGGAGGTCGGAAGAGGGGGTTGAATTCCCCTGGAACTGGAGTTAAAGACAATTCTTAGCCACCATGTGGGTGGCTGGGAATAGAACCCGGGTCTTCTGCAAGAGCAATTGGTGCTCTTAACTGCTGAGCCATCTCTCCAGCCCCACCCCCAAGTCCTATATTCTGAACACTGCTGCCCTGACTACTCATAAGCTAGCTGGCCTGAGAACCTGTTCCTAGATTTGGTTCCCGTCCTGTGGCCCAGCCTTAGCCTGGCACCCTAGACCTCCAGCAGAGTTCCTGGCCCATGGATTCTATTTCATGATGGTTTTCTGGGTCCACATAGTTTTGAGCCATTGTCCCGTTCCATGCTCCTGGTGGGAATTATCTTGTCTGCCAGGGGCTGAAGACTGTCAGCTATAATTATCTCTAAGGGGTCTCTAAGCCTGTCTTCCCAACACCGTTAACATAGATAGCATGCCCTGAAAGATGGTAAGGGAAGTCTGCGTTGAATGAGACAGGGTCTGCATGAAAAATCCCAGTCTATGTTATGACAAGAGAAAGAAAAAGTGAAAACAGAGAGAGTTCCCAGGGTGTGGGGTGGGTGGTTCTATGGAACACTTCCCAAATGTCCATGCACACCGAGAGCCCTGGGTCTTATTAAAGTGTAAAGATCGAGCTGGGGCCTGAGCTTCTGCATTTTTACCAAGCTCCCAATTGATGTCAGAAATGCTGATCCAACACTTGGAGCAACAAGCCCTATGCATTTGTAAAAGAGTCGTAAGCTATGCTCATTGCTAGGGCCATAGCTAGCCCATATGGCAACATTATGCAAATTAAAAGGTGCCCTTATTGCCTGCGTTTGGCAAGCTGTGCGCAAGCTGGCCTTCACTGGGACACCCGCCACAGCCATCTGCAGCCGCCTGCTGGCCCCGCTGCTCACTGTTTGTGTTTCCCTCAGGACTGGAGGTTACTGAGTGGTTAACGGGGTGGGAACAAGCCTCTCCCATCTGCCTTTGCTCTCAGCTCCCCAACTCCAGGCAGTCTAGTCTGCCTGACTTCAGGGTCCCACGGCCTCAGAAGATCTTCAGAAGATGTACTTGAAGCACACAGACCATTCATACACGTGTGATTCTTTCTCCTCAGACTTGAGATCCAGCTTCAAACAAACAGACCCATGTGTAACTCTGCAGTCCATAGTGCTTTTTTTTCTTAAGTTTTTTAATTGAGCTTTTGCGCATTTCATATATCCTTCCCCAATCAAATTTAGACTCCTTTCCCCACCATAGAGGTTTTTAAAACAAAAGGAAGAAGGGCATCTTATCTCTTAGAAATTGTGAACTGCCGGGCGTGGTGGTGCATGCCTTTAATCCCAGCACTTGGGAGGTAGGTGGATCTCTGTGAGTTCAAGGCCAGCCTGGTCTACAGAGCAAGTTCCAGGCCAGCTGGGACTACAGGGAGACCCTGTCTCAAAAAAGACCCCCCCCAAAAAAGAAATTGTGAACTGCGGTCTGGGGGGGGGCGGGGATCTGGACCCAGGACATGCCAGACTAGCCTCAAATCTCCCACCTGCCTCTTTCAAGTGATGTGATGTAATTACCTCTTTAAGCCTCTGTTTCCTAGACTATAAACAAGAGCTCAGATGTTTGCATGTGAGGCTGATATTAGATGATCCACAGGAAGTTCACACAGTATCTGACCCACCATGGTGGTCCACACTGTACTTTCTTCATTTGTGTGTGTGGGGGAAGAATACATGATAGAAAATTTGGGGGGGTCATCTTTGAAAGAAATACCTAAGGAAAACTGTTCAGAAACTCAAATGGGCTACAGATTTCTAGAACAGCGAGGCTACATGGTCTGTGATTCCATCTAGTATGAATCCAATCCCTTAGGCATAGACTGGCAGACAGACGTCCAGAGAGGGGAGGGGATGTCTCCTGTGGCTCAGCCAGTGGGCAGCAGATTTAGCACGTAGAACCCAGCAAGCTCAAGGGGTCTGAGTGGGCTCCTTTGTGGGGCTCCCCTCCCTGGCATCTGGCATCCTTACCAATTCTCCTTCCTGGACACACAGCTGTGCTATACATCTGAGGTCCTGGGAATCTGCGTTCCATTAGTAGGAAGTGGCAGACATGACGGTCATTATCCTCTACAATCCCCACCACCTCCAACGTTAGCCTGTCAGCTGCAAGATGCAGAGTAAATGAATCCACAAGATGCCAGAGTCACAGTACAGACACATTCTGGGTCTCCAAGTCGATGCCCGGAAGGGAGAGGTCGAGCGAGGAAAGGCCGGGAAGACTCCAAGAACGGGAGACAAGCCGCTCCCATGTTCGACCACTGAGGGTTTTTGTTTTGTTTTGCTTTTCTTTGTAAAACTGGCAGCCACCGACATGTGTATGTAACTACAGTTCACCCCCCCCCACACACACACACCCTCACAACTGGGACAGCTCAAGTATGATAAATGCTTGAAACCCCAGTCCCCACCCAGCAGAGAGCTGGCTAGCTTACCATGGGTCCTGGGGCTCCATGAATTCCAGGTTCACCCTAAAATGGGAGACACACAACTTGTCACTCAGATGAACACTGTTTGAGTGTAATCAAAGACAGGAAGCCAAGGCAGGTGTGTGCCTCCAGGGCCTGGCGAGGGAATTACCTTTCTCCCCTTCACCATATCCAGAGCAATGTCCCCGGTCAGGATGGCACCTGGCTCCCCCTTCTCACCCTGAAACACAGAGAAGCTTTTGAAGTTGGGTCTCTTCCTGCCACCTTGTCTAGAGGGTCACGAGGACCCTCCTCCTGCATCCATGTTTGTCTCCTCCATTCCCCTCACCATGCTCTCCAGCTCCACCACTTCAGTACAACCTTCTTGCTATCGGACTGCAATGGCCTCTCACATGATGGAATGTTCTCTGAGAGCTTTCTTCTACTGTCCAATTTCACTGTGCAAGAGCACCCTCAAGGGCTCATACCAAGGGCAGATTTGCATGCTCACTCCCGGTCCCCGGGATCCCGCCCAAGCATGTCCTGTCTGCCTCTTGCCATAGGGTGTCCTTCCAGGAACCTGGAGCTCTTGGTGTACTTGATGGTTTGCTTCTCTAATGACTTGATATTTGTCCCCATCAAGAATCCTTATTCTTAAATAGATGAAATTGGGAGAGATGAAGCTATAAACACCAGGGACCTGCTCGGCACAGGAGGCACCTGTCTCCTTATGCAACTTTCACACATACTCTAGGCCACTGTGCAAATGCCTACTTGACCAGACAGAGCTACTCTGGATTCTGGAAAACAGATGAAGGGAGACTGGGAATAAGGATTTGGGACTTTGCCCCAGTCCCGTACCCTGCAGGACCATCTAACCCCTCAGGAGACTCCTGTGAAGACATATGTTCCAGAACAAGGTTAGGTGGAGAAACCTCTATCCTAGACCTCCATGCTCAGCCTGCGGGACTGGGCTGGCCAGGCAGAGCCTCCTTTCAATAGCTGGAAGTGGCCAGGTAAGACTACAAATGGGCAGAGAGGCCTCTCCATCCCACAAGCCCCACAGCTGATACCTGGATCTTACCACTCCGCCAGTGAGGAAAGGCAGTCCTGAGCAGCGAGAAGAGGCAAGCACAAAAGCATTAGAGGCACAGCAACAGGAAGTGCGCTTGTTGTAAGGGCTGGAGCAAAGGTGTCTGGCTGTCTGTCCTATCATTCTAGATCCAGCACACTGGATCTAGAGTCTGGTCTGCCTGATCTTGGCACACAGGAAGCAGAGCACTGAAGGCAAGGAGCACCAGAGCTGGTACAGCTCCGCAAGCCCATGACAGCAAAAGCACCCAAGAGAGCACCCTCGTGGGGTTCCAAACTTTGGCCAGCACATTGAGCTATGATGTTGGGGGTCATCAGTCCCCACAGCATCTCTCCTCTTCCTGGGAGCAAGGCAACATGGTAGGCAGGAAGACTAGGCAAAATTCCAATGCCACTCATCTCAGAGAGGCTGTGCTTCCTTGACTCCCAGAGGGGGAGGGCATAGTCCCCCCCCACCCCAGCCTCCACTACAACAGGGGATATTCCCTGTTCCTCTGTCCCTGTGTGTTATCCCCATGTTTCTATAATGCTTAGTATAGGAAACCACTGAGCCCCTTAGGGATGAGAGAGAGAATAAGTGAATCCAAACCAGTCTTGGCGAGCTATTCATGATGCATCTGTCCCTTTCAGCTAAAAGAATCTATGAGACAGCTGATTCTAAGAGGCCATGTGGAGGTACAAAGGGTGGTTCTGTGCCCGGGAGCTCTCCAGAAGTGCCCTGTGGGCCATTTATCCCTAATGCAGACTGTTCCAGACTATGATCACTAACTATTGGCCTTCATTTCATTCATTCTTCTACCCAGCAAGTGTTTGGGGTGTCATTTGTGGACAAGGCTCTGAACTAACACCAGGGCTACAGAAAAGTCTATCCCCAGGAAACACACATGATAACCAGGAGATGCGGTAGATGGTGAGACAGAGCAAGGCACACGTAAGAGGAGCAGGGAACGCTGAACTGCATTCTCTTTCCAGATTAGGCTGGAAGTCAACGTTGCCCTTCCATCCTAAGGTCAGGAAAGTTAACAGCTGGAGACTGCTGAAAGGCACAGGGTTTCTTTGGGACACAATAAAAACACTGTAGAATTATAAGCATGGCGACAGTTGTATAGCCTTGTGAATCTGCTAAAAATCACCTAACTGTGCTATACAAATTATACCATCAAGAAGAAGATGGTTGACCAATTGGAAGCAGTCAGCAAATTCTAAGCACGTACCCACCCAGATACCTGGGCCCTCTCACCTGCTCTCCTTTTAGTCCTGGAAATCCAGGCACACCAGTGTCACCTTTGGGTCCTCTGGGGCCCTGCAAGGAATCATTGGGAGACATTGTGTTGATAGTTAACAGGCTTTAACCAACTAAAACTTCCCTACCCTCTGCTTTTGGTCTGGTGGGAAGATGGCAGCACTGAGTGTTAGGAGGCCTGGGGACTCCATACTTCTAGACAGGAGGAAGTCTAGATGGCTATGGTTGTGCCAGTCCTTAATCCCAGCACTCCAGAGGTAGCAGTAGGTGGATCTCTGTGAGTCTGAGGCCAGCCTGATTTCTGAGGCTAGCCTAAGTTCTAGGCCAGCCCGCACCATGTGAGATCCTATCTCAAAAAACAAACAAACAAACAAACAAACAAAAAATATCAAACAAAGCAAACCAAAAAGAATAGAATCTCCCTTCCTTATAGGCAGAAATGCCTTTATCTCCTCTCTTAGGGTCAATGCAGTGGGGCAGGTCAGGGACCTGGTTAGAGGTCCACCCTAGGAAGTAAGTTCATCTAAAGATATTGGACTTTTAGCTTGGCATGGTAGTCCACATCTGGTAGTCCCCCAGGCAGGGGGATCGCTGTGAGATAGACGCCAGCCTGGTCTACTTAGCAAGTTCCAGACCAGCTGAGGCTACAGGGAGCCCCTGTCTTAAAAAAAATAAAGATAGTGTACTATTGCTTTCCAGAATTTCTGCTCCCTAGTGCAGTCTTTACGTGCTATGAGGTTGGGCTGGGGCTGTCTATCCTTCCTTAGAAACGTGTAACTATTTCTTTTTCTTCTTTTATATCTTTTATTTCGTGTGCTGGCCAGAGCCTGGGTGTGCTTTCCAACTCTCTAGTGAAGGCTTTGGGCCTCCTTGTTCTTGGCTCTCCTCCCACCCTATATCTGCCTGTTGCCAGGTGGCTGAGCCCTGCTCCCCTTTATCTCAAGCAACATATCTTTGTTTCTTCTCCATTCTCCTCCTTCCTTCCTTCCATGCAGCTGTGAGATTTACAGCTTGCCTGCCCTGGACTTTTCCTTTTAAATTCTTAAAAATTGTCCTTGAGCTTCCCTTTGATTCTGTTCCTAATTCTTTTATTAAGATGGGGACCCTGATTTCCCAGGTATCATATGATAGTCATGTTGGAACTCCCCAAGATTTCCAGTAACATTTCTGTCTTTTAATTCTTTGATCAGCGGAGATAACAAACCAGACTCTGTATCCCTAGACGGTATCACTCCTTGGTGTCCTCCAGCAAGGCTGGTGTTACTGAACCAGCCCATTGGCTGGTCCTACTGAGCTGGTTCACCACAGCCTCCCTGGGGCATCCTGCATCTGCCCGCCCAACAGTGACCTCCCTCAACCCCCACCCCACAAGATGGGATCCAGCACTCTAGCCTGACACCCAAACCCACCCTGGCCAGGCCTCACACACTTCCTCTTTCACACCATGGAGGTGATGCCCCTCCCTTGACCTCCCCATACCTAACATGTGGTTTCTGTGCTAAAGCACAGCCACCACTGCTAAGATCAGGGAAGTTAGCAACTGTGTATCTCTCTCCAGATGCAGAGTCAAATTCTCCACACCCAGCCAGAGCCTACCTCTCCTCAACTTCAGCGGACACTGAACAACTGTGGCAGTGACCCACCTGGTCATGATGTCTCCCTCCCAAAGGCATTCTGTACTTTATTATTGTCCAACCTTTCACAAGCCCTATCTTGCCCTCCAGGTGGAAGAGCATCTTATCCATCACAGCAGTGCCTTGAAAATATTTGTGAATATGATTGTTTAGCAATGAATTTCTCTCTTTTCAAATAATCTTAAATTAGGACAAATAGATAAAAATCTGCGGAATGATGCCTAGCTTAGGGGGTCTGTGGCCCGGGTCCCACTCATACGGCTCCCTTCGCTCCCTGCAGCAGTCCCCTCAGATGGAAGAGACACTCATATGGAGCAAAACATGTTGGAATGTTCCAGAATGCACTCTGCATCTTGAGGCTGGGGTTCTAGCTGAGGGGTCTGGCTTCTTCTGCTCACCGCAAGGGAGTCTCCGGCTCTGCATCCTCTCTGTGGCTCCAGTGCCTCATTTGCATACATTGTTACCATCATCCGTAGTTTATGCTCATTTAGAAAATATAAAAATAGTTCATTTGCGCCAGGCATGGTGGCGTACGCCTTTTAATCCTAGCACTCTGGAGGCAGAGGCAGGCAGATCTTTGTGAATTCAAGGCCAGCCTGGTCTACAGAGTGAGTTCCAGGACAGCTGGGGCTACAGGGAGACCCTGTCTCGAAAAGACTAAAAAAAAAAAAAAAAAAAAGTTCATTTGCATTAAAATCAGAAAATAGGAAATGTTCAGAAAAGTATGAAAAATAAAAAAGAGATCATACAGTCCAGCCATCAAGAAAAAATTCCTTTACACTTTTTAAAAAATCAATTTCCTTCATTTGTTCTGGAAGCAGTGTGCTGGGCCTGTCAGAGTTGAAGGGTTCAGAGACTCAGGGCAGGCCTCCCCCTGGGGCCAGGCCTTGGGCTTCTAGTTAAACCTGCCTGCTTTCTATACACATCACCCTTCCTGTAAGGGCAAACACATGCTGTTAATTAGTGGCCTTCCATTCAGGGGCTCTCCTCCCTCTCTCCTTGGGATTGGCTCTGTGTTACTTGAAGTGATCATTCACTCTCATTTATAACAAGCTAGCTGCTGCCATAGATGGCCCAGTGGAAAAGAGAGATGAATAGGACCTAGCTGTTTACAGGGCAGATAAACGCCCAAGTAACTGTTACTTAAGGCAGAAAAAAAAAATCACATGAATGGCAAAAATGCAGTTCCATGGTCTCAAAGAAGGGGACACTTATAAGGTAAAAAATGAATGAGCAAGATGGTACTAGAGCTTGGTCATGCAGGGAAGATGGCCACCGTGGTACTTACCGGAAATCCTGGAAGCCCAGGCACACCGTCCGGCCCCTGTGACACAATAAAGACAAAGCATTTGTTTCCAGAGTCAGAAGGAACACTGTGTCTCAGGGGCCCACTGGCCCTCAGGACCTGTCAAAGGCCTAAGCCTGTTTCCACCCATCAGGGCCCACTGGCCCATTTTACAGAGGAGGATACTGAGGCTGGAGAGGGAAAGAACCATTCAGAGTCACGTGACTAGTCAAGGACAGAGGCAGAAGCTGCCCTCAAGCATTCAGAGTCCCATGCTGCTCCCCAAGCCCTATTCTGCTCTCCACTGAAGCTCCTTCCCATGAACCACTCAGTGCTTTAACTCCTGAGACTGATGGGCAGCATGGGGAGTCTGGATAAGTGATCTCTGATGAGGGGCTGATGGAGAAGCTGGGAGGCTGGGGAGAAGTAGGTGCGTGTTGGTGAGAGGTAGTTCTCTTCCTCTGCTGTGAGCAAGATTTTTATAGGACTGGTAATTTTATTTTATTTTATTTTTTTAAATTTATTTTTTATGTGTATGAATGTACTGTCTGCCTGCAGGTTTGTGCACCCGTGTCGTGCAATGCCATGGAGGTCAGAAGAGGGTGTCGGATTCCCCTGGAACTGGAGTTAAAGACGATTCTCAGCTGCCATGTGGGTGCTGGGGATCGAACCCGGGTCCTCTGCAAGAGCAGTTGGCACTCTTAACCGCTAGGCCATCTCTCCAGGCCCCAGGACTGGTAATTTTAAAGGACGTGTCAAACAGTGTTTACTTCACCACGCTGAGGTCAGAGTCCTTCTTCCTGCCAACCCCAGATACCTGCGGCCATTAAAGGCACATGAGATTGGTGGGCCAGATATAGACAGCATACAGATAAACAGATGGAATACAGGTAAATAGATGGTAGATGTAGACAGAGGTGATAGATAGATACACACTGTCTGTATCTTGCTTCGTTATCAACCCACTAAAACCCCAAGTAGCCAGTAGTTCAGGAGAGAGCAAAGAACCCTGTAAATAGATCTTTTTTGTTGTTAATAATTGGCTTGCCTTGGGTTTTGAATTTTTTCTTTGTTTATTTGAGACAGGGTCTCACTATGTAGTTCTGGATGGTCTGAAACTTGTTATGTAGACCAGGCAGGCCTTGAATTCCCCAGCATCCACCTGCCTCTACCTCCCAAGTGCTGGAATTAAAGGCTTGTGCCACCACACCTGGAAACCGCCTTGGGGTTTGACTATTGGGGTCTCTGGATTGTTTATCTCAATGGTGTGGTGCACAGGGGGAGGGAGGCCTTTGGGACACAGTGCAGAAGAGATGGCAGAAAGCACCATAGCAGACTGTTCCACAGGGGAAGGCAGGGGCAGAGCAGCCTTTCAGAGGGCTGCAGAAGTTGTGGTGGGCTGTGGATCCTCCCCCTCAGATCATGGATGGATGGGGACTCTGACACCTCTGGGTCCACAGTGATTTGCAGAGTGCCGTGGTGTACTAAGGACTTTCACATCCCTCACCTCCTATAAGTTTCCTATAAGCCACCCAAGCTGGGAAGGTGTTTTGTAGGAAGAGGAGTAAGCAGAGGCTCAGAGCAGTGTGGTACAGGTGGGATGCAAAGACTCCCATCCCCAGAGCCTTTCTCTTTCCCAGGTCCCCGCAGGTGCCATGGGAGCCTGTTGCACAGAGGGGAAAGAACACTTCCTTCTTCTGAGGCCCTGTCAAGCATGGGTCAACTCCACAGCTTCGAGGAAGTCATGTGGGTTCCTTGCATGTTAATTTCCACATTTCTAAAACCCACGGGAGAAAAACTGAAGTGAGAGTCAGTCCCTCCTAGGTCCAAGTGGTCCTATTAGCACAGTCCTATTCTGGGAAATGGGGTTGTTCAGATAAAAGCAGGTCCACAGCCCAATGCCCAAACATCAGTGTTACAGGATTCTTTGATTTCCATCACACACATTTTCATTCACAGGAACAGAAGCTGCTGCATTGGATATAACTCTGCATCATTAAATTATTATTCTAATAACTTTTTTTTTTGGTCTTTTTGAGACAGGGTCTCCCTGTAGCCCCAGCTGGCCTGGAACTCACTCTGTAGACCAGGCTGGCCTTGAACTCACAGAGATCCGCCTGCCTCTGCCTCCCAAGTGCTAGGATTAAAGGCGTGCAGCACTACGCCTGGCTCTAATAACTTCTTAAAAAGAGGCATTGCAGGACACTGGTGCACCAACCTACATGCAGACAGTACACTCATACACATAAAATAATAAATAAAATTTAAAAATATTTTAAAAGGCAGATTTCTTTCTTTTAAACTTTGAAACTCTAGTTCTTTTTTTTTTTTTATTTATTTCTGTATGTGTATGAATGTACTGTCTGCATGCAAGTCTGTGCACCCGTGTCGTGCAACGCCGCGGAGTTCAGAAGAGGGTCTCGGATTCCCCTGGAACTGGAGTTCTCCTGGAATTGGAGCTTCAGACGGTTCTCAGCCGCCATGAAACTCTAGTTCTATGCTTCAGGGGCTAAACAGATTCCAACCCGACCCAGCACTTTCAACAGGCGCATCTGGGTAGGGCTGTTCTAGATACAAACCTGAGGCCCCATGAGCTCAGGAATGTCCGAGAAGTTCATGAATCCACTGGTGATGTTGATCAAAGACTGAAAACAGGAATATATCACAGTGAGGACAAAGGACAGGAGGCAGTCCTCCTCACTTTTGGCAGTGAGGCCTTAATTGAAGTCACCCAGCATGGCACACATTGATCACACCCCAAAGCCACTGCCAAACACACCCATCCCTCCGCTTCCCATCAAACAGTCCCAGCCTGCCTGTCACTTTTCTTTTTTAATTGACTTTAAAATTACACAGTAGATGAATGCCATCGCTCTTTTAAAATTGTAAACATATGTATACATATATGTGCACCCATATAAAGCATACCGGGTGTGTGCGTGTGCGTGTGCGTGTGTGTGTGTGTGTGTGTGTGTGTTCGTTCATGTCGTTATTTTACATAAATGGCATCAGGCTGTATGCACTACTCTTCAACTCTTTTCCACTCAATCATCTTGTGTGGAGAGCTTTCCATGTGTAGTTCTGGAAGATGTCTATTTTTAGTCTTAACAGACTGCCAGAGAGCCGTCCAAAGGGGGCTGTACAATTTACACTTCCGTCACGAGTGCTCAGTTACCTATTTCCCCGTGCTCTTGATGCTTTTAAATCATATTCCTTTTTTTCCTTTTAATTCTAGTTGTTCTTTTTCTAGGTCTCTGGGACTTTTTTCCTTTCTCCTTCTTCCGACCTGGTGTTACTCTCTCAGAAATCCATGGTCCTTCTCAAGGGCAATGGCCTAGTAAATATGTATGTCTGATGGCTGGATGGATGGATGGCTGGATGGATGGATGGATGGATGGATGGATGGATGGATGGATGGATGGATGGTTGGCTGGCTGGCTGGCTGGCTGGCTGGCTGGATGGATGGATGGATGGATGGATGGATGGATGGATGGATGGATAGATGGATAGACAGACAGATAGTTGTATATCTGACTCAGCCATAGTTCACTTTCTTTCCAGATTTCTATCACTCCAATCATCCCCCAAACCTACTATCCACTGATAGTTCCTGGTGTCCTGGGCACAACCAGTAAATTTCTATATTCTGCCTTGGCTCTGGGTATTGCAGGCACTGGAATACCAACAGCTCTGTTTTCTATGCCTGCCTGGTAAAACCCTGTTCTCCTTCTGGGCCTGTCCAAAGACACTTCCTCCAGAAGGTCTTTCTTGATTTCTTATATCCCAAACTAGCTTTCTTCTCTTATTCCTTCACTATGTTCTTTTGCCTCTGAGTTACAGCTCTGACCCAGCCACCCTCCTAATGCCCAGGGGGTGTGTGATTCTTATTTTCAATCCTGGGCCTGATGGCATCTATGTGCACACGAGTATTCACATTGGAAGGTTGATCATAGGCACAGAGATTTAAATGATGCCCCTGTTTGTTCAGTCAGCACTGATGGAGACTACCTTATGTGCTAGGTGGGGACCCAGCACCCAAGGAGCATGTAGGGGGACAGGCCTGTTATCAAGTCTTTGCTTCATGATGGGGATTAATGATGATGTTGAAAGCATACAGTACTACTTCCCTGGGAGTGAGTGTTGGACGGGAAGGGAACGTTCACCCCATCCACATGGAGACCTTTCCGAGTGAATTTTGGAGAGTTTTAGTTTTAACAAACTTCCAGGGAGTTGTCTGAAGAGCTCATCCAAAGATGTTTTTCCTACAAGAACTGGCTCTAGGAGGTATAACCCTGTGTTCCCTTGGCCTCTTTCCTCTCAGCGTGGAAGGTGGGGGACCCTTCCTGTTGACAGTTTGGGATAGTGTACATAGCATGCTCAGCTCTGCATTTCCTCTCTTGCCTGACTCTGGGGTTTGTGAGCAGGCATCTGCAGCTCCCCGCTGGGTGAAGGTCTTCAGCCATCCTCTGCCAGTGGTGAGGGTGGTCCTTTAGGCATATGGCTCCAGTTTTGCCTGTCTCAACTGGCTCTAAACATTCTCAGGAAACATGGATGCTGCTTATCTGGGTTCCTCAAGGCCCCAGTACTTACGTTCCTAGGCTGCTGTCTGACCCCAGATCCTGACAACCAGAAGAGCAGATTCTCCATGTTGTATGTGGGAGAGTAGTGTCATGGGGTAGGAGGTTAAGGGACGGATAGGCGAGCACACTGGCAGGGCTAGGCCCCAACACTGGATGCTGGCTGCATACACCTGCATAGCCACTATCCACAAAGGCCTAAAGGCGTAGACAATCTCCTCTCCTCTTTAACAAAGGCAGAAAACACATAACCAAGCTTTGACTGTCTGATACTTACACTGGACAGGACCTCGATGTGCCCAGGTGGCCCTCTGGGCCCGGGGGGTCCCATGGTGCCCGTTCCATCCACTCCCCTTTCACCCTGGTTACAGCAAGAGAGAAGTGACAACAAAATTCATGGTCCATGGATAATGCTTCTAGAACCTTCTAGGAAGTCTTCCCCTGACCCCACTTCAGATGTGCTACTTTACCTTGGGTCCCTGATCGCCTTTTTCTCCTTTGGGACCCTGGAAAATAATCAAGCAGATAAACAGACATTCTTTGGAGTTCTTCTGTTCCTTGGGTCTACTCTGACTCCTTTGCACCTTGCTGTATCTCCCTAAGCTCTTCTATGGATGTTTTCCCAGGTAATGGGATTAAAGGACCAGGGGGGAAATTCCCCCTTCCAGGATCAGAAGGGAAGACATTCTCAGAGGGCAAGCCTCAGAGGGCCTCTCCCAGCATGGGAGTACTGCCCCAACCCCACCCTTGCATCATCTGCATGAGTCCTCACTTCTGAGCATTCAGCTCTGGGTCCCATGTGACAAAGATGGTGAGTTCTAGTGAAATGTCTCCATGCAGGCACCCTGCAGAGAACAGGGCTGCGCCTGCCAAGAATGGATGAGCAGGCCGGGCAGTGGTGGGAAAGGAATGTGGAATCAGAGATGCTCAGTCCTGGAAATCTGGCAAAGAGGACTTTCAAGTTTTCCCATATGATATTCTGTGCAAAACTTCTGTGTGCCTGCCTCCTTAGAGAAAGGAGCTACCAAGGGCTCCTCAGACTGCACAGCAGCCCGAGGCTGGAGTCATGGAGAGTGTGAATTATGGAGAGTAAGAGCCGGGGTGGCCCCCACAGCCGCCCCCTTGCAGCAGGATAGCAAGACAACCCTCATAAACTGGCCCAAAAGTCCACCTACACTCGGAGGGATCGGTCCTGTGATTCCGGGTTTGCTTAGCAGCTGGATGCTTCCAGAGCCTTCAGTATCCTGGAGAAGAGGGAAGAGCAAGTATTTCAGAGCTGGCTGGAGCACCTGTCTGTGCCAGGTGAGGAGGCGGTGAGGTTGGGAGCTCCTGAGGGAATCGCACAGCCTCAGCCCGAGAACCAGCATTCCATGTGCCGGGATTTCTGGTGGTCCTTACTCCACACCAACTGCAGCCACAGGAAAGGGGGAAGTACCTCAAATCCAAGTCCCACTGTGCAGCCAGGGCCTGGAGGTCCAGGGGGTCCAGGAGGCCCTGGCGGTCCCATGACCCCCGGAGTGCCAACTTGTCCATTTTTCCCTGGGGGTCCTTGAAATCCTCGATCACCAGGGTCTCCCTGAAAGGAAGACAGGTTCATTATCAGCCGGGATTCCTTCGTGGGAGGAATGGTGTGCGCACCTGAGCCTTGAAGTTAATTAGATTGAGGAATTCTCTGATCAGCCGTGCTTAATGGCAAAGAACAGCTGTCTTGCTAATCAGCATTTCCCTCGGCTGGTGCAACTGGAGGAGTGGGTAAGGGGAAACGTTACAGGGTTTCCCTCCCCATAGCCCCAGCTGTCCTGTCTTCCCTGAGCCATGGCTCTGCGGAGCGCTTCTCTCTGTTCCATGACATTTATGCGTTCATTACTCTGGCCCAAGGGTACACTGATAGGAAAGGAAAGAGGAGGAGGGAGGAGAGCTGCTCTCTGTTACCTTCTCACCCGTGGCGCCATTGGGCCCTCTTGCTCCCTGGAACACACAAACACAGGGATCAATTAGGATGTGTTGCACTAGGCAGATTCGGAAGAAAATGAGTTGTTGAGCCGTAAGCAGCACGATATGGAAATAGGCCAACTGTCTAAGCTAAACACAGGATGGTAAGTATCGTAAAGCTTGAGAAACCTGTTCTTTTTTTTATTTTTTATTTTATGTGTATGAATGTGTTGCCTGCGTGTATGTAAGTGTACCTGTGTTGCACAATGCCCTCAGAGGTCAGAGGAGGGCATCAGATCCCCTGGAACTGTAGTTACAGATGGCTGCTAGCCACCACGTGGGTGCTGGGAATCAAACCCTGGTTTTAAATTTATTTATTTATTTATTTATTTATTTATTTATTTATTTAGTGTGTGTGTGTGTGTGTGTGTGTGTGTGTGTGTGTCTGCGGGGGCCAGAAGAGGGCAATAGATTCCCTGGAGTTACAGGCAATTGTGAGCCACCTTATTTAGGTGCTGGGAACTAAACTTGGGTCCTTTGGAAGAACAGCAAGTGTTCTTAACCACTGAGTCATCTCTCCATCCCTAGCAACTGATTTTGAACCTAGAATTCTATAACCAGTTAAATAAATGTAAGGGAAGAATTTTAAATAGCTAAAGTCCCAAAGTTAGCCATGTATGGATCCTCTCTCAAAATACAACTGGAGAACACATTCTAGTAAGAACAGTTGAGGAAACATGGGCCATGATAAGCAATGAAAAATGTATCCTTAGAGTATGTTTACAACTCTGAATTAATTTTTTGTTTTGTTTTTGTTTTTTGTCTTTTTGAGACAGGGTCTCCCTGTAGCTCCGGCTGTCCTGGAACTCACTACGTAGACCAGGCTGGCCTTGAACTCATAAAGATCCACCTGCCTCTGCCTCCCAAGTGCTAGGATTAAAGGCGTGTGCCACCATGCCCGGCAACTCTGAATTAATTTTATAAACTGTGTAGGTCTGAATTGCTCAATTCTTCCATCTATGACCCTGAACACATTTCAATGTCCCTTGGTTCTATCAAGATACAGGTAGGTAATGGAAGCCAAATAATCGCAGGCTCCTTCCAGCTGGCTCTGGAGAACTCTTACTGAACATAAGACTAATCAAAGCTCTTGGAATAAATGACATAGGTGAGACCAGGCTGCGCCCAGCACAAAGACCAGTGTACAATAAGCTGCCGGCAGACTACCATCCAATCCCTCCCTTTCCAGGCTTTCTCCTTGGTGGTTGTGCGAACCTTCCTCAGAAATCTGGGGGCTTCCCTGGGTGAGGCTCAAGGTTCTACAGGTGACAGCTGCCCCACATGGTCCTGCAAAAAGACAAGCATCTCCTGTCTGGGCTTGCACGGGGTGTGGTGGGAAAGGCCCTGATTCTCTGTAACAGCTCCTAGGTCTCCTGTTAGGAGACCCTGCCCAGTTCTTGTGCTAAGACTGGGGACAATGAGGGTAATGGCGAGGAGAGCACTGAGCCTGCTGGAGGTGACACCAGGCTCCCAGGGCTGGGAGAGCACCGAATTGTCACACTCAGAGTCCTTGCAGGTGCTCCTGAGGCAGGCTTGCCGAATTTCAGGTGCCCCCCAAGCCCAGCCCAGCATGGACACCCTGGTTCTCAGTGGAGGTGGAAAGAGAAGGTATACTGACTGAGGAAACGGGGTGTTTGCAGCTGGGCAGCTGAGTGTGACCTTCACCTGGGGCAGAAATGTGTCTCCAGTAACTGACTTCCATTTTGCTGCCAAGCACAGAGGCTGCATTTTCTTCTCTTGGGTGTGAGTGCATGCCTGTGCCAGTCCCTCGTGAAGGGAAGGGTCAACCTTCTGCACCTTCCCAGCAGCACAACAAACCTCCAGCAGGGATTTTGTGAACCACAAGAGCTTGGATCATGAGCAGATTAGCCTGGGGACAGAAGGGTCCACCTTAGCAGAATTTTTTTATGGACAGGGTGAAAATTGAGAACTGTAATAAATAGTTCGGGAAAGACTCTGTATTTCCAAAATGGGATGAGAGAGAGAGTACTTCACTCATTGGCCTGAGGAATTTTTGTTCAGTGAGTTTGTGCACTGTCCAGAGAGTGGTCCAAGGTGGAGAACTGTGGAGATCAAGTCTATAGTGGAGTGATGTACAGCAGTGCTGTGTGTTACAACCCCGTAGTTTAGAATTTGTTTATTTTTTATTTATTTAATTTTTTGAGACAGGGTCTTGGCCTAAAGCTTACTATGTAGACCAGGCTGGCCTTGAACTCACAAAGATCTGCGTGCCTCAGAGTATTGGAATTAGAGACATGTGCCACCACAACCCCGCTTGTAGTTCAGAATTTATGGTGATTAATCTTGACTGCTTGCCTGGCCTGAGAAGTGCCTAGGAGATTAGAAAAGCACACTTGTGGGCGTGTCTGTGAGGTGGTTTCCAGAGATGATTAACTAAAGAGGGAGGTCATATCTTGAATGTGGGTAGCACCATCCCATAGACTGGGGGTTCCTGGTAGAATAAAAGGGAGGAAAGGAGAGCGCTCGGTAGCTCAGGCACACACTCTCTGCTCTCTGGTCATCACAGGTGAGCAGCTCTGCTCCCCAGCTATGCCATGCACTCCCCACCATGATGCAACGTTGGACACTATGAGCCAAACACAACTTTCCACACTTCTGTTGCTTTTCTCAGGTTTTCTGTCATGGTAACAAGAAAACTGACACAGAATTCGTTAGAAATTTTGGCTCATTGTGGTGAACTGACTTATCAAGGACATTACTAGACATCAACATATAGGAATATCAAAGAAGCCAATACATACATGGTCTTACTCTTATTTTCTGGGGTTCCTGGTGGGGTTGTCTGGTGGACTTGCTCATGGCATTAACAATAATGATATCGCCGGGCATGGTGGCGCACGCCTTTAATCCTAGCACTTGGGAGGTAGAGGCAGGCGGATCTTTGTGAGTTCAAGGCCAGCCTAGTCTACAAAGTGAGTTCCAGGACAGCTGGAGCTACAGGGAGACCCTGTCTCAAAAAGACCAAGAAAAAAAAAAAAAACAATAAAGATAATCTTTCAGCTCATCATCCTATAAGATTGATTATGGTCTATTTTGTTTTAGGAAAAGCCTATCACACGCATGTTTCCTAAATCCATCTATGACAACAGAAGATAGAAGATGTAGGAAGTCAGACCAATATCGTGATGCTGTTCTCCTTGGTTTACTTTTTATTCCCTTCTATTCTAGGTCAATGTCATGCATTAAGGTTCTCCAAAGGCTAATTTCCAAGTCCTTCTTGAATCTGATTTTACTTAACCAAAAAGCATCCTATGAACCCAGAACAACACTGAACCTTTAAACAAATCTCAGGAACAAATTAACAAAACTTTAATCTCTGGGACTGGAGAGATTGCTGAGCAGTTAGGAGTGCATGCTGCTCTCCCAGAAGACCTGAGTTCAGTTCCCAGCACCGTTGTCCGGCAGCACACAACCACCTCTAACTCCAGCTCCAGGGGTTATAAGATCCTCTTCTGGCTTCCCCAGGTACCCCAATACTTGGCCAACAAGGCACGTAGTCACGCAATGAGGCATGTGAACATTGACATAACATGGTGAACATAAAATACAATACATCTTTTTTATTGTTTTTTGGTCTTTTCAGACAGTGGTTCCCTGTGAGCCCCAGCTGTCCCTCACTAAGTAACGCGCTAACCACTTCTGTAGACCAGACTGGCCTTGAATTGTCACAAACATCCGCTGCTCTGCCTCCCAAGTGCTAAGATTAAGGCGTGTGCCACCGTGCCCAGCAAATACAATCTTAAAGACTTCCAACAGTTATCTTGGAAAGGCATGCCCCCCCCCCCCAGCTCTGCGGTTGCAATCACCAACAGCTTGTGAATGTCTTTTAAGTACAGACAGTGTGGGAGGTCTGGTCATTGGCTGGTAAGAACAGGCAAGATAAGTGTGGGTTTATGGTGTTTCCTGCAGAGCTAAGTTTCTTATGAAGCAGTTGGTACACACAGAATGACTTTAATAAAATTTCACAGTTGCTTCTTTCTCTGAAAAACTCACTTTCAATGAAAATCAGGTGATTATTTCAATTAGGCACCCTCAAGAGCTGATGGAAACTGGAATTCTGTTCAGGGGCTGTAGTGGTTGGCATTTTTCACATGTTCACAGGGGCAGTGCACAGAGGTCCCTGCCTCTCACCACAATGGAGAAGGACCACCCTCCTTGAACTCCAGTAAACCCATCAGCACATTACTAGAGCAAAGTTCCTTGGTTTTTATTGCTTCCCTTTGCAGGATGTGGCTAGGCTCATTAAGCTGGCTGGGAAGGCTGCAAGCAGAGGAACTGCCTTCCACCCAGAGCTCCAGCATGGATTTACAGACAGTAGACAGAAAGGCTTACTAAGAAGGACTGACACAGGCTGACTGGGAATGGTGAATTAAAATGGAGTCTGAAGGACATTTGATTCATTCATGAAAAGCTAATGGAGGCCTGTTGCTGGGTTTTAAGGGTACGGAGGCTCTGTGGCAGGGTGAGGATGCAGGACAAACAGGTAAGCTAACAACAACTTCTATGTCATCGGCTGAGTTCTCAGCAGTTTAAATCCTGTGTTTGTAGAAAGTAGAGGAAGAAGGAATGCTGTCAAAGAGTTTCAAAGAAACCAGGCACAGTGGCACATAGCTATAATCCTACCATTCTGGAGGCTGAGGCAGGAGAAGCACAAGTTCAAGGCAACCCTGAGCTATATAGCATGAGCTTGTGTCAACAAACCCCACACCAAATACTAAGCCTAATAAAAGAGTGTGAAAGAGCTGCCCAAAGGACAGTCAGTATTCCCCCCTGCGTTCTCCATAGTTCCATTCTCATTTCAGTTATGCAGCCAGCCACAGTCTGAAATATTAAATGGAAAGTTCCATAAATAAGCAATCCATAAGTTTTAAATCACAGTCCGTTCTGAACAATACAATGAAATCTTGCACCATCCTACTCCGTCCTAGCTAGGACATAAGCAATCTCATGGTCCAGTGTATCCACACTGTATACACTACTCACCTGTCAGTAACTTTGCTGCCATCTTGGTTATTGGGCCTTCTGCATCCTATCTAGTTCTCTTGTTCATTAATCACCATTTTACTTAATGAAGTACTGATGCTGTTGATTTTTATTTCAGAATATTGCTATACTTGTTCTACTGTATCATTAGTTATTGCTGTTAATCTCTTACTATGCTTAATTTAGAAACTATCATAGATATGTATGTATAAGGAAAAAAAATATATATATATATAGAGAGAGAGAGGCATTCCAGGCAAAGCAGAAACCATATGCTGAAGCTCTGAAGCTGGCAGAGAGGAGCATATGCAAGTGTTCCAGCAACTGGCTTGTTGCTTGGAGCTGTGCCAGTGGACTGTGTGCTAGGGAGGCATTAGGGCTCTGCCCAACAGGGTGCCACTGTCATTTTCTGGTGAGGTTCTGCCACATGAAGACAGAGCAGTAGGAAAATGATGACTGTATGTGAACAGTGACACGTCACGAGAGCCCAATGGCACAGGGTGGGCAGGGAGAGATGAATGTCTGTTTGGGAAGCAGAGAAAGATCCTAGGTATGGAAGTCACCCTTGGCAAGTGGCCAGTGGTGACGGGGAAGGGAGAACAGGGAAGAGCCAGGGAAGACTGAGTACAGAGCAGAGGTAGATGGTGGCAGCACTCACTGAAGCTGGGGCACAGGGGGTGGGCAGGAGAGATGCTGAGCGCAGGCATGAGCAGAGTGAGCTCGTGATGGGGACACCCAGCAGAGGCGACCAGAGAGTCCGACAGAGACATTCCTAGAGACAAGGTCAGTTTAAGGCTCAGAGAGTGTGGCCACACAGGCTGCCCGTGTCGGAGACCCACTGACCTTCTCTCCTTTCATCCCAGGCTGGCCGGAAGCTCCATCAAGTCCAGGCTGACCTTCGGGGCCCTAGGGAACATCAGTGACAGTCATCTCACAGCACCTCTGCCAAGAGTCACACACTGACTCTGGAAAGGAGGGCAAGTTGGGGATCTCGAGTCTGTGGGTAAAGGGCTTGTTGTCTGTTCCTTGAGACAAGCATCCCCTACTCTCCGGGTCATGTCTTCTCCTCTAGATGATATCAGGAGCAGGGGCAGATCAGACGGTCTCCAAGGACCCCAACCCGAGGCCCAGTTCTTGTGTTTTGTGGTAGGTGCCTGCATGAGCCTGCAATCTACCTTGACAATAAAGCAGGAAAGCAGAGCACACAGGATGTTCCTGCTGTTGCTTCTTCTCCACAAGGATGCAGAGGGGCAAGATTTCGCTCCCTGGCTTAGGCAGTGCTGGGTCTGCACTATGTGCTCCTTCTCTGGCTAAAGGAAGTCCTGTGGCTACAGAGAGAGGGTGGGTGCTTCAGCTGCTCACCGGGAGTCCTGGTTCACCATCAGCTCCATCCTCTCCAGGAGGCCCAGGGGGTCCCATGAAAACATCAGTTCCTGGCTTTCCTGGAATTCCGGGTGATCCAGGGGGGCCTGGGGGGCCTGGAGGACCCTGAAAAGCAGTGTGTTAGAAATAATGAGGGGGTGAATACACCAAACGTATCTGTACCTGCTCTCCAGTCATGCAACCATTCTACAAGGAGGGATCGAGGTGCCCACTTTGCAGATGGGAAAACAGGGGCTCAGGGAAACCAGGTATCTCATGGACTGAGTCAGAAAGCTGGTCAGCAGGAGAGCTGGGGTTATGTGAATCTAGGGCTTCGTGAGCCCAGCACACTATGCTTTCTACCAAATTCCTCTCTTTCTCTCGGATGCTGAAATATATATATATATATCTATCATTATTATATTATATATATATGTATGTGTGTGTGTATATATATATATATATATATAGAGAGAGAGAGAGAGAGAGAGAGAGAGAGAGCGCCAATTAGCTGGAATCCCAGAGGAGCCCTGGCTAATTCAGCTTTCTGATTAACTGTAAGGTCAGCCAACAGCCTATGTTTGGCATCGTCCTTGGAACTCTTCCTGAAGAGTTTCCATATCATTAGTCTCCTACTAGGGTACCAGATACCACCAGCCTAGAAGATTCTGGAAGACTCACTGGGTTTTCCCATCCACTGAGCCCAAAACCCTTCTACTTTGGGTCATGAGAGTGGGCAGCTAAGTGGAGCTGGGGTCCTGCACAGGAGCAGGGTTGGATCCTGGGGTGAAGCACAGCGACATCTGCAGCTTGTGACACTCCACTGGGGACGATTTAACAAGGGCTGGTGGGGCCCAGCCTTGGGTAGAAGGCCAGGTGAGCCACAGGCACCAAGGAGGGGGCAAGAGCAGAGTGGGGGGGTGCCTACCCGAGGATAGGGAGGATTTCAAGAAGGGTCTGAAGTTTGAGTGGGAAATGTTGTCCAGACAGAGAAGAGGCCTGGATGTTTCTTTCACAGATAAGGAAGATGGGAGACATGCATGGAGGTGACGGTCACAGGAAGCTTTCTATGGAGGACAGAGCAGCGACCAGGGAGGAAAGTAGTGAAGCTCACACTTGGTAAAAATGAAGGGAATCAAAGTAGAAATTTCAAATATGTAAAATGTAAAGAGGAATATATGACAAAACCCACGGCCCACTGCCCACAGTCCCCTCAGGGCCAGTCTGGGTTCAACCTCTGTGCACCCCCAGGGCTCTCCGTCCTAGCTCCCCAACACCAGCCTCCCACACTCCTCATGCTCACTCTCAACAGCTCCTCACTGCCCATCACCTCTCCAGAGCCCAAGATGCCATCCAGGCCGGAGCCCTCAGTCTCCACTTCTGCCTGCAGAGAGAAGAAATCACAACTGGACTCAGCGTCCATTCTCTACAGATAGCCTCATTACATCGTCCTTTTCCATATTCCTAGCTCTAAAATGTCTACGACCAGCTTCCCTTCTGGCCTGGCCTCCTGTTCTCCTCTCTAGCTGCCCTCTTCCCTCAGTCTCCCAGATGTCCAGCCTGGTCTCAGCCTCTTTTCATGTCCCTGCTCCCTCTCGGACCTAGTGGCTTCCAGTATGACGTCATCTCCAGTGGAAGCCATCTCCCCCTCCTCTATGCCTCCACTAGCTTCTGTCTAGGTCTCATTGTGGTTCTGGGGGCATCTGGCTTCAAGCTCAGTTGTTCATGTGTCTGCTGGCTTCTATACCACACTTTACATTCTGTAAATGTCATTAAGTATCTCCAAAGAAGCACAGGGAATTTTCAAGATACCCTCCCGCTATTTTATTCCTGAAGGCAGGACCCAGGCAAGGCTTCATTTGATCTTTAAATGTGTATGTGCTGAGTCCTACTGAGAGGTCCGCAGAGGAGCCATGTTTGGGGTTAGAGCTGTGAACACGAAAGTCATCATGGTGTGGGTATGTAGAAGGTGGTAGTGGTGAAGGCAGGAGACTGAGTAGGAGGCTGTTGCCATCATCTGAGGGAGGAGGAAATACCATACAGCTAGACTCAGGGAACTTGGGGATGGTCTAGATGTGAAGTGGGGAGCGAGGAACCCCTTAAGAACCGTCCTGGTTTGTCTCCCATTGACCAGATAAATGGGATGTCATTCCCAGAGATGGGAATCCCAGTGTGGAGGAGCAGGTCTGGAGTCATGGTGACAAGTCACTTTGGGGTGCAGTGGGTCGAAGGATCTTCTGAGCCCCTTGGGGTAGAGAATATAAATGTGATATAAATGAAATCTGGTGCAACACCATGCAGGGTTCTAACACGGAAGAAGCCCAAGGTCTGACTGGACGGAGTTGCGCAGCCAACTATAAGAATCCCAGCCTGTGGCTCTCCGTGCAAACTGTGTGCTATGTGACCACCTTGGGTGGCAACCTCACTGTGCACACAGCAGGCTCAGAGAGTCTGGAGAGCCAGGAAGTTCCTAGGATCATCCTAAAGAGACCCACAGAGTCAGTGAGGCGTCTCTTCTTACTGCACCTTTCTCGGTAGAAATGGCTCATCTTTAAGCTCTAAACCCAGAGTGAGGACAGGTATTGTCCTTCACAGAGATGGCTCAAGCTATACCCTGCATCCCCCAGAGGGCTTGGCAGCCCTATGTTCCTGCATCACACTGGGAAAAGGCATGGTGGGACAAGCTGAGCATGCAGGCATTACACATTCTTCCTCGTCATCCAGGACTCCCCCAACCCTGGTTTGGGCTCTGGCACAGCTATGGCATCCGGGCCAGTGTCACCAGTCCTCCTAGCCCTTCCAAAGCCTATCTGGGTCTTAACTATTCCCAGGTCGACCTCTCCAGCACCTTTAGACAGCACTTCCAGGTCCACTCCCTGGCACTGCCTGTGCTCAGGAAATGACCTCAGATGGCAGACCACCCACGTGGAGAGGAGGAGGAGGAAGAGGAGGAAATACAATCAGCTCAGGAGTCAGCTGCCTAAAGGCCTCAAGAGTAATGGGTGTCCTGACCATTACGGTGATGGAATGGGGTATGGCACGGACAGTTAACCCTCCATGCAATGTTATGGGGCCCCTTTTATGGCTTCCTGCAGCCCCCTTAGAGCCCCACTGCCTCCAAGATTCCCTAGAGTGGCAAAGCTGTAGAGAAAGGACACCCCATCACAGGCCCTATCCTCCCTTCCAATATTTAGTGGGCAATTGCTTAGGATCCAGGGCCAGGCACTGATTTCCTGAGAGCTGAGGCCAGGGGACACAGGGCCAGTACGGAGATGGTGAAGTCTCCCTCCATTTGTCTCTGGTGGCCAGAGTAGGTTCCCAGAGCAGGACTTCTGGGGACCACAGCTGTGGTCACTGTTGCCCCAGCAGTCCTTTTAGAAGAACAGTTATTACTGCGGCAGTGGAGCTCAGTGAAGAGACTGAGACAGAATGGCCAAGAACTCCCCCGAGATCCTCCAGCAGCCAAGAGGCTAACTCAGAACTGGGTTCCTTGGGGGGTTTGCTCACCAACTCCTTTCCAAAAGGAAGACCAGAGGCAGAGCACCTGAACGGGAAGAATCTTCCATAACAGATGGAAAAGCAAGCCCTGAAGAGGTCAAGGGACTCAGCTAAGGTCTTCAGCTGAAAGACTGGCCAGAACCACCCATGCTGTTTAAGTGATTCTCCTGGGAGTTTGCCAAGGTCTATCTTTTCAGGCAGGTTCTCTGGACTCTTCTATCGCTACCCAGAATCAATGAAATTAACCCCAAGCGGCGTTCTCAGCACCCGTAGTGGGAGCCGCCATGTTCTCCAGAGTGGTCACAACACCAACCTCCTCTCTGGGCCTTGCTTGCTCGGTCATTCCCATGTGTACTTTTGGAGCCTAAAACGGAAAAATTTGGTTAAAATTTGACCACAATATCTTTGAGACATGAAGGCTTGCAAACCAAGACCCTGAGAACGACATTTAGGGTCAACATTATTTGGGAATAGCTGGCCCCAAAAGACCTTTCAGAGAACAGTTATCTCCGCCATGGTGGACCTCAGACAACATTTGCTGAGGGCATTCTGAACCCTGGGCAGCAAGCTGAGCATTAGCTGGGGTTGGAGCTGGTAAGCTCAGGAAGAAATATACCTATAGATACTGCTGTGCCCCTTGCATCCAGCAGGCCATAGACTCTCAATAGTTGCCAAGTGACTAGAGAAGATCAGGGTAACACAGACCTGGCAGTCAGTCTCATCTCTTGCTAATGTTCCACAATACTAAATATGTTTAAAATACATTAGTTCATTTTAAGGGGATTTCCCCTAAAATGTTCTAACATTTTGTTAGTACTTAGAAATGGAATGATACCAGGGGATTTGCTAACCAATTTCTGGCTCCTGTCTGAGGGTGGTCGCTTGGCTGAGGACAGCACAAAGAGTCACTCAAGTCACAAAGGCCAATCACTTCTGCTTCCCGGAGCTATGTGACCTGAGCAAAGTGCTAACCCTGTCTGGGCCTCATGTCAAAAATAACTGTTTACAGATAAGGTATTGAACAAGCATGATGCGCTAGGCAAAGTCTTGCATATATCAATTCATCGAATCCTCTCAACAAACTGAGAGGTAGGTTTCACGGCTGTGATCCCCATGCTTTGCAGGAATACACAGAGGCAAGAAGAGGTGAAGAAATTGGTTAGGGGTGAGCGGCAGGGCCAGGCTTGGAAGCTGCTTCTTACCCACTCAGCTGTACTGTCTCGCTTGTGAGTTGCAAAATGATTCTAAGAATATTCCAGGATGGGTGCTCTCTTGACTGTCCTTACTGTGCTTTTAAGCTCTCCGCACAGGAACTAGGGCATCAGTTTCTGTTCATAGCAGGTGCCTAGCATAGGCACTTGGCAGCGATCAGTCTTCATGAGTTGCATGCCAGGATGTTACGCTGTGTATCATTTGCTCATTCACTTCCCCCTCCTCTTCCGGCTCCCTTGATTTCTCCTCTTCCTTTTCCCCTACCCTCCACCCTTCTCTCTCTCCCCAGTCTTCCAATTCATTCCCTTCATACAGATTTTTAAAAATGTGGGTCTAGAGAGATGGCTCAGCAGTTAAGAGTGACTAGTACACAATCATGAAGATCAGAGTTCTAGTCCCAGCACCCACAGAACAAGCTGGGCTCCAGGGGCTGGGCAGAAACAGAAGGATTGGTGGTGCTTGTTGGCTTCCAGCCTAGTCAAGAAAATGCAGAGCCCCAGGTTCAGGAAGAGACCATCCCTCAAAAAATGAAGAGTAATAGAGGAGGGCACCTGATACCGTGTCCTGACCTTTGCATGTGCAGACACACACACACACACACACACTGCACACACACACACACACACACACACACATACACACACACTGCACATGCACATATACATACATAGAAAAATAGTTTAATCTATTAATCACAAGGACTAGGAATATAGCACAATGTCAGAGAGTCCACCTGGCATGTACAAAGCTCAATCTCCAGGACTACAAAAATGAAACAAAAAAACAGTGTAAAAAATCTATTGTAGGGGAGATGGCCTAGTGGTTAAGAGTGCCGACTGCTCTTGCAGAGGACCCAGGTATGATCCCCAGCACCCACATGGAGGCTGAGAACCATCTGTAACTCCAATTCCAGGAGAACTCCAGTTCCAGGGGAATCCGACACCCTCTTCTGACCTCCGCAGCATTGCATGACAAGGGTACACAACCTACATGCAGACAGTACATTCAAACACATAAAAATAATAAATTAAAAAATTTTTTAAATCTATTGTAAAATCAGAAACTCTTGTGATACAAAGCAACAAAATGCATGAACTTCACAATTTCCCACAGGACCAACTCTCTGAAGCAATGCTGCTAACATTGACAGAGGGTGTAGGGTTTTGTATGTGTATGTTTTGAAACAGTCAAGACTACACAAGACACCCCAAGTTTATAGACAGCTTCTTTCATTTAGCATGATATGGTAAGCATTTTCTCATCAATAAGTACTAATAAGAATAAAGTTAATAATGCCTGATGTTCCGTTACTTGAATAGACTTTAATTTGGTTAATCCCCCTTTGTTGGCTAATTAAATCCTCCCCAGTTCCCCTCTATTATGGACAGACATTAAGATTAACAGCCTTGTAAACAGCCTTTATACATATCAGACTATCTTCACTAAGAGGCACAAGTTCTTAGAACCTAAGTTCCTGGTTACAATTCTGTGGTGGTGAATTTCTGATTGCTAATATGCAGTTTTATGGTTGCTAATATATGTAGAGAGAATTTTCCAGAAACAGAAAGCCCTCATCACTCCCACTGCCTTAGGTGGCCACACCAGCCCAACTTCTCAGAGCAGAACACTCGAGGATACAAGGTTAACTGGCCCAGTTTCTCTAACAAACCAATGACAAACAGAAAAAAGAAGGTGGGAGACAGACAGAGAATAAAAGGTATCTGAGAGACATGTCAACACATATGCAGACTTTGGATTCAGACTCCAAACAACTGGGAAAAGGTGTTTAAAAATCAACCCAAGGATTAGATAACAGAAAGGAGTTGTTAATTTTGTCAGATGGATAATGACACTGTGATTATAACAAATGAGCAATACAAAGGTCCCAGATCAACCTATTGGCTGTATGCACTGAACTATCTACAAGTTAACTGACATGATGCTTAGGATTTTCAAACAATGTTCCAGGTTTCTCCTTCCTGCTGAAAAGTAGGAAGAGAGATTAGGCAAGCTGGCACAGGTTGGTGGGGTAATTAGGGCTTTCTAAGACCCTTTGTGAAGTTGGTAGATTTTTAGTAATAAAGTTTGGGTCTTTTTGATGTGTATGTGTGTTGCCTTCCTATATGTCAGTGCACTCAGGCATGCAACACCATGGAGGCCAGAATTTGTAGTCAGATCCCCTGGAACTGGAGTCATAGACTGTTGTCAGCCCAGTACATGGATGGAGTACTGGGAACTCGACTCCCAGGGACTCCATTAGACAGCCAATACTCTTCAGCCCAAAAAAGGCTTTTGTTTTTTGTTTCTTAAAAAAAATATTTTATTGCCAGGTGCGGTGGTGCACACCTTTAATCCCAGCACTTGGGAGGCAGAGGGAGGCAGATCTCTGTGAATTCAAGGCCAGCCTGGTGTACATAGAGAGTTCCAGGACAGCTGGGGCTACAGGAAGACCCTGTCTCAAAAAATATTTTATTAATATGTATAAGTGTATTGCGTGCATATATGTAAGTGCACCTGTGTCATGCAATGCCCGTGGAGGTCAGAAGAAGGTGTTGGATATCCTGGAACTGTAGTTACAGTTGTTAGCCACCATGTGGGTGCTGGGAACGGAAGCTAGGTCATTCAAAAGAACAGCCAGTGCTCTTAATGGCTAAGCCATCTCTCCGCGCCCCGCCCCCCCATTTGTTGTTTTAAAGAGCAGGGGCTGCCCTACATGCAGCACTCCCAGGAAGCACTGTGGGGTGAGAGGCAGAAGAGGAGACAGTGTTAGGAAGTCACAATGCGTGCTGGGCTGTGGTATCCACGCCAGCTGGTTGGCTCCCAGAGCTGGCCATCTTGAGGCTAAATCCCTGGACGCCCCAGCCCTATGGCCCAGTCACTGGGTCATCAATAGACTCCGGCTCCCCAGGCTCTGGGCTAACATACACATGATAAACCAGAGCTTTGCTCATCCTCCTTTCACGAAGATGATGGGGAAGGTTGGGCCCCACACAATCAGGGCAGCTCTGGAAGTGGTCCTTTGTCCTCTGCCTCTCTGCCAGGCCGAGGGCCTCTCCTCCCTGCCATGATTTCAGCTGTAATGATGCTGATAGATAAAGTTCTAGAGACGGAGCTGTGCAGGCCAGCAGGTCCAGAGTGACCCCATCCCTGTCCCTCAGATACAAGAGCCAGCAGGTGCCTCAGATCCGCCACATACCTCTGCCCTCACCTACAGTAGACACTGTTCATCTTACAGGAGAGGACGGCGGTGAACAGGACGAGACACTGGCACAATGCTGTGCTCCATGACTGAGCTCCTCTCTGCCTCTGAATGTCTAGCCTGAGCAGCCAAGGGTAACTCTAACCACAGAAACAGGAAGCACGTGGTAACCGGCTGGCCACTGGAAGAGGCCCTTGAGCAAGAAGAGTCTTTAGGACGCTGAGAGGGCCCCACCAACCTGCCTTCACAGCCCCATGGGCCACATGGCTAGACCTTGAGGCACGGCTTTCAGAGGGTTGGACACATAAGAGTTGCTAGGGAACTGGGCTGGAGAGATGGCTCAGAGGTCGAGAGCCCCAGCTGCTCTTGCAGAGGACCCAGGTTCACTTCCCAGCACCCACATGGCAGCTAACAACTGTCTGTAACTCCAGTTCCAGGGGATCCAACACCTTCTTCTGACCTCTGTGGGCATTGCAGGACACTAGTGCTCCTACCTAGATGCAGGCAATACGCTCATACATAAAATAAAGACAGTAAGGAAAATAAAGAAAAGAATTGCTAGGGAGCTAACGCACACCAGCAGGAGATTTTCCTCTAGAAACATCTTCGCTCCTGAAGAACAATTTCACTCTCTGCTTCACAGAGACATAATTCTTTTATTTTAATGTGTATGAATGTACTGTCTGCATGTAGGTTTGTGTACCTGTGTCATGCAATGCCGTGGAGGTCAGAAGAGGGTGTTGGATTCCCCTGGAACTGGAGCTAAAGACAGTTCTCAGCTACCATGTAGGTGCTGGGGATCGAACCCAGGTCCTCTGCAAGAGCAGTCGGCGCTCTTAACCGCTAGACCATCTCTCTAGCCCCAACCTCATTCTGAATTGCCTACTTCTCTGAGACAATGTGACAGTCCCTAAGCATCAGCAGTTGCATGTGTGTACACAGAGGCCCTGAACATCTGACCTACAGCAGTTGCATGTGTGTACACAGACGCCCTGAACATCTGACCTACAGCAGTTGCATGTGTATACACAGAGGCCCTGAACATCTGACCTGATCTACAGCAGTTGCATGTGTGTACACAGAGGCCCTGAACATCTGACCTACAGCAGTTGCGTGTGTGTACACAGAGGCCCTGAACATCTGACCTACAGCAGTTGCATGTGTATACACAGAGGCCCTGAACATCTGACCTGACCCACAGCAGTTGCATGTGTGTACACAGAGGCCCTGAACATCTGACCTACAGCAGTTGCATGTGTGTACACAGAGGCCCTGAACATCTGACTTACAGCAGTTGCGTATGTGTACACAGAGGCCCTGAACATCTGACCTACAGCAGTTGCGTGTGTGTACACAGAGGCCCTGAACATCTGACCTGACCTACAGCTGCCCCCTGTAAACCAGAGTCTGCAGAAACCAAGACTACTGAGGTGACAGCAGGATTCCCATCCCACAGTCCCATCCGGGAGGTTGTAGAAGTCCCCACACATGTCACTCACACTCCCTGCCTCTACAGCTTTTCAGGACCCCACGGTCTGCGTTCACGCCCTGTGATATCATCACTGCCTGTTAGAAAGATCTTGATTCCATTACAAAGGCAGTGAAGGTTTTTTTAAATTTTTATTTCTTGTTTTTTTCTCCCTAAACGGCATTCTCTTTGGGTGCCCCAGGTTAAAGGCCCTCAAATGCCCAGATTTATGCACCAAGATGAGAACCCATCCTGAGAAGGTCAGGGCGGTCTCTCTCCACCTTGTAAGACCTGCCATCTGCACCTGCAATCCCAGAACACTTACCAGAGTGACCTGCTTCTCAGGAGTCACTGTGGGTGCGGGGAGCGGAGGCCCAGTAGTTGGTGTATGGCCAGACCCCTCCCTGCCGTCCTCCTCTGATGAGCCTGTCAAGTTTTCTCCATCAGCAGGTGCCTGCAAAGATCAATACGAGGAGCCACATAACCACATCCATGTTTGGGAGGCAGCTGTATCACGTCTATGGTAGCAGCTCAATATCAAACACTCTTCACTACACACACATCCCCACACCCAGCTCAGTCACAGAAGCGAGAAGCACCCAAAACCCACATCTTTTCTAAGTTTGTTGTCTGAGCTCAGTGTCTTTGGGGCACTAGTCTCTTATAAAGTTCAAAGTCAAAGTCAGGAGGTAGCAGGTTGGGACAAAACTTCTATCGCTTTCTCCTTCCCTGTCTAGCTGGCATCTCCCCAGAGCTCCCAAGAGAACTAAAGATGTATATGTCCCTGCAGGGGACATTAACTGCTCCTGGTTCAGGATGCTGACCTCTGTTCCCTGTGACACAGAGAGGAGGCCAGCTGGGACTTACAGAAGTAGCCACTTGCTCGGGGGCAGCTGTGGGTGTGAGAGCTTCGTGGCTGTCTATAGGAGCCTCGCTGGCTTGGCCAAGGGCCACGGTGGGTGTGAAGGCGTCCAGGCTGCCGACGGTGGGTGTGAAGGCGTCCAGGCTGCCGATGGTGGGTGTGAAGGCATCCAGGCTGCCGACGGTGGGTATGACGGCGTCCAGGCTGCCGACGATGGTCCCGCTGGCTTCCTCCTCCTCAAAAGTACTGAGAGGCACTTGGGACACTGCTGCAGCTGGGGTTAACCACTCTTCACTTGGACCCTGGAAAGGAACTAGCATGAGGTCATGGCACACGATCCCTGCTCCTGTTTCAGTGAGCATTCATGTGCCACAGGAAGGAAGCCATCGGGGCATTGGATCTCGGCAGCTCCTGTGCTGCCAACCAACTTTGTGCTCACTGAGGGACTACACATCAGCCCACAGACCTCTGCGGCTCAGGATCAGAGTGATCCTTTCCAGGTATCCTCAGCTAGCCTCTGGAATCCCTCTAGCTGCACATCTCTGTGCAGTGCTTATCTGGGCTCAGCTTGCACACCTCCAGTTGCGGCGATCTCATCACCTCCTCAGGTGGCCCATTTTCACATAGTTCTGCTACCCAAGTTCTATTAAGCTAAGACTTGGGAGACACTGGAGCCTGGTCCCTTTTTTCTCTCCCTGTGATAAGTACTTTGTCTTTAAAAAAAAAAAACAGAAAAGAGAGGAAAGGGAGAAAAGAGGAGACTGTTCTGTTCTCTAAAGCATCCACACAGCCACTCAGTGAGTCCGTTCAGAACCTATCCCTTGTCAGGAGCAAAGCAGATTTGTGAAGAGAAGCCCTGTCCCCAAGCTCATGTCTGCAAGGGAGCCAGACATGCTCTAGAGGCAGAGCTAATTATCAGTGATGAATATGACGAGGCCTTCCAAGGATGAGGACTGGGAGCCTTCGCAGTCCAGGCTGGCGCCTTCCTGAGGAAGTGTCATCGAGGTGACTTGGAAGGACAAGCAAGAAGGGAAAGGAGGGCCAGAGAGAGGACTCTGTAGAGAAGAGGAGTACAGGAGGCTGGGGTGAGAAGAGAATGAAAGAAGTGTGAGGAAGGAGGCTGCAGTGTCAGGCTAGGGACAGAGCAGCCCCAGATGCCCTCAAGAAGGCTGGTGATGAGCCCTGGCTGGCTGCTCAGATGACCTAGGTCTGTAGGTCAAGGTCAAGGAAGCTTCCCAGCAGAGGGTGGACCACCAGAAAGGCTTTGTGAGAGGGGCTATAGAGAGGCTTGAGCAGTCACCTGACTGGGCCCAAGGCAGCTCTGCCCAGGGCTTGCGCTGGAGGTTAGAGCAGGTGGGTTCAGGGCAGGTGAATAATCAACAGGACTGGTTCGCCATTGTGGTATCACGAAAGAAGAGAGAGGAGAATTCTCAGGATGCAGCTGGGGATTGGGACTGCCCCATGCACCTGAGCTGGGGGCACAGGAGGTGGATTTGAATCTGATGGTGATGAACTGTTGTGGGGACATCACAGGGTAGGTCCAGGGCATAGCTGGGGTGTGAGGGTCCAGACCTCAGAAGTTGGCCAGCATCTCTGCTTGTCATAAGCTCTACTAGGCCTGGCCTGTCTATGCCCTGACTCCCTTCTTCTGACAGCCCACTTTACTCTACATCCCCTTCCCCTCACAGGTAGGCCATCCCTGTCACCTGGCTCCTGGCCTCTGGTGGGAGAGGCCAAAGGCTCTGCACAAAGTCCTGGGACTATTCCCTACTCCTCTGACCATGTGGCTCCCCTGGGCCCTGCTGGCCCATAGAGGATGAGTCACATAGTTGGCAAGCCCAGTCTCTGAGCTGGCATTGGTCAGAGAGGCATCCGCCCTAGGCAGCCTCATCCCGGTTTGCTGAGTGATGCCAGCACCCTGAGAGGACAGCTTCTAGCTCTTCATATTCCTTACCAGAGTGGCCTCTTCCCCTGGCTTCTGGGTGAAGAGAGACAGTGTTGGCTTCCCAGAGGGCATGCTGCTGGTCTCTGCTTCCCTGGCAGTGCTGATGGGCACCTCAGCCTCCCCTGATCCTGTTGTTACTAGACCTTCTTCATCCTCTGGACCCTGAGTGGAAAAACATCCCAAAGGCTCAGATGAGTGGACTGCAAGCCTGATCCATTAGTCTGTGGCTAGAGGGGACAGGCAGCCAAGGCCCCTCTTATATAAACCTGTGCTCTGTCCCACCCTTACCTTCAAAGCACTTGTGTATCTAAGACCTGCCTTACTCTCTGCTCTCAGTGGTCTACACTGCTGACCAGCTGACCGCTTCCTGCCTCCGGCTCCCCCTAACTCAGTGTCTCTGATATCTAAAATTGCTCTCTACAGCATTCGTTCAGAATCATGTTTACAAATTCAATAGATGCTTCCCAGTCCTTCACCCACAAGCACTTTTGGCGGGTTCTGACTTGCTTTTCCCACCCTGGATCCAGCGGACACCACCGTTCACTGGACCAGGATACAGCCTTGACCTTCCCCCTGTATCAGGCTGGCTCCGCTCTTCCTTTCTCTACTTAGAAGCTAGAATGATCTTTCTAGAATCCCAGTCTGACTAGTTTCTTCCATCTCTCCTATGATCAGGGGCTGCCGCTCTGCTGACTGCTGGCAGGCTGCCCAGCAGAAGCTGCCTGTGGCCTGGGGTCTCTCCAGGCCATCTTCTCATCTCCTGCTCACAGCTGACCCCGGGGCACACAGCGTTTCTTCAGTTCCCATGTGTCCCCCAGGCCTTTGCTCCCCTGGCTCCCTCCTGGAACACCTGTCCATTCCATACGCTTGGCCACTCTCCTCGAAATTCCAGACTCACCTGCCGCCTCCTTGACCCACGAGCTGAGCTATGGGCTCCTTTTCTGTGCTCCCAGAATACCTTGGGATTCTCCTGTACCTTGGCCACCATGTCTCAGGAACCCAGCTTACCCTAATTACCAAACTCTGGCAAGGGGACCCAGGGCCCAGCATCGTGCAGTGCTCCTCAAACCTCCCAGTGAGTGGACACTCCCTGTGTCCAGCTGCTCAGTGCCCACAGTGCTGTCACTCTGCACTTTGCAGACAGTGAGGAAGACCAGTGCCCGCTTCTACCTGCTTTCTACCCTGGATGATCTCCAGCTCCGGAAGCAGTAGAAGCAGTAGAAGTGGAGGACAGGCTTGAGCTACTTACTGGAGGGGTCACTTGCCAAGGGCTCTGGGTAGACAAGGCCAGGGTGGGTCTCTCAGTGGGCATACTGCCAATATCTGCTTCCTGGACAGTGTTGACAGACACTTTGGCTTCCCCTGTTGCTGTTGCTGATAATCCCTAGGAAGAACAACATTGTGAGAGACCTTCATCGCCAGGCCTTCAGCATCGATCAACACATCTGTGACTGGAGAGAACTGATCACCTGGGGCCTTCTACACACACTTTGGTGTCTGACACTCCTGAGCTGCCTAAAGCCATCTTGAAATGGGCCTGCCAGAGGCTCAGGGTGCCACCCAGGGCAGGGAAGCCCAGGCAGAATTAGAAGGTCAGCAGTGGTACTTTGATCTTCATCCTCCCCTAGGAACCTCCAGGCAACCCTAAAGTTCTGACACAAAGCCCCAGGACACAGGTATCACAATATGACCAATCCTGGACAGCTGTGCCCTGTTCTCCTGGTGAGCCAGCCCATACGAATGTCAAAAACAGCTGCTGTTCAAGGGAAGTCACAGGGAGTTGGGCGAAAAAAAGAGGTTAGCAAACAGAAGAAACCCCTGATCCGGCTTCCTTCCCTACAGATTCCTGTTTTGTCACAGACCAGCGAATGCAGAGGAAGACTATACTTATATTATTATAGAATTTTTGATACTGTGCTATGCCAGAGGTCTAAAATATTTGTTTCCAGACAGTGACTAGGAGAGCATCGAGATTCAGAACTATCTGAGTTTTCAATCCCGGACAGGGAAGGAATGAATGTAGTTCAGTGGGTTTGGACAGGTCACTGTGAAAACATTATCTTTGCTTTGCTTTCTGCCCCCCAATCAAGAATTTCCAAAGCTGGCTTTGGAGGTGTGAAAGGCAGTTGCTAAGCAATAGGTGGGCACACCTGTAGTTACTGCAATTCTGTCCTAAGGGGCTATGGAGGACAGTCACATCCTTGAGGACCCTGCATTTGTCACCAGGCAGGGTCAAGGACAAGCTGGGGCTGCATCTCCTACCCTGACATACCCCTGGGACCCTGACCACCATACCAGGAGGCCAGGGTCAGTTTCGTGATTTATTGTTCTTTTATGTGTATGTTCTACCTGCGTGTCAGTGTACCATGCATGCAAGGCTAGCAGAAGCGGGAAGAGGGTGTCAGATCTCCCAGAACTAGAGTTAGCGATGGCTGTTAGCTGCCCTGTGAATGCTGGAAACTGAATCTAGGTCCTCTGCAAGAGCAGCCAGTGCCCTTAACAGCTGAACCATCTCTCCAGCCCTGAAAGCCTGTCTTAATGACATTCAACTAAAACCTTCTCACTGCCTTAGTCACCATCAAAGGTGAAATAAGCAAACCAGTCCAGTATTAGGCTAGCAAATGAAAGCTACCACTCACCTGACGTTCAGTGATGCCCAGCAAGGCCCCATCTCCCGAGCCACCCTCCATACTTGGGAGCTCCAGTGTGTCATTCAGGATCTCCCCAGACCCTACAGGAAGCAGAAATTGGGACATCAGAAACTACGTTTTGCAGACTTGGAAAATTACCATCCCAAGTTACTTCACCTAGTAACTTGGGACAGTAATTCAGGATTAAGAGGAAAGAACCAGCTTAGAGACCACAGGGCAAGGGCTCAGGACCTGCTGGTTTCCATCAAGGGCTCTGGAACCTCCTGCTGCCTGGCATCCTGCTCTGCCATCTCCCAGAATATGTCCTGGGGCAAGTTGCTTAACCTGTGCCTCAGGGGTCATAATTCCTACCTCATAGCACTGTTCTGAGGACTGTACATCTTGAATGCTAGTCAGTGCAAAGAAAGCATTTTGGATAGACCCTGGCATATAATAAGCAATTCATAAATACCCACTGGCATAGGAGTTCTATATTTGAGGAACAGAAAAAAAACTGCATATGAGTATATATGTTTATCATTGTTCCATGTGAGTATTCTACAACATACTAATGTTACATAGTAATTATAATTTATCATATATAACATAGGTATAGGTGTCCATATATTTCTTTATCTACCTGGCTAACCCATGGTGCTTAATATTAATGTCTTCCAGATGATAAGAGTAGAAAGAGGAAACTATGGTTGGTTGCTGCTGTTCATACAACTTTATATCAATTGAATTGTTATCACAAGCACTTTTGGAGGGGGGACTTAAAAAGACAAATGGAATCCCAAAGCAAAAATGCATGCCTCTGTGTCTAGGGCACACATTCTGTGCACACTCTCCTTTAGTCTTGCTAGTCAAGCTGTCTCAGAGGGAACCACTGCAGCAACTCCAACAGACCAGAATTCCATATACTCAGCTCCTTGATATTACCCTATGGCAGGTGTCCTGTTCTCGATCAGCACTTTAAACATAAACATATTATTATTATTATATTATTATCATCATCATCATCATCTTCTTCTTCATCATCATCTGTGCTGGGGCCTGAGCCCAGCATCTCCTGTGTGCTAGGTAAGTATCACTGAGCTGGTCCTCAGTTCTCTTTTTGCATTTTTCTTTTGAGAAAGGGTCTCACTAAATTACCCAAGCCAGCCCTGAACTTATTCTGTAGCCTAGATGGACCTCAGACTTAGGTTCTCCCTGATTCCTCATCTTCCTAATTGGATGGAATTAAAGCCTGTGCCACCAGGCCTGGCTCCCAAGTACCCCCTTTCTGCAGAAGAGCAAAGTTGCAGAGTAGTGGCTGGAAGGGCCTCTGAAGCCAGGCGAGCCTGTGTTCAGCCAGACCTTTTCCATACATGTGGTACTAGCATGTCAAAATAGTGTCCTGTGAAGACATTGTTTCAGGACTTGTTGGACTCTCCATTGGACCCTGTGCTGCCAAGTATTTGAAACAGAATTCCAGGAGTGGTCAGGCAGTCCAGTCCAGGCCAGTGCCCGAGTCCTCCCTGTTCTGACCACCAGGAGGCGCTGTGCAAACAGACACTGCACCCCCTCCCCCCCCAGCCCTCTCAGGCCTCACTCTAGGACAGAGAGAGCTGGGTAGAGACTGTCAAGGAAGCGCGGACTGTACATATTACAGACTGCAATGCTTTCCTCATCTAGAACAGCGCTTGGAGTGTAGGCTCCACCATCTGGGCCGTCTGTGCAACAAGAAAAAGAACATTTCGGCCAGTTCTGGGGTTTCCCTTTGGCCGTTTGTTACCTAGGGGAGGAGTAAGGCTGTTCTCAAGTACAGGTAAGAGGTTCGGTTGGGAGACTCAGCCTCCGCAACCTGGAACAGCCACCCTGCCCTGTTGTCCTGTCTCATCCCTGTTCCTCACTTAGAGATCCAAGTCCACTCAAACCGACAGTATCTGTAACTCATAAACCATTGGCAGGAACACAGAAACCACAAGGAATCCAATCAGCTCTTTACCAGGAGAGGTACAGCTCCCAGCGGAAGGTCAAGCGGGTTTGGAAATCTGAGCAAGGCCCCAGGCCAACGGCAAGTAGGTGGCCAGGCAGGACTTCCTTCAAAGCTGTCTTGGCTACCAGGCACATCGTCAAGACTCCATAGCTTCAATGTCACCTTATTAAATTATTATGCTTTTATGTCTAGGACTGGCTATATGAGTCTTCCCCACAGACTTCCCAAGTTCAGTTGTTAAAATAACATTCGTTAGCTGATGGCAGAAGCAAAAAATAATAAGGATAAATACTATTTCAAAAGACTTGAAAGCCGGGTGTGGTGGCACACGCCTTTAATCCTAGCACTTGGGAGGCAGAGGCAGGCGGATCTTTGTGAGTTCAAGGCCAGCCTGGTCTAAAGAGTGAGTTCCAGGACAGCTGGGACTAGAGGGAGACCCTGTCTAGAAAAGACCAAAAACAAAACAAAAAAAAGACTTTTGAAATGTGCCAGGCATCATGGCACACGCCTTTAATCCCAGCACTTGGGAGGCAGAGGCAGGTGAATCTCTGTGAGTTCAAGGCCAGCCTGGTGTATATAGTGAGTTCCTAGACAGCCAGAGCTACAGGGAGACCCTGTCTCAAAAAGATTAAAAAAAAAAAAAGACTTTAGAAATGCAGTAGTCCAATAGAGAAAATCCATACCACTTGCAATCCTACACCACAGTGATGACTGCTGGTTCCGTGTTCTTACATGTTATACCTAGTGGGTAATATACCTCACACATTGGCCTACATAGCTAAACACATGTGTATTTAGCTGATAGCATGTATTCAAAGTGATGACTACAGCACAGAGTTTTGGAGTCTGTTCTTTGGGCAAATACATTATAATCATGTCCCTACATCATTCTTTATTATCTAACATACATACTGTACGTAGATGTGTCTATATATTTGGTGAGTATACCATAAGCATGTCCTTTCATTGTTAGATATCAGCATCACCAGGGTCAGGGCCACATGAATGAAGGACATGGAATTTGCTCAACCCATCTCTGCTGTGGGTCCTTTGTTGTCTTTTCTACTAGGAGCAGCACTGCTAGGACCTCTGGGCTTGGCTGCAGCTAGGGTCTAGAGTGACCAGCCTCCAGGAGAGGGGGGTCTGGGGGATCATAACTGTTCTCTGGGCTTTTTCCAGTGCTCCTTTGTACCAGGGAGCATGAGCAGAAGAGCTATAGCTGGGGGCCAGAGCCCTGCCCTCTCCCTGGGTTGCCACTGACCTGGTGGGTGACCAGAGCAGTCTCTACCTACCTGTCTCTGGCCATCAGTTACATGATCAGATCCTCTGGGACTCAGAGACCCAAGTTGACTAGAAGGCATGTTAGTATGCCTGGAGAAGTACATACATACTTGGCACACGGCAGGCACACAGTGTACAGCAATGAGTCCTACAAGTTTTCCTTGTAGGGAGAGTAGAGGTGGCATGTGGGGGAGTAAAAGCTCAGGAATTGGAGATTAGGTGCCAATTCTACCATTTACAGGCCCTGTGTTCTTGGCTGCATTATTTAACTTCTCCGTGACTCAATTTCCCTATCCTGTCTGTAAAGTGAGGTCAAATATTCACCTCAAAGGGTGAAGGAAAGGTGAAATCAGTTCTGTGGGTTACATGCGTGTGTCAGGACTTGCCTTGCTCAGGGCTGCTATGCTCAATGATGCTCGAGTTGGCTTCTATGGTCCCTTCTGGCACAGGTTCACCAGAAAGCTCTGTGTCTTCAACCGGAGAAGATAAAGTAGGAGGCATGCCTACAGGTTCAATGTGGGCTCCGTTAGGCTGAAGGGGAAGAAAAATGAAACCCAGAAGGATTTACTTAAAAGTGAATCAGAAAAAATTATGGAAAAGACTTTATCCAAAGAATCCTGAATAATTCTGGAATGCCTAGACCCGGAGAAACATCACTCCTCCCAGGCCTGAAAGTGGTATATGCTAGAGGCAACTCTGTCTTGTTCACTTTCCAGAGAGACTAAAGTCTCTGAGCGCTGATACCACACTTCTGTGATCCCCAAATCCCAGGCCAGCATAGAGAAGATGCCCATAAAATGTGTTGGATACAGAATTGTCTAAATAGATAGATCAGTGATCCAGGCCACGCTGGTAACACCCCGCAAACCCAACCTCAGAGAACCATTGGTAGAGAAGCTCTGACAGTGGTGGATGTGTACTATTTTCTTCCAAGGATGTTCCAGCACCTCTACACCTTCCCCAAAGCCAGACACAGTCTTAACTGAGCTTATCAACTAGGGAAAACAAAACCCAACAGCTAGAAACAGAGCGTTTTGGAAATCCAGGTACGAAACTCAATGCTGATCCTAGCATGGCTTGGGGATGCTGGGAGCAGCTCATGAGTCCCAGCGCTGTCAGCATTCACTCTCCTCACTTTCTAAGCTCCAGATTTCTGGAGAGGATGGAAGGTTGAGCAGAAGGATCTAGAGTTAAGCTTGTTGTATGGAAAAGAAACAAATCCTTACTGTGTTAAGATGCTAAGACTTCAGGGTTCACTTGTTACTGCAGCACTACTTAACATATACTAACAAAGACAGGTTCTTTCCTTCATGTTAGAATCCCAGGTGTAAACAGTGATCTATCACTGGTCTGTCAGAACATAGAGACTTCCTAGAAGCCCCATGACTCAGATTTCATGGGGCAAGCCTTAAGTCAGATTCAAGTCAAATGTCTGCTTTCTGCTTAGCAACTCAGTTGTTTAGGGAAAAGTATACAAACTCATTGAGCCTTAGTTTCCTCATCTGTACAATGGGGACAACAAGAAATAGTCTAGATATTCCTTTTTACTAGAAAGTTGCAGGTGGAGATGAAGAAAATCAGAAAATGATGACTGCCAAGGCTTAAAGATATCACTGCTGATTTCTGCGACGTGTTGTCTCCGGGACAAAGGCATGCAGGAAGGCTGTAAGGAGCCAGGTTTGGAAGAGTGAGCAAAGTTCCGGAACATTCGGCATAGAGGGAGAGTTAGTGGCATCAGGTCCCAGCCACCTGAGCTGGGCCACAGCCAGGGCTGAAGCAAAGCTGCAGGGCAGAGCCTGGGGCGGGGCGGGGGGGGGGTAACACAAGGGAAGGTGAATCCATGGAGAGCTGGACGTGGATCCAGGGACCACGGAACTGTGCTGAGGCTTCTGGGCTGGGAGAGTGTGGACTAAAGATGCTGAGGCCCAGGCTAGGATGCTGGGTGGGAAGAAGCTCAGGAGACAGGAAGTAGGTGGGATCACTGGAAAAGTGGGCACCCCTCCTCCACCATGTGAGTGCTAGTGGCTAGAAGCAGCAGTGCTTTGTAAGACACATGGGCCTGGGGACAGATGCCTGGAGCGGGGGAGACTGAAGCAAACAGCAGAGCAAGGCTGTGTCAGGCTGAGCTCTGTCACTCAAAGTGATCCCAGCTTGAGTCTCTGTGAAGTGTCTAACTTCTTTAGCCAAAACCTAACGGTGAATCTCAGCCAGGCAGTCACAGACACCTGGGCCCTGCTCCAGGGCAAGAGGAGATTGCAGGGAGCTGCTTCTCAATGGAGAAAGTGATGTATCTGACCTCAAGCACATGCTTTCAGAGGTAGTGTGGATGAGGAACCTGTAACAATGTCAGGATAACTAGTCTAAAGACCAGTAACTTTTCAAGTTACTATGAGACTGATTCTGAGCCTGCTGTCACAGTCACGCAATCAGATGTATGTATTCCACACATAGGTCCTGCAGTCCTACTGTGTGCCAAGTTCTTGGCTGAGCCCTCAGGCTGGAGAAAGTAATAAAGAACGCAGTGTGTTTACCCTTCCACTGTCAGAGCACAGAGGAGGCACTGATTTCATGGCACACATAGGGTGGCTGAAGCAAGAGCCAAGTTGGGGAGGAAGGGGTAGCAGGAGCGGCCTGTGAGGAGAGGATGTGGCCTGGATCCTGAAGGGCAAGTAGGAATTTGCCAGAAGGAAGGAAAGGAGGGAGCGGGTATGGAGGGGGAGCTCCAGGCAAACAGAACCGCGCATGTCTGGCAGGAGAAAGCCCCAGATGGTGTGTCTGAGGAACTGGGAGCCCTTGGGTGTGGCTGGAAGAGGGCCCTGGATGTGGCTGGGAACGACCTGCAGAGTCTTTGTCAATCAGATTCTTGGACTTCACTCTAGTCACATCGAATGTCCAGGGAGCATCCCAGGAAACTCTTTATTAAAGACTCCCTGTCTGTCCACACTCCATCCTCCAGCCCCACACACCTGAGCATTGGCAACTTGCATGCACAGCCAGGGATGAGAAAGAGGAATGAATCAAACTCGGCCTAAGAAAAGGTTTCCAGGCCAGGCGTGGTGGCGCACGCCTTTAATCCTAGCACTTGGGAGGCAGAGGCAGGCGGATCTTTGTGAGTTCAAGGCCAGCCTGGTCTACAGAGTGAGTTCCAGGACAGCTGGGGCTACAGGGAGACCCTGTCTCGAAAAGACCAAAAAAAAAAAAGAAAAGGTTTCCAGAAATGTGACAGTGCATCCACAGCTGGCTACTTAGCAGGAGGGACAGGAATGAGGCGACCGAGGCTCTGACTCTAGGTGGAGAGAGGGAGGGCTGGCAGATGGTCCCTGGTGGAATTCACTAGTCAGGGCCCAAGTCCTGGAAGGTGGCAGGCTGGGAAGGCTGAGCAGAGGGAAGTGAGATTCGGCCAAGAAAGAAGCCAGACAGAGAAGGGAGGGGACTGTCTGGGACGAAGAGGGGAATTCCCTGTTCTGCAGGGGTGGTTGCCAAAAAGAGCCATGAAACCCTTCAGGATAGGTGACCAAGTCCGCAGACTGAGACCTGGCTCTGTCACCTTCAGGCTGAGTGGCCTTGACGAGCTCTGGTTGCTCTGAGCTTTCTTCCATAGACTAGATTACAGAAACCTCTCAGCCAATGACACTTAAAGGCAGCGCAATGAGCTGGTGGAGCGTGAGCCGTGTGCAGATGGAGGGAGGCCTGAAGAAGGACAGAAGGACCCTGAGGATGAGAGCCATCATGCGAGTGAGTGTCAGGGACCAGCCGCTTCAGGATTAACAGGAAGCAGATGTAGAGGGAGCCCAAGAGGAGCAAGTACCCACAGTGTGCAGCCCCGAGTCCAGCCCTCAGCTAACACTCCCTCGGCTTTCCGGAATCCTCACCAGTCTGTAGGCCCTGAACACCACAGGCCTTCACCACTGCTGCTGTGTGCCAAGGACTTTCTGAGTGTTTGGTGCAGTCAGTTTGTCCACCACTCACACTAACTCCTGGAGCCAGTGTGCTCCGTGGTAATGGGGGAAGCTGAGTCTTGGAGAGGTTAGGTCTCTGCTGGAAGCCTGTAGTCAGTGAGCTGCAGAACCAGGACCCACCATGTATGAAGAGTGCATATACCACTATTCCCAAATCGACAGGAATTTGAATAAAGAAAGAATGGACAAGCCCAGAGGTCTCCAAGTACATCACACCACCAGCCACCTTTCCTTCTGTAGTTCTCTGGGATTGGTGTCACACCCTGGGCTGATGCTGCCCTTGTGTCTTGGAAGGGGGCCCAGGTGGTTTGTTCCTGACTCTGCTCGCATCTGACCCTGAACAGCTTCTGCTCTTCCTTGGCACCCATTTCAACATCTGTGCAATGGATGATGCCATCTCCCTTGAAGAGAGTGAAGAGACGTCACAGCCACAGACACGCCAGCTCTCATCCCCTCCCTCTTCTCTCTTTCTGACCATCCCAAACTGCCTAGCTCTGTCTATGCTCCTAAACTCCCACTCCATCCCCACTCTTCAAAGCCTCTCACACTTTCAAACCTTTGCTGTCCTTTCCTGACCCTCTCTATGGCTGTTGGCACCTCTATCCAAGTTGACCTTCCTCTGAGTTGTGGTCTGGTACATTATGCCCAGAGCCCCAAGGGACCACCTTCTGTGGCCTGCTGTCCTGTTCCTAGGACAGGCCAGTGAGTGGCTAGGGCTGATGGGCACATAGGACTCCAACTCTGCCCTGAACAGACACTATCCCATCTCAACACACAGGCTCTTGGACCCTTGGCTTCTCCACCCCAGCCAAGATTTGCCATGATCCCACCCAGGCCATGAACTCATGGGTGGAGATCAGGAGATGTCCATCAGCTTGCTCGGACACTCTCTCTGGATCTCAGTCTGCCGATGGGCAGTTTGTTGTACATTTCTTTTTTAAAAAATATTTTATTTATTACTTTTATTTTATGTGTATGAGTATATTGCCTGCATATGTGTAAGTGCACCCATGTCACACAAGGACCGTGGGGGTCAGAAGAGAACCTCAGATTCTCCTGGAACTGGAATTACAGACAGTTGTTAGCTGTCATGTGGGTTCTGGGAATGTAACCTGGGACCTCTGCAAGAGCAGCAAGCGCTCTTAACGAGCCGTCTCTCCAGCCCCTTGATATACACTTCTGTTTAAGTCTCTCTAACACTAGCAGACTAAGGCTCTGCCCTGCTGTGCCCACACACCTATTGTCCAAGGTATAACTTATAGTCTCTGCTTTATATCTGTCTCCCTGATTTCTTCTATTAGAAATCCCTTCACAGTGACTGAGCCCAGCCTGGGAGCCTTCTCTGTAGAAAGCTCAAGTGTCCCTTGCTATTCTTAAACACACACACACACACACACACACACACACACACACACACAGAGAGAGAGAGAGAGAGAGAGAGAGAGAGAGAGAGAGAGAGAGATCACAGGTTCCTTACAATCCCCACATTCTGACTCAAGACTTTGGAAATTGCTTCCTCCTCAGACATGGGGTACATTCTCAGGAAGGAGAGGTATGGACCTAGACAGAGGACTGTCTTTCCCATGGGGCCAAGGCAACAGGGGGACCATTCAGGGTCATTTCCCTCAAGCCAGATACTTTCTGAGATGCCCCTGCCTGCCTCCCCTAACTCTCCAACACCCTACAAGATAGACCTGTCATTATCACCACTCTGTAGACAAGAGCCGACCTGGTGTTGAACATGGCTAAGTTTCCCAGAGTCACAGAGTACATTTCCCTTTCCGCAGCTTCTCAGCCGCACACGCAGAGGACCTGAGTAACTGGTATGCTCGGCTGGGCACGAGGAGGGGTTGCAAAGAACTCTCCCGGCCTCCCTAAAGGAGCTGGTACTTAACCTCACAAATCTGAAAGCAGCCTGCACAGCTGACCCGCTCACAGGCTCAGCACCCCATGCTCACCGGGACTTGAGTGTAGGTGACAGCTTCCAGGGTCTCAGCAACCTCATCCATCTCCTGAAGCCCACTGGCTTCTCCAGATGCCTGCAAGGAGACAAACTATGCTACACATGGAACAGAAAAGCAGGTTATACAGAACCGTGGCCCCCAGGAAGGTCAGAGACTAACAGACTCTTATAGAGGAAGTGTGTGTGCATGTGTCCACATGTGCACATATTTATAGGTGCATGTATGTGGATACACATAATGTATGTGTGTGCAAGTATGTATTCTGTACACATGTATGTGTATTGTATGTATTATGTGAATGCATGCATATACATTTGTCTGTACACGTGGTATACATGTATGTGTGTCCATGTGTGCATGTATGTGAAATATATTTACAGTGCATGTGTATACTGTTTGGTAAGGGCATGTGTAGATGCACAAACATGTATGCACAAGGTATGGATGCATGTACATACATTTGGGGCGTGCATGCGTGTGGGTGTTTGTATGTCCATGTGTATGTGTACATGCATGTGACTGCATGTGCATGCGTGTTCATCAAGGACAGAGTGGTGGTGGTAGTGAGGACCCAGGCTGTGTGCAGTGTGCGCGCTTGGCTATTCTAGCTTCTTCCACACTGTACTGTGACAGTCTATCTAAATTGCCTTTCGCTGTGCCCAGGTTCCCTTTGCTCCCAGTCTTACAAGGCTGTCAAAGAATCACTTCCAGAAGCGTTTACCCAATGTGGCCTCCTGGTGTTGCCTAACCTTCATAACTAGCCTACTCGCCAGCTCAGGAGCCTGCACACTGACTGTGCAACGGGTCCCAGGCTCCAGGACTCCTCGGCCGTTTCTACTTCTTCCACATGAACAAAGCGCAGATGTGAATGTACCACACCTCCAGGCTCAGCAGTACAGACATCCAGACAGACCCAAATTCCACCTTTGATATACAGATGTTCTAAAACACGACTTTAATGAAGCGATCTTGATCTTCTAATTTGTTTGGGAGTTGACATCTCTCCAGGAGCTGCAGGAGTCCTGAGGAAGTCCCGCCCTCGTTGCATCTGGCTTTGGCGAGATGCTCCCGTCTGTGGGAAGGCCTTTCAGACAGCTCCTCCTCTTGCCTGACCTGCCGAGTCTGGTCTGAGGCTCTATTGCTGTATTCTGGTCTACGTGTGCCAGCAGCGGAGGAAGGGAGAACTCCCAAATTATCCCTTTATCTCCAGGCTCTACCCAGGCCTGTCACCTTCTAGCAAATCCTGGAGGGAAGGAAGGAGCTCTCTTTCCTTCCTGGCCCCCACTCCACCCCAACTTAGGAACCGATTCACTTGCCAAGCATAAAACGAACCTAAATTTAGGTTCATTTTTATAGGACTTTACACCCAGAATATCTTAGCATTTTAACTCTGGTTTTAGAATTCTGACACCCTTCTTGGCAGGAAGACTGAAAACCAGACCATTGACTGCCACAGCCACAGGAACACTGTATAAGACATGCAGCCCCCATGCCAAGGAGATGGCTGAAGAGCTTTAAAAAGGGAAATAAAGCCAAAAGCCCAAAATAGGACTTGGGACAAGGCTGGCCTCCACGAGAGGCTTTTAGACAGCATGACGTTGAGCAGGGAGAATGGCTGGATGCCCAGCCCTCCTCTGGATGACTGGTGGGGGATGCAGGGCGCTGGCGGGGTGGGGAGGGTGGTAAGAACTCACGGAGGACTCTTGGGTTTCACACATCTCCTCAGGGATCCTGGGATTAGTGTAGACAGTGAGCTGCTGTATGGAGCCCTGAGGAAGAGAGGGATCAGAAGCCACAGATTACATGTATGCATCACACTGCCCTTGGAGATTACTGTTCCTAATCACAGGAGACAGAGGACCAGCTTGAGAATGTGCTACCCAAGGCCCTGACAGGAGTACCAAGTGTTTTCTTGGCTCTCTGCTCAGGGGACTCTCCTTGCTCGATCCATGGAATACGGACTCTCTTAGCACAAAGGCCCCTGGGCAGTGTGTTCTGAACAGGGACAGCCAGAGCAGCCTCCTAAGTCAGCAGCAGACCCCCAAATCTGTCTTCCCCTCACCACTAAAGCTCAAAAGTTCCCTGCAAGATGTCCTTACCCCAAGGAGAGCTACCAGCAGTCCCCGCCCCACCCGCACCAAGGTTCCCAAATCTGTGCTCAGTTTCCAAGAGGCACCAAAGCAAGCACATGCAACTACAAAGCAAGCACATGCAACTGCAGACAGGACTGTGACTCCCCATCATCCCCCAAAGTCCTCCACCGTGCTAGGAATACATTCAATTTAGCCCTCTACTGGTGCCTTTGTGGGGAGGGGCTGGTTGGGGGAGTTTGTTGTTGTTTGTTTTATTTCTGGTTAGGGGTGTTTCTTTTTTTTTTTTTTTTTGAGACAGAATCTTATATTGTAGGCCAGGTTAGCCTGGAACTCACTATATAGCTCAGGCTGGCCTGGAACTCAGGGCAGTGCCGGAGCTGGGATTATAGGCATGAGCCAGGACATGGGTCTTCCTTAGTGTGTCTTGTTGACTCAAGAGGTTCACTGGCTCAATATACATGTGCTACATGATCACTTAATGATGTTTATTTGTTTGTTTCATTGTGACAAGGTCTCCTTGTGGTCCTCACTAGCCTGGAACTTGCTATATAGACCAGGGTGGCCTTGATCTCACAGAGATCTGCCTGCTTCTACCTTCTAAATATTGGGATTAAAGTCCTTTGTCACCATGCCCAGTCACTTAGTGATTTTCTTCAGAATGGCTTATTCACAGAAGCCTGGCCTGATGGTAAAGTCAGTTTTCTGCATTGTTTGTTTTAGGACACATTGTCCAAAAGAGGAGAGAAGTGTTTCTCATTCCAGCATTCTAGAATCACCCATCTTCAAGGGAACTAACCACTGAGCCATCTCTGCAGCCCATTTATTTCTGAACCAGTGTTTCTATTTCTCAGGCAGCCTGATGCTTTCTGGAGCCCAGCCTGGCCTCAAACTCATGATCCTTCGGCTTCAGCCTCTGGAGTGCTGGTATTATAGACATACACCACCAAGCCCAGCCTCAGGATAGAGCTTTTTATGTCCACGTTCAGACAAGAAAGTACAATGGATCAAATACATTAGTATCTAAAGCCTTCAAGCTAAGTTTAGTGCAAAGTCCTGGATCTGGGTGCATGACCCAGAGTATTATCTACCTAGTATGCTGCCTTTTGAAGCCATAAGAAGAAAACAACAGGTGTTGGAGAGGTGGCTCGACAGTTAAGAACACTGACTGCTCTTCCAGAGGATCAGTGTTTGGTTCCCAGGACCCACATGGCAAGTAACAATGCTCTATAACTCTAGTTCCAGGGGATCCGACGCTCCCTCTGGCCTCCATAAGCATTGCACAACACTGGTGCACTTACATGCATGCAGGTAAAACACATAAATAAATAAATAAAATAAATAAATAAATAAATAAATAGAATAGGAGTTGGCTCAGCAGTTAAGAGCACTAGCTGTTCTTGCAGAAGACCTAGGTTCGATTCCCAGCACTCACACAGCAGCTAACAGCTGTCTGTAACTCCAGTTCTGGGTGATTCAATGCCTTCTTCTGACCTCCGTGGGCATGGCATGACACAGGTGCACTTACACACATGCAGACAATATACTCAGACTCATAAAATAAAAATAATAATAACTTAAAAAGAATAAAATAACAATGAGCATCACTCCTATTTAGGATGCGAGCTGGGGTCTATGTCTACAGCTTCTCGGATCTGTGGGGAGAGACTAGAACTCACCATAAATCTCTCCAGCCCTGTGGCTCCCGCGTTGCCTACAAAGATGCCTGCGCTGGGCTCAAAAGTCAGAGGCTGGGAGGACCGCTGGAAAAGGACATGGCTGTGCTCCTCGCAGTCCGTGAGGAGGGTCACCTCCTCACCTTGGACCATCACGGCAAAGCGATTCCATCTGTTGGTCATCACGGGCACTGAGAAGGCAGCAGCCTCACTGGACACTTGGGAGCCGGGCTCAGTATAGTAAAGGATGATCCTCTGGCGGCCGTCCTCCACAGAGGAGAGCCGCAGGCCCAGGTAGATGACCTTCTGGAAAGCATCGGTAATAGCAAAGAGCGCTCCGCCTTGGGGGCTGCTGGGCTTCACAGCCACACCGATGGCAAAGTCCCTGAAGAAGGTGGAGGGGATGAGAGTCCTGGCCGGGCGTCCGACATTGGCACCAGGCCCAAAGCTATAGGCGGGAAAGCCACCATAGCCGGTGACAAAGGACACAGATGACGGCAGTGGGACACCAATGAGCTCTGTGAGGTCCAGATGGTTCTGGGAGGCTGACCCTGCCAGAAGGGAGAGAGGCCATGGTTCAACTATGGTGGAAATGAAGACAAAGGGGGTCACAAGCAGGTGGGAATCCTTCAAAATTATAGTTTCAAAATGGCAGCTCCTCCAACAACCCCCGATATGAAATGCATTTATATTACAGCCCAATAAACAGTTCACATTAAAAACCATGACTACAACCCAGAAAGAGCATTTAATTTCAGTCTTTTGATACTCACCAGGCTCTTGAATATTTTCACTCTCCTTTTAATTATTGTTTTTCTCTTTTTAAAATTAAATCCATGCTGGAAAGACCTACTTATTGACTTGATTACCCATTAGTGGGTCATGATCTACTGTTTGGAATACATTTACAAATAATTTCTGGAACAGGGGCTAGAGAGATGGTTAACAACACTAGCTGTTCTTGCAGAGGACCTGGGTTTGAGTCCTAGCACCCACATGGCAGCTAACAACTGCCTGTAACTCCGGTTCTACAGGATCCTACGTCCTCTTCTGACTTCTGAAGCCATTGCAGGACATGGATGCATTTATATACATGTAGGCAATACACGCATGCACATAAAATAAATGAAAATAATAAATACAGTATTTAAAGCATATCTTCAAAGAGCACTTTAGCACAGTCAGAGAAGTTGCAGGCACACAGACCCATGCCACTCACAAGTCCCCATCTGTGTGGTGGGATTATGTGCACAGGGGAGCGCAGAAGACGAGTATCAGGAAGCCTGTGGCAATAGTGTCTGAAACAGTGATAGAAACCTTTTCTCCATCCCTAGAAAAGCAAATCAACCCACTGTGGCTTATTCACACCAAAGAGCACAGAGTCAAGGATTAACCCAAAAATTACAGCATTAAGTTAAAAAAAAAAGCTATAGATGCATACATGTACCCCAACAGCACTGTGCTGGGCGGGGCCGCCTCTGACCTTGAGCTCTTCTTGCTTGCCTTAGTCCTCATAGCAGCCCTGGGAACCAACAGCTACGCTCACATTTTACAGATGAAGCTTGGGACATGAAACACTGGGCGTCGGGGCACACAGCCAGTGAGGACGAACAGATGTGCAAGCCATGGCTGGCCTGACTTCCAGTTGACTCAACATCTATAGTCTCACTGAGAGGAGGGGTCTCTATAGGGGTTTTGAGTGGGGCTCAGATGCAGAGAGAGGTGCGCTGACCACTGTGTCCCATCCGCATCCACAGCACCCTGACAGAAGGTAGTCACAGTAAACAACTAGTGTATATGTGTGCAAGTCATAACATATTTTGGTCATATAAAAAAACATAAAGAATAATATAGAAGCTTATATTGACTTAAAAACACCAAAAGGGCAAGTTTTATGTATATTCAATCACAGCGGAAAACACATGTGAGCTAGGGAGACGTCTCAGTCAGTCACGTGATTACTAAGCACGAGGACCTGACTTTGGGTTCCCAGCACCTATGTAAAAATCCAGGTGTAGTGACTGCCACATGCCTGTGACCCCAATGCTAGGGAAGCAGAGACATTCACATACACACAATTATTATTATTATTATTATTATTATTATTATTATTATTATTGGTCTTTTTGAGTCAGGGTTTCCCTATAGCTACAACTTGCCTGGAGCTCACTATGTAGACCAGACTGGTCTTGAATTCACAGAGATCCGCCTGCCTCTGCCTCCCAATTACTGGGATTGAAGGCATATGCCACCATGCCTGACTCAAGTAAAATTTTAAAAGCCAAATCACAAGTAATAACACAAGGTGACTAAATGAGATCATATAAAGTGCTGGCCTGGGGCAAATGCTTAGTACATTGTGGGGTCATTTCACATCACTGTCCTCCTCCTCATCGCTCACATCAGACTTTTGAATTTAGAAAGGAATCCCAGAAGTCACCTGCTAAGCCTCCAGCTAAGTTATGTTAACCCCTTCTTGTCTGGTACAGGAAACATTAGCCCAAACTAGCCATCAAACACTTGAAAAGTGGGTCTTCCCACTTGAGATATGCCATAAGCATGAAATGTAAAATGGATTTCAAACACCAAATCTGGAGGGGAAAATGTAACATATCAATAATTTTCATATTGGGGACATACTGAAATAATTTTGGAAAATATTGAGCTAAATGGGATATTAGAATTTCTAATTGAGCCTGGTGGTGGAGACTTATTATTCCAGTTACATGGAAGGCTGAGGCAGGAGGATCACAAGTTTAAGCCCTGCTGTGGTTGTATGTGAGTTTAGGGCTAGCCAGGGCAATTTAGTGAAACCTTGTCTCAAGAAAAATATAAAAAAGAATTGGGGAGCCAGGCGTGGTGGCGCATGCTTTTAATCCNAGGATCTCTGTGAGTTCAAGGCCAGCCTGGTCTTCATAGCAAGTTCCAGAATAGCTGAGTGTTCTAGTTTGTGTTCAATTGCTGTGACAGATCTCTCTGACTGACACCAACTTGGGGAGGAAAGGGTTTATTCAGCTCACATCTCCTGGGTCACAGTACATCACTCAGGGAACCCAAGGCAGGAACTTAGGGCAGGAACCTGGAGGCAGGAGCTGAAGCACAGGCCATGCAGGAGTGCTGCTTACTGGCTTGTTTTCCTGGCCCATGCCCAGCCTGCCCTCTTATATGGTACACAACAACCTGCCCAGGGGGGCACCACCCACAGTGGGCTGAGCCCTCCCACATTGCTTGACAAGACAATACTCCACAGATGCGGCCACAGGCCAGTCCAATGGAGCCAATTCCCCAATTGAGGCTCCCTCAACCCAGGTGTGTCAAGTTGACACTAAAGCTCTCCAGCACACTGAGGCTACAGAGACAAGAAATAAAATAAAAATACCAGTAACAAAATATTCTCCTGTGGATGTGGAGAAAATGGAACTATTTTCTTACAATGTATATTTTAGTGGATTTCATATAATACATTTTTATCATATTTAGACCTCCCAGATCTGCACTGTCTCCAGAAACATCATTCAGGATTTCACACATTCTGCCTTATATGTTAAAGAATATTGAGTCAAGTTTGTGCAATGGATACAAATATAAGTTACCAGGAAATGAGCAATGCTCATATGGAGAAAATAACTTTGATCATCTACATAAGGAGCAAATCAGAATGGTTATATTTATTGAAAAGGTAAATGTAACTATTGCTATTTATATTGTTATTTATATAGTTAAAACTGAATAGAAAACCAATAAATGGGGTTTTTTTGAAAAGGAAAATGTAATCAATCAAATCAACCAACAAACAAAAAATCTTTGAATATGCTAACGGATCAGATGAAAGATATCCACAAGGAAACATTTAGTTCACTGAAAGAATGCAATGCCATGTGCTGGAGAGATGGCTCAGTGGTTAAGAGCACCAACTGCTTTTGCAGAGGACGGGGGTTTGGTTCCCAGCACCCACATGGTAGCAAAGAACCCTCTTTAGTCCAAGGCCAGCCTGTTCTACAGAGTGAGTTCCAGGCTAGCTGGGGCTACGGGGAGACCCTGTCTCAAAAAAACAAAATGAAATGCCAACTGCTGCTGTCTGCTAAAAGGTATTTTCTGATTCAATCAAACTGAGAGTCATTCCCTATGTGACTAATTCAAATAAGCTCTCTGGGCATGCCAGGGCCATAGGTCTAAGTGTCACTCTCATTGATGAAATGTAGAACACATGAGGTCAGATGGAATGGGAGATTTTGAATTGAAAGAGCTCTTTTTTTTTTAACATGCTGGCAGTAGAGGCGAAAAAAAATGAAATATTTTCAATAGAAAAATATGTGCTACAGAAATATTCCTTGTGGGGGCTTGAGAGATAGCTGAGCTCATAAGAGAACTGGTGGTTCTTTTTTTATTTTTTTATTTATTTCTGTATGTGTATGAATGTACTGTCTGCATGCAGGTCTGTGCACCCGTGTCGTGCAATGCCGCGGAGGTCAGAAGAGGGTGTCGGATTCCCCTGGAACTGGAGTTCTCCTGGAATTGGAGTTTCAGACGGTTCTCAGCCGCCATGTGGGTGCTGGGGATCGAACCCGGGTCCTCTGCAAGAGCGGTCGGCGCTCTCAACCGCTAGGCCATCTCTCCAGCCCCCACAACAACTTTTATAGAAGTGATAACCTCCACTTCTTCAATAAAAGAGCAGATCTTATCACATTGGTACCCTAATGAGACATCTTCTGATGGCCCTCAGGGACAGGGCTGACAGGCTGCCACCAACTGGCTTGAAGGGCTTTTTGTATTCTGGACCCAGCCACGCTCCCTTGCTCCCCAATACGACCCAATGTTACAGTAGCATTGAAGGTCCATAAAGGGAAAGCTAAATAAAAAGAATGAACTCTACCTCTGAGTGAAGACCTAACATTCCAGTTGGGCAGGTCAATCACCTGACCAAGGGAGCACTCCGGGAAGGTGGATTCACAACTAATACCATGCTAAACGGATGGGGGGAATTATTATCCTCTAATGAGATAATAAAGTGTACTTTTCCTTCTTAGACAGCTCACCCCTGGAGCAGTCACTATGGAGCCTCTCAAGGCCGTTAGACCTACCTGCCTGTCTTTCTGAGAACTGGCTCGGGAAGGTGTAACTTCCTTTTTCTTCTTTTCTCTTTTTTTCAGATGCTGGCCAAAGTCCGAGTATGCTTTTGGCCGCTGCTGTTGTCCTTTGGCTTCCTTTTTTGCTCTTTTTCTTTGAAGCTCTCCTGACTCTTTCTACCACATCTGGTTGCTTACAAAAGGCATGCCCTTCTCTCCTCCTCTTCTCAATCTCCCTCCTCCAGACAGCTGCCAAGATTTACAGCTTGGCTACCTTGTGTTTCTTTTCTTTATAAACTCTAATAAAAATTGTCCTTGGGCCTTCTTCTGAGTCTGTTCTTCAATTATTTTATGAACAAGACTATGAACTTTGAGAAAGACTCTAATTGCTTAGTAACATGTGGTGGCCCAGATGGGACACCCCCAAATTTCTGGTAATACCAGTACCAGGCCTGGAGTGTCCCCCCCTCAACTGTTGTAGGTCCTCCCACCTCCGCCCCAAATGCTTTCCTTCTGTCGCCCATCCCATCTGACTCAGTTATTTTCCATAGTAACTCCTCCTCCTCCTTAAGAGTCAGCCCAAGCTTCCTTCAGGGGGAAGCTATCTTCTCTGCCACACCTATTGCCCTCCCCGCTGGGGTTTCACCCAAAGATCCCTGCATGCACACTGGGGTCCTGTGTAATAGCCCCCACCTCTACCATATCACCATGTCATTGTGGGCCCCATGCTTCTGCTTGCATCTGATGAAGACAAGAACTTCACCATTCATTATTCCCAATGTCCAGCCCAATGAAGATGAATGAGTGAACAAAATAATGAGTGGATGGATGGATGGATGGATGACGGATGGATGGATGGATGGGTGTGTGGGCAGGTGGATGAATAGATGAAAAAACCCATTCCTCTCCTTTTCTCCAAAGTTAATAGAGGGAAAGTGTCCCATGGCCATAAACCAGATGTAATTCTCAATTGAATGCTTTGCCTCTCCAGTTTGCAACTTGCTTTTAGGTAGACATTCATTGAAAGTAGCTTGAGTTTAAGATTTAAACTCCAGAAGGCATAGGTTAAAAGATCAATGAATTTGGTTAAGTTTGACTACACAGAAATAATGATCTGCAGAGCAAACATAATAATAACATTAATTCCCACAATGTCAAATAAAACCTAAAACCTGACAGAAAGCACAATGTCATAGACAACAAACTCATTTCCCTAATGTGCAAAGTAAACAAAGGTCCAATAAATAGCTCAACAGAAAAAACTGGCAAATAATAGGAACTTCTATCTACAGCAAAAGAAATAAATAAACGTAGCTTGTCTGTAAGTGCATGGGAAATATCTGACCCCATAATGGAAGAAGTGCAAACTGAGACTGCAGGGCAGTGCCATTTTCCATATCAAATTGGCAGTGCTCAGGATGTTGGCTAATCTGATATGCTGGCAAGACACTGACGCAGCATGAGGCCCTCTCCTGCACTGCCAGCTGGAGCCTAATCTGTGTCACATCTGTGGAACACAACCTGACGTTTATCAAAAGCACAAATGCATACGTATTCTTTAACTCAGTGTAAATAATAAATGAGGACATATTCACGCAATGAAATTCTATGTGGCCTTCCAAAAGATGGAATTCCAGGCTGGAAAGATAGCTGAGTGGCCAAGAGCATTGGTTGCTCTTGTAGAGGACTCAGGTTCAATGCTTGGCTTCCAACCATCCCTAACTCCAGTCCAGGGGATCTGACACCCTCTTCTGACCTCTGGGGGTTTGCACACACAGGTGCATTTATATACACACAGGTGCATTTATATACACATATACACACAGGCAAAACACTCATACACATAAAATAAAAATAAATAAAAAAATTTTTTGGTCTTTTTGAGACAGGGTCTCCCTGTAGCCCCAGCTGTCCTGGAACTCAGTCTGTAGACCAGGCTGGCCTTGAACTCACAGAAATCCGCCTGCTTCTGCCTCCCAAGTGCTAGGATTAAAGGTGTGCGCCACCACGCCCAGCTAATAAATAAATTTTTTAAAAGATGTGATACCTTGGATGTTAATATAAGCACTCACCAAGTAAAAGTAGTAAGTAAAAATGGACAAAATTAACAAGTCACAGAATAATCATTATCAGTTGGAGATATCTGTGTTGGCATGTGTCAAAAACATCCAATATATATTTAAGTGCATAGTTATATTCTATATAATGTTTTGAACTACAATGACCCCTAAATATCATGCTACCTAGAAGTATCATAGATGACTTACTTTGAGTACACCCTGTTAAATCCCCACAATGATGAAATCGACTAAGGGTGTACTTCTCAGAGTGTATCCGTTGTTAATTGATGCATAATTATACATATATTAAAATATGTCAGAATATGTCTAGAAGGATTAGCAAGAAACCAGGACGAAAGAATGTATTCAGGGGAGGGGTGGCGACTGGGTTCTGGGAGACTTTCCCTTCACCAGATACCTTTGCAATGTTATACCACGAATGAAAACTAAAGACATTTACAGTTCGTAAACCCTTTGCACATGTTTTTAGAAATGTAAAGACCTTTCCTTGCTTTTTCTCATTCAGATATGGCCAGCTCTGTAAGAAAGAAAGAAAAGAGGAAGAAGAGAGAGAAAGATCAAACATCCCACAAAGGTTTCCTCCCTTCCCTGCACATTTTAACTTCAAGAGAAGACCAAGGCCAGATGGCTTGGCTTCCTTCTACTCTGCCTCATCCACGAGCAGCTTTGCTCTCTTCTACTTGGGGATGGAAATCCCTTTTCTGATGGGATGCTACAGGTTCATCAAAACTCTTGTTCCTCTGGGGTAAACAGGCTAGAAACTCAGTGATGGTCCTGGGAGTTCCAGGATCAAGTGAGGTCCTAGGAGCACAGGGCAAGGGGCCATTTAAATCAGCCCCCAATTGTGCTAGGTGGGTTTTGGGAATTCCTATTTCTAGACATCTGCTTAAAAATGCTTCATAGCCCGATCCATCCTCTTTATTTTTATGGGCCAGGAAACCGATGAGGAGGAGAGAAGGGTCACGGACACAAGACTTAGCAGCAGAATTGGGGTGGCCAGACTCCAAATCACTAGTTCCCAAGATCTCAGCAAAGTACAGCTCACTGTGTGATTTTCATTCAAGGTATAAAATTAGCAAAAGCCACTCTACAGAGTCTCCCGAATCCAGCCTTGACTCTTGGGCCTGAGATATGCAAGAAAGGTCAAGTGTAGAGGGTCCAGGCCATGAGCTCTGTTTCCCCTGTTCAGCCACAGGGGGACCATGAATCTCGAGCAAGCTCTAGTCCTCAGGCCTTGCTCTCAGCAGCCCCGCCTTCCTCCACATGCATGGTCTCATGGTGTGGTAGGGTGGAGAATGACCTCTGGCCTGGAGTGACCCTGAGCTCAGGGCTGGGCCTGGGCCTGCTGGCTCATTTATCCCTGGCCTCCAGCTGAAGGGCCACCTGCTCAGACGGCTGCCAGGGAATGGAGGAGAAGCCAGGGAGCCAAGAGAAACAGGCACAGAGATTTGGTCCCCGGCTTGTCCTGGGATGGCTCTGTGCTGGGGCGGGAGAGCAGAGGTCACAGCTGGTGGGAAGCTATCTCTCCATCTTGGAGGGACAAGGCCTGGGAAGCTGAGACGGCTGCCGGTGAGAGCTGTTATGAAACTCTCTGGCTTCAGGGTCCTTGGAGGGGTTCACGCTTTGCCACAGATTATAATACCTACAGCATAGGGCAGCTGCGTGTCTTGAATAAAATAATAGACCCAGAATGTTAGCATACACTTCTCAAACTAGTAGAAGTGTCTTGCAATTTCTCGATACTGTTGCTATACTTGAAGCTAAAGTCAAAGTGTCCAGAATGGGTCCCTTCTTTGCTTGAGTGTGTGTGTGTGTGTGTGTGTGTGTGTGTGTGTGTGTGTGTGTGTGGCTTGCTGATTTAGCTTGGCTAGCTGGCCAAGAAGCCTTAGGGGTTTGCCCATCTCTGCCTTCCCAATGCTGATTACAAACACTCCATTGGTTTGGGAATTCTGGGGATAGAACTCGGGTCCTCATGCTTGAGCAGCAAGCACTTTATTGACTGAGGCATCTTCCTGGCTGCTGCCCCCTTTGTTGTTTTGAGACAGAGTCTCATTATGACACCAGGCTAGTCTGAAGTTCATGATCCACCTGCTTCCCTTTCTCGGTGTTTGTATTACAGACATGCGCCATCACACCATCACGCCTGGTAGATTCCATCCTTCCAAGCCTGTTTCTTCTCTGAGGGGCCGCTCCACAGGTCTCGAGGCTTCTCACTGTACCACCGTCACCTACTCCCGAAGCTCCCTGGAGTCCCCTGCCGGCCAACCTGAGCACCCTGTCTCCCGCACTTGGCCCTGACTCCATGCAGCACGTATCTTTTCATTTTACTGATGTTTCCACCATCCTGGGAGCCCCTTGCGTGTCGAAGCTGGGTCCTGTCTACCCCGCACAGGCCCTGCTCCTCAGCTCAGGATGGCTTTGCTGGCTGAGCCAAATCCCAGGCTTTGAGTGTGAGGCTCTGGAGAGGTCAGCAAAGCTGGGTTCCAGCCCCTCATCTACAACCCCTCCTGTGTGTGCATCCTTCCCCGGGGAATGTAAGCTTCCTTTTATCTCTGAGGGAATCACCTCGAAAGGCACACAGCCTTGGAGTGAGCAACGAGACCCAGGCAGGAGAAGTAGGTCATGAGTTCAAGTCCCAGCTCTGCCCCGACTCTCTCCATGCTCCTAAGCAAACTTTTGTCTTCTCTGAGCTCGGTTTCCCTGTCTGTACTGAATAAGCAAGATGGCCTCTCTATACAGGCCCTCAAACACCTCGTGTGGCTGGATCTAACTTCAGGCTGCTCTTTTACTTCACTAATGCATAGGAATAGTTTTATTTCCTAAGAGGGTCAGACAACTTCTCCAACTCTTCTCACTGTGCCTTCTGTACTGCTGAAGACATGGATCTAAATCCAGACCATCTCTCATCAAGAGGCTCACTGTGGGGTTGGAGAGATGTCTCACTGGCTAAGAACAATGACTGCTCTTACAGAGGACCAGGGTTCAGATTCCAGCACCCACATGGTGGCTAACGACTGTCCATAACTCCAGTTTCAGGGGATCTGATGCCCTCTTCTGGCCTCCAAGGGTACTCCACATACATGGTACACTTACATGCAGGCAAAACACTCATACACATAAAATAAACTAATTTTTTTTTTAATTTAAAGAGTTCTACAGTTTAGGTGACCATTAACAGTCCTATAACCATACTTCTCCATACTTCTCATGGGCTCCTAAGCTTTCAATGGCTCCCTGGTACCGTTAGCATCAAGTCAAAATTCCAAGACTTCCACCTTCTGGGCCTGGGAGTTCGACACTTGTTTAGCAGGGTGGCACACATCTGTCTTCATCTTCTCATTTTCCCCTCTTCCCTTTCCTCCTCCTCCTCCTCCTCCTCCTCCTCCTCCCTTTTCTCCCACCTCCTCCTCCTCTTCTTCCTCCATGTCTTCCTCACCTTCTCCCCCCTCCTCCTCCTCATCTCCATTCATGCTGTTTACTCCATTAATATCTTCTGCATCTTCTCATAAGTGGATATTTTCAGGCTCTGTCAGTTGTACCCCAACACAAGGGAGCTCCATTTCCACCTTGGAAACAGAGCCCCAGGCATCCCTCCCCTACACAATGACATAAGGGCAAGCATTCTCCAATGTGGCCAGGGACAGACAGACACAACCTGGGCGTTTTGCCTCTGGAAACTTTGGTTGAGTCTAGGGCTGGCCCCTCCGCAGGGCAGACAGGGAGGAACCACCAGAGAAAGCTTCAGAGATGGACCGGGCTGAGGAAAATCTGAGCGGTCACCACAGGGTGCCACTTTTCTCCCAAGGGTCCAGTGCCAGTTTCCATGGAAACCAGGGCAGACTCCTAGCAGTAAAGAAACAAACAGGGTTGGACTCAGCATTTCCGTCCAGACAAGAGAAAGACCTGGCCAGAAGACGCAAAAAGTGATTTCTTGCCTCCCTGCCTCCTCTCTACCACAGTCTCTGGGACACCTGGAACTTCTCTTTCCCCTTCTGGCCTCAGTTTCCCTTTCTGTGCAGTAGGTTAGGTCAGCCTTTCCATTTGTGGGCCCTGAAGCAGTGCCCAGGGCTGGCCTGGGCTCTGGAGCCTTGCCTCCCAAGAGACCTGGGTCTGGCTTTGCAAATCTCCCTCCCACAGATGACCATCTGGGACCTGAGCCCAAGGCTCACTCTTGTCAGCATTTAAGGCCCCAAGAGCCTAAATTGCTTTCTTCTGGCACAGGGTTTGGGCTGGCTGCCTGGAAGTCTCAAGAGCCCTACGGAGAAGCAGAGAAGGCACCACCGCCCAGCTCAGCAGCGCCCCTAGTGGCCTCACGGGCCTGCACGGCCTCCAAGCTACAGCCTGGGGTCTGAGGTATGCTGCCCGTGCTTAAGGAACCAAGCAAACTTGGGATCCCGTCCGCAGACCCATGGCCAGGGACCTCAGAGATTTGAAAGGGACCCCAGAGAGCTAGTCTGAGGTAGACTAGAACCCAGAGGCCTAGCTCTGATCCTGTTTTCCAATTGTCTGAAGAAACAAGTCTCCCGTGACTATTCTTCTCACCATGCCTAGAAGCTGACGGAACCCTTAGCTGGCCTTCGCCACGGTGTTTCAAGGGCCAGGGCTCCTGGTGGCCTAGGCTGGAGCCAGCATGCGTAGGGGTGTTCAGGGTAAGGTGGGGTGACTGTCCGTGGGACCCCACTGCAACTCCTCTAGCCCAGAATTCCCTACAGTTACCTCAGAGAAGCAAAGCTGTCTTCAACTACCTTCCTCTGCAGCCCTGACCCTGAGATCCCCAAAGTCTTCCTTGCCCCTTTCCACTTGACCCTCCTTGGAACACCAACACCAGCCCCTTCTGAAGACTTTGGATATTTGTGTTTTATAGGTCTGGAGAGTGGACCTAGGGCTATGTGCATGCTAGGAAAAAGCCATACCCCTGTGAAATGCCCTCAGTCTCCTTTTTACTTCCTGTTTAGAGACAAGGTTTCATTAGATTAGTCAGGCCTCAAACTTGTAAGCCTCCTGCCTCAGCCTCTCCAGTAGCTGGAAACTACAGTTTGGTGTCAACAGGCCCATCCGGACTCTCTTCGTTCCCTCTGGACATCCATACAGAGAGGTGGCCAAGGGTCTTGGGCATGCCTAAGTCATCCCTCCTGGCCTGGACAGACAGAACATTGAGCGCTCAGCAAGCTGCAGACTACGCACAAAGAGCAGCTACCTTTCTGGGGACAAGATATCCTCCCAGGCACACCCATCAAAGGCCATTTGGTTCTAGCTTGCACGCTTCCACTGCTGGAGAACTCACTAGCTGTCAGCAGTCCTGACCACCAGAGACAGTTCTAAGCCTTCAGGGGTCTTTATTATGTTGAGCTGGGCTCCTTTTCCCCGTGACTTCCAGGTGGTTGGCAGAGTTCTGCCTGCTGGGACCACACTCGAGCCAGCCTCAACTCCCCCGTGGTGACTTCTCCAGTGTCACATGGATGACAGAAAGGGCACCAGCCTGCAAGACAGTCTCTGCCCACACATGGGCTGACTAGTCTCCTTGCCTCTTCTAAAGCCTCAGACTCAATATCTACAAAACTAGAGTCTGGGACTAAACGTTTGCTAAGGCCCTTGCCAGGTCGGAGCACCTCCAATTCTGCATCCTTCACGTCTGTGTGTCTATTTTTTTCTAACCACCCTGGACAGCCATTCCGTTCCTTCAGGCCTGAAAGAGATGACTCTTACAGGGACCAGGGAGAACCCAGCTCTCCCCAAAGACTTCCTGGTCCCTAGAAGGCCTGGCCTGGCCAAGGGCGGCACTATGCTCAGGAAAAATGTCATTGCTGTCTGCTGGTGAGGAAATTCAGCCTCACCTGGTAAGGAACCTCAGGGACCCTGCAGTCTCCAGGGGTCCTGGTGCGACTCTCCTCGTGAAGGATGTGAACGTAGCACACTCCAGCCCACACCAGCCAGCAACAGTCTGTTGTGCTCCAGCAAAGAGCAAAAGGTTCTTAGAAAAACCTACCTCCCCAAGCATTTCTTAGAAGAAGAGCTGTTTCCCTGCCAGGGAAAAATCCTGAACCCACTTAGAAAGGAGACCTGGCCGGGCAACAATCAAAGACCCCATTTTTCTGAATTACAGAAGAGTACTTTTCTCCGTGTAAACTTACAACGCCTCCTTCCTTTTTCCGGTTTTCATATATAGCAAAGGAATTTTCCTGCTCAATAAGGTTACTGTGTAAGCATGCCCTCAAGCAAGTGTTCTTGTTCTCTCTCTCTCTCTCTCTCTCTCTCTCTCTCTCTCTCTCTCTCTCTCTCTCTCTCCCTAAGCCAAAGAGAGGATGTTTTGGCCAGGACCTGGGGTCCAGGCTATAGTTTATCTAGCCTTCAGCTAGAAAGCACTAGAAGTAGTTACATGCCCAATATCCTGTCCAGGTTCCTAAGCACCTTCTCACCTGTTCCTTTCACAGGAGGGCAGCAAGATGGGGAACATTCTCTTAGGAGAGACTCTCAAGACTCTCCCAGGGTCCCAGTGCAGGGCATGCAATAAGACTCGAAGAGGGCTCTGCCTGACGCAGCCCTCTGCCAAAACACATTCTTTGCCTGTACTCCCAGCTCCTCACCCATCTTTCCACCTGGGCACCCGCTCCCTCTGCACTCTGCAGTCAACCCCTGTCTTCTTATGGGATTCCATATGGACCCCTTGGGCACGGATCACTGGCTTGTCTTCCAGTTCCCAACAAAGAGCCTAGCAAAGGTGACCTGTGAACGACTTGAATCACAAGAAACAATAACATCCAGCACTCTTCAGCAAGCTTGTCAGGGATTAGTTTATCATCATGGCTGACTCTCTATGATGTAGAAGATACTGTTGCCTCCACTTTACTGCTCAGGAGTCCTGAGGTTGGGAGACCGTTCTGGGGCCAGGAGGGTCATGTGTGATTGGAGTCAGGATGTAGATGGCAGAATGTAAGGGAGTAACAATTCCAGCCCAGACCCTATTGCTTGTTCTCAGGGGAGCAGTACTGCCAGGATCTGGTCTGTGTGGGTCTGATGCTCTATCCCAGGCAATGGCCACAGGCAAGGGCTAATTTCAGCATCAGACAGATATGGACTTGAGTTGTGGGTCTGTCACTAACCAGTTTTGTGGCCACGGACCAGCCATTTCACCTCTCTGGGCTGGGGTCTCCCCGTTTGCACAGCATACCAGCAATAGCTCCTGGATGAGAACATAAGAACTCTTATTCAGTGAGGAGCATGCTAAGCGCATGCATGGATCACTTGGTATATACAATAAGCCTAGCTAACACTAGCTTGATGGGGTATTGACTCCCAACTCAACACACAGCATTCCAGGTCAGCCTCACATGCTTCTCCAGCTGGAGCCACAAGAGAAAGAATGTGATTGGCTAAACAGGGTCAGAGAGAAATGAAGAACAAAAGTCAGTCTTCAGAACCTGGCCTGACTCCCTCATTCTGTGACTGGGCTTGTGTACACATGCGCGCGTGCACACACACACACACACACACACACACACACACAAAATGGAGAGAGAGAAACCAACTCAATGCAAGAGCCATAGCTGAACCTTGAGAGGTCTGCAGCTGGCCCTGCAGTGACAGCCTTTGATCACCCCCTCCCCACATCTCTGTCACAAAACCTGGGTAGAGAGCCACCCCATAAACTATGTGGAACAAGTGGCACAATGGGCCAGATGCAGCCACAGGGCATGGGGAAGAGCTTGCAGTCAAGTGCTCTCAGTCTAAGGACTCTGCTTTTCCACTGCGGGACAAAGGCTCTTTTGAGTGCAATAAGGGCCTTGACTTGGATGACATCAGCTGTAATGAGTCACCAATCCACCCTGCAGCTCCCGAGGGCTCGGCTCTGGGCTCTGGAGGAAAAAAACGGCTCAGAGGAAAGAGGATCTGTGATACCTTGGTTTCAGACTTCTGGCCTCCACAGCCCCACAGTGGTAAATTATTCTTGCTTTTGGCTATTCAGTTTGTGATGTTTTGTTACAGCAGTTCCAGGTAACTCATACATCTCCTGAGTGCTTGCTGTATACCAAGCACTGTTCCAGTTAGCCAGAACCCAGTGAGGAGGTGTTACAACGATCTTTGCTTTGTTGGCATTGGCATAGAGGTGCAGAGGGATTCGGGCATACAGATAAGGGGGCATCTGGACCCTTACGGCCTGGGTTCAGACCCCACACTGCCCATCTGCTTAACCAGGATACCAGAGGTTCCCAACGTTTGGCACTTGACTGGTATCATCCAGGAACTTATTGGAGACACATGTCCCAAACATCACAGACCTAAGCAGAGCCCCGCATGTCATCCCTTAACCAACCCTGAAAGTGTCTATGGCTAATACCCAAACTTGAGGCCCTCTCACCACTGAGACCAAGGAGGTGTCAGGCAGCCAGCCGTGGAGGAGTCTGCTGTGAGAGTCAGAGACTCAGGCTCAGGCTTCAGGGACAGGACTCCAGGGACTTCTTTTCGGAGACAGACCCAGGAACCACCCTAGAGATGCATGGAAAAGCCCAGCCCTCCCTGTGATTGCATTTCCGCAGCATGGAGGCTTCTTTGCCAGGTTGGCTGCATTCTGAGTCCATGAGTCACTAGGTGAAAAGCAGGGCTGTGCCAGGGCTGGGGGAGAAGGGGGGGCCTCAGGCTCCTTCCTAGGAGGAGGAGGCCGGCCAGCAGGAAGTGTATTTAGTTTCTGTCGCTGGTGGCAGGTGAGTTGGGGAGGGACTTGGCAGCTCCAGACATTGTTGGGCAAGGTTTCCACAGCCGTGACAAAGTTTGTGGTCTCCCAGTGCTGTCCCAGGAAGGTGCCGCCTCACAGGGAGAGACCATCTAAGAGGAGTGGTCTCACTCCTCCTGAGGTGCATGGGGCACCTGCTCTCTCAGCTTTGCCCCAGTCTCCCCTGCCCTACGTGGAGCTTGGGATGGTCCAGCGAAGGCTACTTCTACTACACAGGGAAGTAGCCTGCTGGCCTCTATCCTCCAAAGGACTCCTTTGGCAGATGCGCCACACCACGTCCCCAGGAACAACTCCCCTGCTCAGTCTCCCAGGAAGCCCCAATGTCTTACTCCTCTGTCATCATCTGTTCACTCAACCTGTGTCTCCTGCTGGTCTGCAGGCCCTTCAGGGGTCTCTGCCCTCAATCCCCCAATTCTTCTAATACCTTCCTGACACAAGGTCTTGCCCCTGGGTTGGTCAAAGATATGCATTTGGGGGCTCAGCAGTTAAGAGCACTGGCTATTCTTGCAAAAGACCTGGGTTCAAATCCTAGCACCTACATGGTTAACAACAGTCCATTAACTCAAATTCCAGGGGATCTGACACCCTCTTCTGTCCTCTGCGGGTAATGCATGATATGGGTACATTTACGCACATGCAGCCATCTCAAACGCATAAAATAAAAATAAATAAATAAGCGTTTGATGAATGAATGAACAAATAATGCATGAATGAATGAGCTTAATGACTTCTGGACAAGACTAATTACATGCCCATCTTAGCCCAGAACATTTATTATGTCATAAATAACTCATGAAAGACAGTAATTCTCCCGCTGACATCACTTAGTCTAACATACATGTCCTAGCCCAGCCCTCATCTGACCCCTGGTGGTCATGTGTGATATAGTATTATCATATCAGTAGCCACACCAAGGCTAGCTGTTGACTCACTGGAGTGTTGCAATTCTACCCTTTCAGCTTATCCTTAAGCCAGAGAGCTTAGAAAGCACAGCCTTCTGCAAGATGGCTGCCCTGGACTCTCCCGCTCCCACCAGATCTGGAGCCCCTGAGACATACAGGTTTCTCAAACTTCAGAGGAAATTCTAGCTGCCTCCACCTTCCCTCTTGCTGGAGCAGTGCTCTGGGTGGGGCTGTGAAGTGAAGCTACGTTCCCCTCTCTGCTCGAGGTACTCCTGAGTGTTAGACACCAGCTGAGGTCAAGAAGGGCTGATGGGCTGGAACTGTCCTGGCCTCTAGGCCCCAGGCAGAACAGTGAGACCCTTCCCCCCCCAACCTCATTCAAAAGACAGACATTACCTTTGAGGGATGGGAGGAGACTGAAAAAAGTGCTATAATTCTGGGACTCCCTCGAGTGTAACTGTCTGTCTCTTAAGTGCAGCACATCCCGGGGTAGATATCTCGTGAATCCTTTGGCACAGTGTAGTTGGCACTAAGTAGTCAATTGATCTCTTCGAGTTGCTCTCCATGGGTTCTCTGCAGTCATAATGGTAACACAGCCACAAGGGGAGCCCTGAGAAGGAGGGGGTCAGACGGTCTTCCAGATGCTCGCTCTGTCCCACTCTGGGTCTGCTCACCACCAGCATCCTTGCTTGAGTCAACTGTTAGGACTCAGCCTGGGGTCGACTGGAAGGCATGGAGAAAATGAGAAATTTGGTGCCCAGCTAGTCTCTCAGCCTACTGGAAGACACCAGTCACCAATGTACAGAGTCCTGGGAGAGGTGGGTCTGAGCCTGGGACCACATGGCAAGGACAGGAGGCAGTCTACAGGACTCTCTGGCCACTGGGAGTTCTGGGAAATGGCCTGAAAAAGGAGGATCTAGAAGGCTTTGAATAAGCAAAGCCAGAGATGAAGGCCAAGATGTGTATTCTGGATAGGCGAAGAGAGACCAGCAAAGAACCGCAGGGCTGGAAATGTTATACCAGCCAAGGCCAGGCCCAGCTCCTAAGCACCCGAGTGCATTTAATACAAAAGGTGAGGTTGGGGTACCTCACTTTTCAGGTGAGTGGGCCAAGGATAAAGGAGACGGAGCCCACTGGCTGGTAACAGGGGTAGCTGGGATTTCCCAGCCCTTCTCTCCTTAATTGCTTTTCTACTTTGGAGCAGGCAGATGGAGACTTGAACATCAGGTCTAGGAGCTTGACATCTACATGACAGGCAAAGGCTCTCATTGACCATTTTAGGAGGAATCCCTCCTTCACCTCGAGCTGTTGCTCTGGTAGTTGGGCCCCTTCCTTTCCCTTGCCAACAAGAGGGAGGGACTGGGTGACTTGGAATGTGGAGCGCAGGCGGGAGTTTGGCAGCAGCAGGAGACATACTTGCCTGCAGTCTCTCAGAACTTGGCATGTATGCCCTGGGCAAAATCAAGCTGCCCTGGGAATGGCCTGGGGCGTCCCCACAGATGCACTGGTGTGAATCCAGCCAGGGCGGGCAAGCCGCTCTTGCAGAGTGAGCTCATGGCTTCAGCGGGCAGCGTGAAATCAAGCCTACACTGACCAAAGCAGAGAGAAGCCAAGGTCACCTTGGGAGCCGGGAAGGACCTGAGAAAATACAAGTCCCCAAGATGAGTGAACTGAGGCTCAGGTTGGTGGCATGATAAGAGCAAGTACCCACAGTGCCAAGCTCCCAAACTACCCAGCCAAGCCCACCTGTAACTCTGAAGAAGGGAGAGGGGCAAAATGGCTTCTATGGGGCTCAGTAGACAGGAACAAGGAATCCGCGTAGGGAATGAGTGTGTTGAACCTGTCCCCGGAGCCTGTGGTCCATGTGTAATGAATTGGATGCTGTCGACAAGGGGAAAACACACACACACACACACACACATACACACACCCCACACACAATCTGTTCTGCGGTTGTTATTGAACACAGTGTATCTTTCACAAATTTTCCGGCTCACTTGTGCAAAGAGACCTGCTTTTAGAGAGATGCTATAGTCAAGTTTGGCCCCTGAGATGGGATTCGAGTTTAAGGGACTGGTCAGAACAGATGGTGACCCTGAAGTCATATTTTGAAACAGACCGACTCTTGTTTAATGCAGATGGAAGGACAGCTTGACGGTCTCCAAATCTTTGCTGGAGGGAGAGCCTACAGCCTGTAGGGCACTGTGAGGAAATCAACCCTCACCAGGGGAGAACTCAGGAAGTTTCTCCTAGAGGGACCAGAAACCCAGTGAACAGGCAGGGTCCAACAAAGAGCACCCTTCTCAGCACAGTGCAGGGAAAAGGACACAGGAGAGGATGCTGCAAGAGACCTGCCGGCAGCCCCTGCTCAATGACATCCTCGTCGGACAACCCCGACATGTTCTTTAACTGCTCTGAGCTTCAATCTCTTTATCTGGTCATTGAGATGGTGATTCCCACCTCTCGGGACTGCAGTGCAAGGCCACTGTCAGGTGTGGAAATGATCGTAAAGTTCCAGCCACCACTGCCTGCCACCAGCAGTGCTGGAGATTCAGAGAGGGCGGGGCAGGCATGGTGTGCAGGACACGGGGTCCCTCCTGCGCTCCTCTACCCTGTTGGGAAGCAGACACCCCTGGGTGCTTCAGACTGCAAGTGCCTGGCCTCCACCCCAGAGTCTAGTGGATGGGGCCCAGGCCTTGGTGTTTTAAGAAGCTCTACCCCGGGGACGCTTCTGCACAACAGGCGCCAAGGTCCCAGGAAGATCACCCAGCACCGGCCAGCTCCTCTCCTCAGACTGTGTCCTTGGCACTCCACAGGGCTCCTCACTGAAGACCTCACACAGTCCAGGAAGCAGCACCTCTATGCCTCTTTCCAGATGTGGACCCCCACCTGTGAGCAAGGTGCTCAGGCCACAGAACCGGTCAGTGGCAGATCTGAAGTCCATCAGGTGAATGCAAAGCTCAGCCCCAGACACTCCTCAGGGGCAGACAGACAGATGTCATGCCTGTGCTCAAGCATACCTGAAAACGTCTAGAAGTGGGATGCGCCCATCCAGACATGGGCTGACAGTTTTAGACCCAGTTCTGAGCTGTACATTGTTAACAAAGGCCTGTTCTCTCTGCAATTCCCTCTTCCCATCTGTAATTTGGAAGAAAACAGAATAGATCATTCCCAACACTAATTTTCTGCCCTCCAGTTCCCAGTGGAGTCTAATTGGTGCTGGTAGACTTGCAGGACCTGTGAGGAAAGAGGCCCAGCCAGGCAGGATGCATGAATGGTGAACTATGCCTTCGCCTACAAGGAGCTAATGGACAGCACAGACCACACAGGGTGGGAGGCTACCTCCACTGGGCAGTTATTAGAAATCTTGAACTTGGGCAGGATTGGCCACTTTCCTGCATGAATATTCATGAGCAGCATTTCTCACATTCCACCCAAGCTTCCCACGTGAGAGGAGCCCCGCTGGCTTATTCCTGGAAAGGTAAACACAGATTGAGAAGGCACAGGGCGGAAAATATCAGCTCACTGCAATTCATGCGGCAAGCATTTATGGAGTGCCTGCTATATGGCAGGCACCGTTCTAGGTGCTGGGGATACGGCAGTAATAGAGGCAAGTCCCTTTCCTCTTGGAATTGATAGTTCTAATTCTAATGCAAGAGCTTTAGATAGCAGTGGTCTACATACTGTCAATATCGGACATGAGCACCCCCTAAGCCCATCCCCACATGGAGAAAATGTTTATGTGAGAATAGGTCCCGACACCCTCTGGCAACAATTCCGAGCCTCTCCTACAGTTTGGGAGCCTCAGATCTACATAAAACATCATCTTTATGGAAACTTCTCATCATCAGAGAGAGGAGACCCCACACCTGCAGGCCTGACTTAGCCAAGGAGATCCACAGGAGCTTGGAAACTTGATGAGAGCCTCCCGCTTCAAAGTCCTTCGGCCTGTACTCTGTAACACATGGCTGTTTGTTCCCTCTAATGATGTTCTGAATTATTCCCCAGTCGTTACTGGTTTCCTCACCCTAACTTACCAACCACTGAGTGAAATAGATGCTCCAGGAAATAAACAATGTGGCTCATTGCAGGCCTCTGTCACCCAGCCAGGAACCACAAGCATAGCTTAGACTGAAAAGCCAATCTTGGGGGAGCTGGGGCAGGAGGTGGGCAGGGAGTCTTTCAGGCAGGTGCAACTGTCTCTGGAGGAATTGCTTCCTTAGTCTTTCCACCCGCAGAGTCTCTTCCCAAGACCCAGCTCACTTTGCACTCTGCCGCCTCAGCATGAACCTCCCCCATTGTGTTCTCAAATGCACGTTCTCTACACAGAGGTCCACAGAGAGGCGAAGAGCTAGAAGAGATCGTACACCACTGCAGACAGGAGGGCCTGGCAGCTTCCCTCACTGACCCTTTGTCCAGCTCTCAGCAGGCAGGACCATGGCCTGGGAGGTGCCTCTGACTCAGGCAGGACCAGAGGTCCTCGCCCCGGCTCAGGGCTCTCCCTCCGGCCCTGCTTCCATAACATTCTGTGCAACTCTCTTAAGTCTTCCTCTGTCTGGATGCGCAGAGGTGAAGTCCGCTTGTCCTCACCTGGAAGCACTTCACTCTCCACAAGTAGAGGCCGGAGCAGGGTGGGTAGCCCAAGGCGGAGTCCTGCTCTGCAGTCCTGGTATACAGATCCTCTATTCCCCACTGGCCAGTGAGAGTCACATGGGAGCCCAGAGGTCAGGATATCCAGCAGGGACAGAGGGCACCTTCCTCCCGGGATCCTTCCCTATCTCCCCCGCCCCTCGTGTGCTCTGACACTGACTGGCAGGCTTCTTCTTCAATCCTCTCCTCAGCCTGCTCCTTCATGAACTTTACCCTCTGCCAACTCACCAGTCCCTCTCCTTTCCTGGCTAAATCCTCTCATTCCTTTGATTGCAACTTAAAGGCCACTTCTTGGGGGAGATCTCACTTGCAACCACAAAGATGATATAAGAAATGAGTATAAGATGCTCAGTAAGGGGGCTGGAGAGGTGACCTAGCAGTTAAGAGCGCCTACTGCTCTTGCAGAGGACCCAGGTTCGATCCCCAGCACCCACATGGCGGCTGAGAACCATCTTTAACTCCAGTTCCAGGGGAATCTGACGCCCTCTTCTGACCTCGGCGGCATTGCACAACACGGGTGCACAAAGCTACATGGAGACAGTACATTCATACACATAAAAAATAAAATTTAAAAACAGATGCTCAATAAGATGAGCACAAAGAAGGGAAGCAGAAGCAGAAGGATCTCTGTGAGGTTGAAGCCAGCCTCATCTACACAGTGAGTTCCAGGCTACCTGGAGCTACAGGGACACTTGTCTCAAAACAAATAACCAAAAAAATGAGAAAAAAAGAGTATATCCAGGCATGCACTCTGACAGATCCCTCTAGTTTATTTGTTCTTGAGACCAGGTCATGCTATGTAGCGCAGGCTGGCTTGGAACTTGCAAGTCTCCTGCCTCAGGCTCCCAAGTGCTGGGATCCCAAGTGTACACTTCCATGCCTGGTTCCTTTTGCTTCTCAGAACCTGTTTGCCATTTATCAGGAAGGTGGGTTTGTTTGGCACAAACCTTTAGTGTCGGCATCCCCCATTGAATGTAGGCTCCTGGGGAGTAGGAGCTTCAAGCTTGCCTAGCCCATCATTTTATACCCAGAACATGTGGCCTTGCATACAATAGGGTATCAACAAATGTTTATTAAGTAAAGGTGGAAGAGGAAGACTGAATTAATGAAAGACACCCCCCTCCCCCAGACCTCCACAGGCAGGACAGCCACTTCTACTACAGCCTGAGATGTCACAGATACCCACCCAGCTCTGACAAGTACTTGCTTAGGTATTTCACTTTTCCCACTGTAGGTTACCAGCGTTGATGTCCCTGACTAGAGGGTCAACAATCCTAGCCTCCAAAGGTGAGCGACACTGCCTGGCCTCTCAGGTCCTTGGTGAAATGGACTTGCAGATGAATTCTGACCCCTGATGGAAATAACCAAATACAAGCAATGTTGGAAGAAGCTACAGGACGGCTCACCATAATTCTAACTTTGAACCTGGGTGTGGGGCCGGCCATTACCCTTTCTGAGGGCTCACCACATGCCCCGCACCACGCCATGATCACATTTACCGATCACAGGTAGTCTAAGATTAGTCCTATTGCTCTCTCTACTGTTACAGATGGAGAAACTGAGGCTTCAAGGAAGATTGGTAACTCATCTAAGGTCACCAGCTGGTACAAGCAGAGCCTGGAACCAAACTAGTTCTCCTGGATTCCTTGGGCCCAGCACCGCCCCTGCCTGCCCCCAAGCCACAGAGAGCACTGTGGATCTTGCTGCAGGCACCTGGTACATCACACGCAGGGGCGTCCACAGAACTGGTCCTGCTGCTGTGGCTGTGGAAGGCCTGGGATCCTGCGCTCCTAACCAGCTCTGGGCACCACAGGCTGAGGAGTCCATGAAGGAGAAAAGGAGAGTAAGGGTTCTCAGGGACCAGAAAGGAGTTCTGCATGGCTGGAGGCAGAGCCTACAGGAATGGAAGAGGAGATGCCCCGACTGCAGCCGGGCAGTGTGGAGCCCGCGTGCTGCAATGGAAAGCGTGGGCCCATTTGAAGAGGGGACATGACAGGACCTGTGCTTCAAATCAGCCTCTCTGCTTGCGGAGAAGTGAGTCAGAGGTCAGAGAGAGGGTATGCCCGACTGTCAGAGAGACAGAGAGACGTGACACAAGCCTGACCCCAGGTGCACCAATGGGGAGAAAGACAGGGATGGTGTGCAATGGATTCCGAAGGGGCAGAATTCCTGCCTTTCCAACACAACCACCATCCTTTCTGGGTGATAAAAATGCCTCGTCTGTCCACACACAGAGCGCACAGCACAGACCACCAGAGCTGGCAGCAGGTGTGAACTCCAGTCCCAGCAGCCTCCGCTGCTGGGCCTTAGAAACACACCCAGCACCACTCCTTCCCATCCAGCCACTTGGGCTCCATCACAGTTAGCTTTCTCCTCCCCTCTCAGATGAACTGGCTGCATCCAAAGGGGCTTAGTCAGGTCTATAACCAAGCTACCGGACTATAAAACCACGGCCCGGCATCTCAGAGCAGAGAAGACGAAGGAAGATGGGAGGCTGTGGATTTGACATAGCTCACACTCACCAATACTAAACAAACAAAAACCATTTTGTGTTTTAGTTGGGAAGCTCTGGAATGGAGCCTTCAACCAGAGACACCTTAACCTGGGGTAAAATTAGAAAATGTGTCACATGGAAAAACTTCAGTGAGAAGTGATTTCTTTTTTCCCCTTTTTGCTTTCTGTGGAAGAGTGAGTAATCTGGCATTTTGACTCAGTGGCAGGAGCAAGCAGCTGGAGTCTCTGCTTGGTACCAAATATACACAGTTGTCCAACAGTCCTGGGTCCAGCTCCTGGGCCATCAGTCAGGTGTGTGTTTGGGGTGAGACAGCTGAGCTGGGCTCTGCTCAGTTGCATGGAATCATTTGTGTCAAAGTTGGGCCAAACAGAACTGGGACATTCTAGAATGTTCTTGCTAGTAGTGATGTAAGGATTTACCAGGGCTGACCTCTTCACTTTCCAGACAGTGAATCTGAGGTCCAGAGAGGTCCAGAAATTAGCCCGAGGCAGAGGAAGATCATGCCCTTCCTTGTGGCCATATCCACACATGGCAAGGAGGCCCCCTTGGCTGGTGATGACCTGATGGAGGAAGGCTACATATGAGAGTCCTTCAACAGGGTAACCCTCGTTCAGGCCACAGACTAGGCACAGTGCTACATACTGGGGGTGGGGGAGCAGTCCCTCCTTACCCTTTAGCCTTGCTGGCATAAGCTGGGGTTAAGGAGAGGAAAGGTCTGAGAGACTAGGTCAGAGCAGCACTTAGTAGGTCCTCAGAAAGAGTAGGACTAGTTGTATTTATCCATCATCTATTTCTGCTATAATCAGTCACCATAAACTCAGGGGCTCAGATCAGCATAGATTTTGTACCTCACAGCTCTGGCAGTTAGAACAACACAGGTTAATAATAATAATAATAAAATAAGTATTAATTATTAATTAAATAATTATTAATTAAATTATTAATTAAATAATAATAGTTATTATTAATTATTTTATTATTATTATCATCATCAAGGTAGCAAGCCAGGCATGGTGGTGCACACCCTCAATCCCAGCACTCAGGAGACAGAGGCAGGCAGAGTTCTGTGAGTTTGAGGCTAGCCTGGTCTATGGAGCAAGTTCTAGGCCAGTTAGGCCTACACAGCAAGACCCTGTCTCAAAAACAAAAACAAAACAAGGTAGCAACAGACTGGGCTTCTTTCTGGAAGCCTAAAGGAAGAAATCTGTCTCCTCGCTGTGTCTAGCCCCTACAGGCTGCGCGAAGTCCTTGGCTAGTGGCCCCTTCTTCCAACTGCCGGGTCAGTGAAGAAGGCTGGTCAAGTTGCTCTCACATCTATCACCCCAACTTCCACTTCTGCCCCCCTCTTCCACTTGAAGAGCCTCATGAGCACACGGGGCCCAATCAGACAACTGGGGTGACGTTCCTCCTCAGAGATCAGTTCCAGCCAACTGTCCATAAGTAACTCAGTTTCTCTTTGCTATGTTATGGGATTCAAGACTAGGGGTAGGACGCAGCCTCCTCCGGAAGGCTGTTACCCTGCCTACTATTCTGGTTATCCTGGGAAAGCTTTTAAGGGGGGCAGCACAACAGAGGGGTTAAACTTCAACTTGTATGCTAATCAGCAGGGATTTCATCAAAATGCGGATTCTGACCGGCTAGATCTCTGGTGCAGAGGGAGACTGAGCTTCTATGGAATATCCAGGTGGCGCTGGTTCATAGAAGCCTGGTAAGAAGCCAGAGACTACAGTCTGCCATGAGGGCAGGAGCTCTGTGGTGGAGACTGGAGGTGGGAGACACAGCTGGGTGGAGCTGTGACTGAGTTCCTCCCACCACAGGGTTGTTGGGAGAGTTGGAAGTTGTGCGTTGAATGAGAAGAGTCCCCAGTAGGATCGAGGATTTGCACACTTGGTCAGTTGGTGGCGCTGTTGGGGAGGGTGAGCTTTGAGGCTTCATATCCTCGACCCACATCGGTGTTGAGGATGGGAGCTCTCAGCTTCTGTTCTGGCCACCTCCTGCCATGCCCTGGACTCTCCCTCTAGAACTGTACTCCAAAATAAGCCATTCCCTCTGTAAGTTGCTTTGGTCATGGTTGGTTTGTTTTGTCTTTTTGAGACAGGGTCTTCCTATAGCCCCAGCTGACATAGACCAAGGTAGTCTCCATGTCACAAAGATCTGCCCGCCTCTGCCTCCCGAGCGCTGGAATTAAAGGTGTGTGCCACCATGCCTAGTGAGCATAGTATTTTGTCACACCCAACAGAAAATAGCTGAGAGATGTGTTACACACACATACACATATGCACAAACATACATGACTTGCATGTAGACTTTATTAACCTAAACACCAGGCACATATAGACAATGTAGAGATTCATATATACATATAATTTATATATAGTTATATATAAATTAAATATATGATATATAATTTATATATGAGGCACAAATGCACATAGACAACATAAAGACTTATATGTATATAATGTATATGTAATATATAATTTATCTGTACTACATAAAATTCATATTTTTTTTGGTCTTTTCAAGACAGGGTCTCCCTGTAGCCCCAGCTGGCCTGGAACTCGCTCTGTAGACCAGGTTGGCCTTGAACTCACAAAGATCTGCCTGCCTCTGCCTCTGCCTCCTGAGTGCTTGTGAGTTCAAGGCCAACCTGGTCTACAGAGCGCGTTCCAGGACAGCTGGGGCTACAGGGAGACCCTGTCTTGAAAAGACAAAAAATAAATAAATAAATAAATAAATAAATAAATAAATAAATAAAGGCATGCATCATTATGCCCAGCAAAATTCATACTTTATATGAATTTATATATGAAACACAGATGTAGATACTTAATACGCACATAATTTCTAGATATAACATACACATAACCAATAAATATAAACAGACACAATAGTTCATACATATGAAAACCACATTTCTATAACTAAAATATACATTTAAGGCATAGAAAGCGCATATATAACTGTCAGCGCAAATCACATTTTGGGTGGCTTTTTTCAGGACCATGAGACGCCCCCTAACTGAATCAGGACACCCAGTTCTAGCCATGAGTCGTCCTTCAATTCGCACCATGGCCTTGGCCAGGCAGCACAGAGCTATGTGGCTGAGAGTAGAGTAGCAGAGACAGTTCTAGTAGCTGCTGTCAGAATCACAGTGGTCAGCTGGGATTACTGCACCTCTGCTGCAGTGGGTAGAACAGTTACAATTTCCCAGCATAGAAACATACACCTGGATTGCTCTTCAGGAAATATCTCAGTTAGCCAAGGCTGGTCTCAAACTCACTATGTAGCTGAAGATGACCTTGAACTTCTGTTGAGTGCACCGCCACACATGATTTACGCAGTGCTGGGTATTGAACCCAGGATTTCGTGCACGCTAGACAAGCCCTCTACCAACTGTGCTATGTCACCGGCCAGGAAACATATTTTCTTCCTTATGGGTTTCTGTTATGAGCCCTGCTCTCATGCCCTCAGCACCCCTGCTACCAGAAGGGACAGCTGTGGGTGGTCCCCGAGCACATAGGTAAGAGCTTGTCCCGTGGATTTTCACTGAGATCACCAAACCCCCAGGCTATGAAGGATTTGTTCATTAGTAGACTCCAGTGTTCACTTGCATCCTTGCAGTGCTGGGGAAACCAGTAAATAAACCAAGGTTCCTGACTCCAAGGAGCCCACAGCGAGGTAGGAGAGGACAAACGAGGCATCAAACGTGCCACCCAGGGGAGGCTCCTGCCTCATCTCTAATCCTGTCCCAATTACCGAAAGAGAAACAAATGCCAGAGCTGAGATTTGAACCGGGAACTCTGGAGATCGGAGGCAAGAACTATACATGCCAAATCTCTCCCTGGGTCCCAACTCTGCCGTCCGGACTGACAGACACTTTCTGTCTCTGGAACTCGGGACCAACACCTTTGAAAAGAAGCCACAGGATTAGAGGGTTTGTTTATGTTGTTGTTTTGAGACTGGATCTCACTGTGTGAACAGGCTAGCCTTGAACTCCTGGCAAGTCTCCTGCCTCAGATCTTAAATGAAGACATCATGTGAGCTGCCCAGCCCAACTTGGATGGTCATCTTTCTTTTTTTTTTTTTTTTTTTGTTTTTGGTCTTTTGAGACAGGGGGGTTTTTCATCCCTGTAGCCTGCCTCGGTCCTGGAACTCACTCTGGTAGAACNTAATCCATGAGTATAAGCATCCTTCGTGCAAAACCAATCTATAGACTGTTGTGCCCAAACCCCCACAGTCCCACCATTCAGTGGAGGTTGACAGGTTGTTTGTTCAATCAAGTTGATCAAATGAGTGTCCAGACTACATCGCTGTAGTTTCACCGTTCACCCCAATCGCAGCCTTTACATTCTACCACGCCCCCTCTTCCGCAGATTGTTCCCTAGGCTTAGAAAAGGGGCACAGGTGGATGAGAAGTAAAACTGTCCTCTCTCTCTGGAGCTGTTGGCTTGGATTCTGGTCAATTCTGGCTGTTTCCTTTCATGGGCTGACAGTTTGTTCAGGAGTAACCTTTCGATCCTACTAATGAAGCACAAGCAATTAGATATATAGGTATTTAAGCAGCACTAATAGTTATGGTGTGTGTGTCTTTTTGAGACAGGGTCTCCCTGTAGTCCCAGCTGTCCTGGAACTCACTCTGTAGACCAGGCTGGCCTTGAACTCACAAAGATCCACCTTCCTCTGCCTCCCGAGTGCCAGGATTTAAGGCATGCGCCACCATGCCCAGCTTGGATTGGTCATTTAAAAAAATATTTTATTATTTTAATTTTATGTGTATGAATGTATTGCCTGCATGCATGTAAGTGCACCCATGTCATACAACGTCCTCAGGGATCAAAAGAAGAGGTTGGATCCCCAGGAACTGGAGCTGCAGACAGCCTTTAGCTGCCATATAGGTGCTGGGAATTGAACCTGGGTTCTCTGCAAGAGCAACCAGTGCTCCCAACTGCTGAGCCATCTTTCCAACCTGGATTGGTACTTCTTAACCCTGCTGCTCCTGAGCATCGAACTAGGGACTTTTAGATCCTTCTGGTGGTTGCACTCACCTTGGATGAGGAGAACCCTGGGCATTGGTTCCTTTGGCATCTCTAAGATGGCTCCAAGAGGGACAGCCTCCAAGTTTGTGACCTGTGTGCTCATTCTTATTTTTCTGAAAAATCCCCAGCACCCATGTAAAAAAGCCAGATAGAGCAGTGCAGGTCTGCAATCCCAGCTCCAGGGTGGCAGAGATAGGATTCCTCAGGACTTCATGGGCAGCTGGTCTAGCCTAATCTGTGAGCTGCAGGTTGAGGGAAGACCTGTCTCAAAATCTAAGGTGGAGAAGGATTGAAAAGAATCACAACATTGACCTTTGTGTTTCCAAGTGCACATGTACCTACACACACACAATCATAACACATACATACACTCAGTCATAATGCATTCACATGATGACATGCATGTACAGTCACATATGCACACATGCAGAATCATATCACACATGGTCACAGCATGCACAGACACAATCCTAATACACTCATACACATACACATAATTTTAATGCACACCCATGATCTTGATATGCACATGAAATAGCACACATACAAATGCATACACAATTTTAATGCATACACATGATCATGACATGTATACACAGTCATAACAAACACAAGTGTGATCATGACATGTATATACACACATGATCACATACACATGCACACACAATCATAACATATACACACGATCACGACACACATCAAGCATCTTCCTCAGTCCCTTTCCACCTTAGTTTTTGAGACAGGGTCTGTCACTGAACCTGGAGCTGACAGATTAGGACTGCTGTGCTGGCTTTTACATGCGTGCTGGAGAGAGTGTTGTGAAGGGCAACCAAGGTTGTATAGAGAGACACTGTCAAAAACTTGAAAAGCGATTTAAGCAGCTCCCAAACTATTTTCTATGGTGGCTACACCCTTCAGATTCCTGCTGGCAATGAGTGCAGGCTCTAACATTTCCACAGATGATTTTTCTTTCCTTGTCCTGTGGTAAACCATGTGAATGGGGTAGAGTGGTGCCTCACTGTAGAGTATCTGAGTGGGGTGGTGTTTCATCTCCCTGTGGAGTATCTGAGTGGGGTGGAGTTGATCTCTGTGGAGTATCTGAGTGGGGTGGAGTTGCATCTCACTGTGGAGTATCTGAGTGGGGTGGAGTTGATCTCTGTGGAGTATCTGAGTGGGGTGGAGTTGCATCTCACTGTGGAGTATCTGAGTGGGGTGGAGTTGCATCTCACTATGGAGTATCTGAGTGGGGTGGAGTTGATCTCTCTGTGGAGTATCTGAGTGGGGTAGAGTTGCATCTCATTTCTGTATTTCTGTATTTCTCATGGTTGATGACGAAGTGTCTCCAAGTGCTTGCTGGCCTTCTGTAATCATTGTCAAAGAACTCCTTCTTGAAACACCCACCAGAGCAGTTCAGGAGTGCCCTGTGGTCCTGTCCTCTTGCTTCCCGGCAGGGGTGGGCTTTCCCTGAATGGCAGGGCAGGGGTGGAGTCACCCCTGACAGTGGGCTTCACTGGCCTCTAGTCTCCATCTTCCAAAGATGGACTGTCTGGGGTAGAGCACTTGGCTTGGCCACTTTGTCATTTTTGTACACTGTGCTGTGGGAACATCTTCAGACAAGTGACCCTTGTTTTCTTTTTAGATTATTTCCTGTGGCTATATTTCCTCAATGGACTGGCTACCCCACCTCCTCCCCGGGAACAGAACTAGTTGGACAGTTCTTGTTATATATTTAGATGGATCTTTCTTAGACACATGTTTAATCATCCTCTCCAGTTTCATTGCTCTGGCTGGGTTCCCACTGTATCTAGCGTGCACTCCCGCTCGCCGCCTCCCCACACACACAGACCTCTTCTTGGCTTGGGCTCCTGCTGGGCCACCGCACCTTCTGAAGGAGATGCGCGATGTAGGGGGTCTGTGTCTTTGCCAGGCCAGTCTTTTTTTTTTTTTTAGAGTAGCTCTCTCAAGCAGCTTGGGTGACGGGCTACTCAGACTGCATGGTGACCACTGAGACAACGTCTGTATCCTCTGATGTACAGGAAGTGTCATGAGGCAGGGCCTGGGCCTTGACCAACTCTTAGTTCATCTTAGAATCTAACACAGGGCCTGGCACAAAGAGGGTGCACAGTAGGCCTTCTCGCTGAATCGAGGCAGGAGTGAGCAGGCTGGTCTGGCTTTTCAGCTGCCGTGCCATCTTGCGTATCCCTTGCTGGACAATCCATCGGGTCCAGGGCTCTGTCAACTACAGAGTGGCAGAGTGACGGGGCAGAGAAATCAGAGACCACTAAGGGGCTTTCGTTGACCTTCGTAACTTACTGACGAGGTAGGCTGGAGTTTCCTGGACGTTGCTGGGCTTTCTATCTTTGTGGTTGTATGATCTGGTGTGGTGGTTTGAATGTGTGCCCCCCATAGGCTCTAGGTATTCAGACGTTTGTCTCCAGTTGGTGGCACTGTTTTTGGAGGTCTTGGAGTGTGTGGCCATGCTGCAGGAAGTGTGTCACTGGGGGCAGGCTTAGTGAGCTTAACAAGCCTTGTGGTCTGCAGTTGCTTCCTCTCTGTTTCCTGTGCAACCCTCGGTTTGCTGCTCCAGCTCCAGCCGCCACGCCTCCCACCACAATAGACTCTAATTCCCTGGAACTGCCAATCGTAAGCTCAAATAAATTCTTTTAAAAGTTCCTTGGTCATGGTGCTTTATCACAGCAACAGAAAAGTGACTAATACATCTGGATAACCCACATACCTGCTAGGACATCTATGCTCTCACTCCTGATAACTGCTGTTGTCACAGGTGCTGTAGTTATCTTTTAGCTAGATTAATACATGAGTTCATGTTCCAGATTTCCTCTGATGGCTGTAGCATGATGCACTTAAAATAGACCATAGATTAGGCTCCACCCTGAAGTCAGCTCTATCACAAATGCTGGCCAGGTTCTCTGAATGACTGATTGTGAGCCGTTGTCCTTCACTGTGCTGTTTCTCCTTGCTGTGTGCTACACTGTATGTTTTTCTATTAGGATATAAATTTGGTTCTATAATCTCTATACCACTGGGTAATTTTGTGTGGGTATGTATGCACATGTGTACATGTGTGTATGTGTACATTTGTGTGTATGTGTGTGTAAGTCCACATAATTTTGCTGATTGTTGTTTTCATGTTATGTTTTAAAGTCTGGTAAGGAAAGTCACCCCTGCCTTCATCAAGCCATCATTTTTTGCCCATTGTGAGTGTGTGTGTGTGTGTGTGTGTGTGTGTGTGTACACACGCATGTACACATGAGCATGTACATGCACATGAGCCCTACTCAACTCAGTCCAATCTAATCCAACAAACTCAACAACTCAACTCAATCCAACTCAACTGAGTTCAACTCAACTCACTCAACCCAACTTAACTAACATCACACAGTTGATCCCAGACTCAGTCCAAATCAACCCCACCCAAACAAACTCTATACAACTCAACCCAACTCAGTTCAACCCAACTCAATCCAATCAAACTCAATTCAGCTCTACTAATCTCAGCTTAACCCATCACAACCCAGTTCAGTCCAACCCAACCTAACTCTGTTTATCTCAACCCAACTCAAGTTGGCTTAACTCAACTCAACCAAACTTAACCCAACTCAGTCCAGCTCAACCCAATCCAACTCAGTTCATCCTAATCCAGTCCAATCTAGTCTTATTGCATCCATGGGTACCAATGAATCGTGTACTTTAAAATGGTCAGTTTGGGGACTGGAGAGATGGCTCAGTGGTTAAGAGCTGCTCTTGCAGAGGAACTGGGTTCCATTTTCAGCACCTACATGGTGGCTAACAACTGTCTGTAACTTCGGTTCTAGGGATCCGATGCTCTTGTCTGGCTCCATGAGCTCTGGCATGCATGTGGTGCATATACATACATGCAGGGAATATATGCACACACACAAAAATAGATAAAATGGCCAGTTTTATGTCAATTAAAAAGTAAATCAGGGGCTGGAGAGATGGCCTAGCAGTTAAGAGCACTGACTGCTCTTACAGAGGACCCGGGTTCGATCCCCAGCACCCACATGGCGGCCGAGAAGCGTCTGAAACTCCAATTCCAGGAGAACTTCAGTTCCAGGGGAATCCAACACCCTCTTCTGACCTCTGCGGCATTGCACGACACGGGTGCACAACCTGCATGCAGACAGTACATTCATACACATACAGAAATAAAATTTAAAAAAAATTTTTTAAAGTAAATCAGGCTATCCAAATGGCCCCTAAACATACAAAACAGTTGATCAACTTGGGCCAAGAAGACAGTTCAGTAGGTGGAGTTCCTGCTACACCAGCACAGGGTCTGAGTCTGACTCCCACCCCCATAAAAAGTTGACCAAGTTGAGCTGGGACATTGCTCAGGTGAAAGAGCCAATTCTGTAAACATGAGGACCCAAGTTCAGTCCCCATCATCCATATAAAAAACTGGATGTGGTGTGAGTGATTATAATCCCAGCACTAGGGATATGGAACAGGCAGCTCCCTAGGGTTAGTTGGAGGGCCAGCCTGGCCTAATGGGTAAACCTCGGGTACCAGAGAGAAAGAGAGACCCTGTCTCAAAAAGACAAGGTAGATAGCTCTAGAAGATGACACCCAAAATTGACCTCTGACCTCCATGTCCACATGTGCATACACACACACACACACACACACACATACACACACACAGGCACACACGCATGCACATACAGCACACAGGTTCACACACACAAAGTTGGTTAACATCAATTGTGAAAGTGGAATTAAGGAAGGCTTCAGTAAGGTTCTAACAGGCACCCATTAGAAATGTTAAAACTAAGTTTGGTGGCTGGTGTGGTGCAGCACTTGGGAGGCAGAGGCAGGCAGATCTCTGTGAGTTCAAGGCCAGCCTGGTCTACAGAGCGAGCTCCAGGCCAGCTGGGACTAAAGGGAGACCCTGTCTCAAAACAACAACAACAACAACAAATTGTTTGGTGATGAGACCAGGTGCTGCTGAGGATGGTAAGGTGGGGACTGTCACTTCCTAGTGCTCACATATGAGGATGGGAAGGTGGGGACTGTCACTTCCTAGTGCTCACATATGAGGATGGGAAGGTGGGGACTGTCACTTCCTGGTGCTCACATATGATGATGGGAAGGTGGGGACTCTCACTTCTTGGTGCCCTCATATGAGGATGGGAAGGTGGGGACTGTCACTTCCTGGCGCCCACATATGAGGATGGGAAGGTGGGGACTGTCACTTCCTGGTGCTCACATATGAGGATGGGAAGGTGGGGACTGTCACTTCCTGGTGCCCACATATGAGGATGGGAAGGTGGGGACTGTCACTTCCTGGTGCCCACATATGAGGATGGGAAGGTGGGGACTGTCACTTCTTGGTGCCCACATATGAGGATGGGAAGGTGGGGACTGTCACTTCCTGGTGCCCACATATGAGGATGGGAAGGTGGGGACTGTCACTTCCTGGTGCCCACATATGAGGATGGGAAGGTGGGGACTGTCACTTCCTGGTGCCCACATATGAGGATGGGAAGGTGGGGACTGTCACTTCCTGGTGCTCACATATGAGGATGGGAAGGTGGGGACTGTCACTTCTTGGTGCCCACATATGAGGATGGGAAGGTGGGGACTGTCACTTCCTGGTGCCCACATATGAGGATGGGAAGGTGGGGACTGTCACTTCCTGGTGCTCACATAGGAGGATGGGAAGGTGGGGACTGTCACTTCCTGGTGCCCACATATGAGGATGGGAAGGTGGGGACTGTCACTTCCTGGTGCCCACATATGAGGATGGGAAGGTGGGGACTGTCACTTCCTGGTGCTCACATATGAGGATGGGAAGATGGGGACTGTCACTTCCTGGTGCCCACATATGAGGATGGGAAGATGGGGACTGTCACTTCCTGGTGCTCCCATACGAGGATGGGAAGGTGGGGACTGTCACTTCCTGGTGCCCACATATGAGGATGGGAAGATGGGGACTCTCACTTCCTGGTGCCCACATATGTGGAACAAATGCAGAAGATGGCAGGCTGGCAGTGCCCTCTCACCTAGAAAGCATGTACCCTGGTGACCCAGTATTACAGGCCCTCATAGAAAACCAGAGGAAACTCCTACATGTTCATCCCAAGAGGCACACACCCTAATCACAGGAGTGCTGAGTAGCCAGATACAGCACACATTCAGAGAAGAAACTAGAACAGTAAGAGTAAAGTGTGCATGGAAAAGGCTCAAAGTCAGGTCAGACAGAAACTCGGAATACTTAGTTCAGTTCTTCTGAAAATGCAAGGAAGCAGCAGCTGTAAAAGTACAGCTGGTGGTTACTGGTCATCCCCAAGAGAAGGGTACATCTCCCCAAGGGCAGGGCAGAGCTCAGGGCTTCTATTCCCTGGCCTGGGCTATGTGGATACCTGTTCCCAGGTAAGCCGTTGGTACTTCTGGGATGTGCTTTTCTGAATAGAGGTTTATCTCACACAACAGCTTTAAGAAAAGCCAATAAGCACGTCACGGGTGCACAGACTTGCATGCAGACAATACATTCATACACATATGGAAATAAATTAAAAAAATAAAAAAAAAAGAAAAGCCAATATATCAGCGCTTCATTCCCAGGAACAAATTATTTACAGCAGCAACACCCTCATCTTCCACAGCACAAATTCCAACCACACTGACTGCACCAGGAAGAAATTAACCATGCTAGCCAGCAGTCCAGCCCTGTGCAATGAGGGTCACACTCCACTGATATAGGTCTCTTAACACGATAGTGTGAGAGGGCAGAGCTGACTGCCCTTGGGGTGTGAGTGAGATGCTGGGAAAATGATCTTCTTCCCAGAGCTTAAAACAGAGAAGAAATATAAAGCCAAATGGATCTTGCTTCCCCAGTTCATAGATGGGTAAACAGAGGCTCAGAAAGAGAAACGTGACTCATCTCAGCTTACAGAGTGAGTTGATCAGTGACAAAGCCCAGGTTTCCCAAAGCCTGAAGCTGGGGTGGGGCGGCATTAGGAAGCTCACCAAGATCCACTTTTTAATAGATCCAGCACTGGCAGGTTACTGTGCAGCTGTGTTCCCACCAGAGGAAGTCAGGGACAGTATGGACTATGAAGCTGGAGACTCAGAGTGGCTGGAGGACCTGGCCTTCCCAGGTAGAACTCAGAGCTGCCTTCCTAGGGCAGCATGTAAGTGGCCAGACATGTGCCAGCTCTATACTAGGCTGCCAAGGAACTGGAGTATAGGTCCCACCTAGCTGAGCCTATGTTATAAACAGCTTTATTGAAGTCTAGTATGCAGTCTGTGAAACCCACCCATGTTAAAGGCACAGTTAGAAAAGTCGAGTGCATTTATACAGTAGTGCAGTCACCACCACAGCCCAGTCTAAGACCATTCCACACAGAGTCTCTACCTACTCATGTTTAGTCACCTCTTCTTCTTTTCCTAGGTCCAATCAATTACAGATATTTTCCATCTCTGTGGTTTTGACATTTTTTTGTGTGTTTTGGGTTTTTTTTTGTTGTTGTTCTTTTTTTTTTTTAACTAATTGTATATAGACTCTGACAATGTATAGTTTTTTTTTTTTTTTTTTTTTTTAATGGGCCACCTTCATTTGCCTTAAAGCTTTTAAGGGTTATCCATATTGTGGCATAGATTTGTGCTTTGTCCCTTTTTATTGCTGACTAGTACTCCATTAAAAGGATATGCTATAATTTATTTATTCACCATTTGCTAAACCAGCTTGTTTCCAAATTTAGCCATTATGAATAATGTTACAATGAACAGTCACATAAGGGTTTTTGAGCAGATATGTGATTGTTTTGCACTTGAGTGGACATTTGGGAATAAAATCACTAGGTTGTAGTATAAATAATATTTAGTATTTAAGAAATGAAACAAGCTCACAAGAGCCAAAATCCACGTGCTTTCAGAACCCCGCTGCTTACACGCTTAGCGTAGTGGTCGCTGGCACAAACTCCAGAGTCAGACCTTCTGCCCACCCACTACACTCCTGCCACTGAAGTCACGGGCTCTTAGACAAATGATTTTATGTCTCTGGATCCTCCTCTGTGGAAGTAGGTGATCTGAGGGGTTGGTGTGAACACTGACAGCTCCCATCAATGCTATAAAATCTTTGGAGTGTGGGGTTGAAACATGGTCTCACTCTATAGCCCAGGCTGCCCTTGAACCCATGATCCTCTTGCCTCAGCATTCAGACTACCAGGGTTACAAGCATGTGCCACACTCAGCACAATCTTTTTGTTTTTCATGGCCAGTTGAGCAATGTCCCCGTGGGAGGGATAGCATCTGTCCCAGAGTCCCAAGACTTGTAGCCTCCTTTCTAGCACCACAAGCTGCAAGTGTTAGAGATGTCACAGTGCTGTGCAGATGTGCTGGGCTCCTGTCATGACTGTGACCTCCCGTTATGGCATTCACTAGCAATTGGGGGCCTTTAGGCCTTCTCTGTCTCTGTCTCTTTTGAATACTAGGATGGTGGACACAAAGTCACTGAGTGAGAGTCCCTGCTTCTAATCCTACCTTAGGCACTTAGGAAGCCGTGGCTGCAGAACAAAGACAGTCACAGCCCTCAGCCCCAGCTCCTGAAGCACTGGAAGAATCAGAGAGGTAAAAGGGGAGCCTGTTCAGACCTTGTCTGACGGAAGGTTTAATAAGGGTAAAGCATGCTAAACTGCATGTGAGATCTGCAGGGCTCACAGTTCTAGGAGAGGAGCTCACTTCAGATCCCAAGGGGGGCACCGAACACTCTCATTGTCATTGGCTCCGGGGGGGGGGTGCTTCTGGACCATCCCATCTTAGGCTCTGCAGAGAAGCAACAACTCATCAGGACTAAGCTGAGTGCCCAAGAGAGGAGGAAACATTAGCCTCCTTTGCAAGACCCCTTTTTCCTCTGGGAGAAAGGGGGTTGCAAAAAGCTCCCCAAGGGCCAGAGAGCTCCAAGTTTCCCTTCTCCGTTGAATTGGCAGAGCCCTGTATCGCACTGCAGTATTTCCACATGGGCCATGGTGCTGGGAAGCCAGGACTTAGCTCCAGCTGCCCTTTGATCTGCAAGAAATGCCAGGCTGGGCCCTGGCAGGAAAGGCTGTCTTTGCATCTGGGTCTCACTTCCCCAGAGACCACAGGCTGGGCTACCCCAGGCTTCTTTTGGTACACAAAGAGTTAAACAAGACTACCAAGCCCACATCCAGCTTCCTACAGGGCGCTGGGGGATGTCTTCCAGCCTCCCCTTATTCAACTCTGTACTAATCCAATACACCCAGAGTGAGAGAAGCTGCTCTTCAGAGAGCTTGGTTCTAAGCTGCAAAGGCTAAGCAAAAAACAGGAACCTGTGGACCTGGGTTTGAGTCCTGGCATTCAGACTGGCCACTTCCCAAGCCTCTCTCTGTCTCAGGACTTCCCAACACACTGTGAAGTGCCTGCAAGGATCGGGCAGTCATTTGGACTGCTTATTTTCTGCCCAATTCGTGCCTGGAAGAGTGCAAGGAGCAGTGTTTCCCATCTATCTGTCAGTCTTCACAGCATTCCTGGGAACTAAGGTCTAATTAATCTCTTCAGATGGGGAAACTGAGGCACCACGCGCCTACAGAGCCACGATTCGAACCCAGGCAGCTGATCTTACCAAGACCCACTTTAATTCCACCTCTTTTGGGTCCTGCCTGGGAAACTGAGGCCCAGAGAGCAGAAGGAAGGCGCTCCCTGGGCTCCCGTTCACAGCCCTTTCCTTCAGCTGCAGCGCCACTGCCCGGCAGGGATGGGGCGCCCGGGTAACTCGGAGCCGGACTGTGTTCCGTTATGTCTGGCTCCATCAGGACGCCAGGTGTCCCTCCCTGGGGCCAGGCTTTCTACGGACCCAGTGGACATCAGACCTGCCCAACCCCGCGCACGACCTGAGCACGGATGCCCAAAGTGCGCTTAGAAGGACCTGTCGCCTCGGGCAGTATCTGCGCTGCCAAAGTCCCTCTCTGCCCAGATCGAACACCCCAGTGAGCGGGCGATGGAGCCCAGGCGAGCAGGGTCCCTGGCCTGGAGGACCCGGGCAGGACGGCAGGCGCAGAGTGCTGAGCACTCCCTTCCCTTTTATGTCCAGGAATGAGGCGCGCCGCAGCCCGCCCGCACCCGTCCCAGGGGCGCAGCCGCCGGTGCCACCCGCGGCGGGTCGCTTACCTGTCGCGGCGCGCGTCTGCGGGACGACGGAGAGCAGCGCGGAGGTGATGGAGAGCAGCCAGGGCAGGCGCCAGCCCCGCGCGGTCCTCCTGCAAGAAGAAATGCGGGGAGGTGAAGCTGCAGCCAGGCACGGGGCTGGGGACGTGGGGACGGGGACGGGGCGCCGGGCTGGGGACGCGGGTCCTACCTGGATGCCATCCTGTGGGTCCGCCGAGCCCCGCGCGCGCAGGATCCCAGCTCCTCTTCCCTCGCGGAACAAAGGCTGTGGCAGTGGCTGGATCCCGATGCCCGCCCACCCGCACCCGGAGTCGCCCGTGCCTGAGTCACCCGCTCTCTGAAACCCGACTCCGCTGCGCCCGGCGCTCCCCCACGCGCGCGGCGCCCCACCTAGCCCGCGGGTCCCTGCTGCGCCTCCCCACGCCCCTTTCCTCCCGCCACCCCAGGCAGCCTTACATAACCCTCGAGCAAAGCCCGCTCACTAGCGGACAAAGCTTTGAAAGGCCCAGCCTGCTGGAACCGCTGGGGTTTCCTTACAGGACAGGCCAGAAGACTGGCTTCCAGAAGGAGGGGCGGTGGCCCAAAGTCACACCACCGAACGCATTCCCCGCTGTGTCCCACCCTGTACGCCTGACCCAGAACCCCACTTGCACGCCCTGGAGTGTCCCCCTTGGGAGACAAGTCATTCATATAACTAGGTCTCTGAAGGCCACGTGGTGTCCCCTGAACACTTTGGGATCCCAGAAAGTTGACCACCATGGGCACAGCCCTAGGAAACCTGATCCAGCCTCCTCCCTCTTGTCCCCATGTTAATGATGGAGGGACTGAGGTCCGGAGAAGGCATGCAATTTACAAAGGCATCTACCCAGTGAGGGACACAGGCCAGAAGACCCATTATAGATGGAGGAACGGGAAAGTCTCAAATGTTGACTAGGGCACATAGAGTCAGGTGAGTTCCCCGGGCCGAGGCTCTTAACAAGTAGCACAGAAGGTGGGAATTGTGATGGGGGCTGGTGGACACTCAGTCTCCATAAATCCTATGTCTGTTGTTACATACTATGTGGAAAGCTGGTGACTCTGTGGATGAGGACGCGTCCCCTCCCAGCACACGAACATTCTAGGTGTTAGTTCAGAGTGTCTGGGGAAGGATGGTGAGAGTCCGAGCCTATTGGCCCATGTGATGATCTCTCCATTAGACCCCACCAGGCAAGAAAGATGAGGCCATATAGGTGGTTTTAAACAGACAGTGGCCCAGGGAATTGACTCTAGAGCTAGGATGACTCCATGGGAAGGGAATCTAGTGCCTTCTAGTGGCACCGCCTACTTTGACTTATGCTCACAGTCTCTGTGGATGTGAACTCTCTCCCCCTTGCAGCCCTTCTGTGATGGACATAACTTTATTACAAATCACTCATCAAAGGGGATTGCCTTTCCCTATTGCTTGCAAAGTGCACCAGCTGAGACTAATGGGCTCCCTTAGAGTAATATTTCTGTACTACCTAGTAAGATCACAATCCTTATAAGGACAGAGTTGTCCTGCAGTTTTGTTTGACACTTAAAGTCCTGTGGCCCACAGATAGATTTTGTTCAGTTTGCTGGAAAATAACCTCAAAATTAAAGTACTTAACAATAACAATATTTTATAATTAAGAAATTGTCCATTAGTATACAGATTGTAAAGGCTAGAGAGATGGCTCAGCAGTTAAGAGTTCTGTCTGCTACTGCAGAGAACTGGGGTTTGGTTCCCAGGACCCACATGGCATCTAACAACTATCTATAATTCCATTTCCAGGAGATCTGATGTCCTCCTCTGTGGGCATTGCATGCAGGGCTGTACATAAATGCATTCAGGCAAAATATTCATACACATAAAATAAAACAAGCTAAAAACATCTCTTTAAAGATTCAGATTTGGGGATTGTTTTTAATTCAGGAAAACCTGATGACATGGAGTCTGCATTCTATGAGCCCAAACTCATTGGTGTTGAATCAGTTAAAGCAATAGCCCAGTTTATTATAGTCTTCCACCCCCTGTCCCTGCTAGTAGCTTACAGGCACTGAGGCAAAGAATCAGTTCTACCGAGTACCACACTTGAACTCTTTGTTTGCCTTTAAGAAAGGGTGGGGGGCTGGAGAGATGGCCTAGCGGTTAAGAGCGCCGACCGCTCTTACAGAGGACCCGGGTTCGATCCCCAGCACCCACATGGCGGCCAAGAATCGTCTGAAACTCCAATTCCAGGAGAACTCCAGTTCCAGGGGAATCCGAGACCCTCTTCTGACCTCCGCGGCATTGCACGACACGGGTGCACAAACTTGCATGCAGACAGTACATTCATACACATACAGAAATAAATAAAAATTTTAAAAAAAATTAAAAAAAAAAAAGAAAGGGTGGAACTGGGTTGAGAGCTCATGAGCCTGTTTCAAATGAGCAAACAAAAGATCTATAGAGAGAAGGCCACATTCAAAGAAAGATGGGGAGAACATAGTTCTGCATGTTTAATATGCAAATGAAAGTGTCTTCATTGAAATGGATGAAAATGAAGATGCGGTTATACAGCAAGTCTGGCCCACCCCAGTTCGGAGTGCGACCTTAATGAAAGCATTTTTCATTGATGGGCTTGATGCAGTCCAAAGTTAAGCAGAGGGATAGGGCAGCAGAGTCTCTGCAACTCTCCCAGGGAAGCCCTCTGTGCACATTTCATATTTTGTTGGTTGTGTTTCCTTGGGTTTTGGGGGGGTTGTTGTTTTTTTTGTTTTTTTGAGGCAGGGTCTCACTTTGTAGCCCTGGCTGGCCTAGAACTTTCTATATAGACCAGGCTGGCCTCAAACTCACAAAGATCTGCTTGCCTCTGCCTTCTGAATGCTAGGAGTAAAGATATGTGCTACCATACCCAGTGGCTCATGAGGGTCTTCTCTTCCTTCGAAGTGATTGGAAATAGACCCCCAAATTGATGATTTTGTATCTATTTCACCTAGGAAGCCAGACCATGTTCCCAGACAAGAAGGCTCTTATTTTTGGAGTTTGGCTCAGAGGTGGGAATTATGACCTCAGATTGATGGAGAGTAAGGAAGATCTCAGGCCTAGGAGCTGAAAAGGGGGAGGATGGTCCCAGCTGTGGGTGTGGGATGGATGAGGCAGGAAGCCAAGCAAGGCATTCCAGCTCCTGCCAGACAGTGCAGTGAGGGCTTAAGTGATTTCCTTCCATTCAATGTGAATGTGTAGAAATAGCCAAAAGGAAGCATGGTGTCATACACAAGCTAGTCTAAATTGTTTACCATGGTTCAGACCAATCTGCAGGTTTGGGACGTGTGGAGACTGGGGATTTAATGTCCCAGCTCTTCTAGGACTTGACTAAATGAATAGGCTGTTCCATTTTCCTATAATCCATCCAAATGTTCCGGAAGGCTCTGTATCCAAAGCGTTCATTCTCCAGACTGTTTCCAGAATCTGGAAGGGGCACAGAAACTTGGGGAAAGTGCCCCAAACTTGGTATGGAAAGAAGTTACCAAAAGAATCAGTCATCTTAAACTTGGTTTTCTTCAGTAAACGGATGTGATATCTTCTTTGTATGTTGCAGAGATACACAAAGCCTGCCTCCTCCTCTGATTAATGAGCAGAGGCAGCATAGACATCACTAGCTAACTGGAACAGAATTTACTAGACTAGCCAGAGAAGATGGCTGCCTCTTGGATAACTGGGAGAAACGCACTATGGTTTCAAAGCACAGCCTCTACTGAGGGGGGCGTTGTGCTCTTGAACCTCTGCATGTGAAGGAGGATCCGGGGCTGAGAAAGCTTTGCTCAGCATGGCAGATGATGATGGGTTTGAAAATCTGACAAGCAGCTGGCATGGTGGCGCATGCCTTTAATCCTAGCACTTGGGAGGCAGAGGCAGGCGGATCTTTGTGAGTTCAAGGCCAGCCTGGTCTACAGAGTGAATTCCAGGACAGCTGGGGCTACAGGGAGACCCTGTCTCAAAAAGAAAAAAAAAAGAAAATCTGACAAGCTAAGAGTGAAGAGGACACGGGAGAACAGTAGTAGAGAGTGCCCAATGCCTAACCACACTATTGTCGCGCTGTCTGTCCATCCCTGCTGCCTCACATTTGTCTTTGTATGAGTGGTGGCTGTCCTCTCCCTGCCGCAGCTGCATCACTTATCTGAGTGTTTTCTTTGGCCCTGAAGCCTGTTCTGTCTGCAAGCACAACAGAATACACACACACAGAATACACACACACACACACAAACAATACACATGCACAGAATACACACACACAAACAATACACACACAATACACACACACAACAGAATACACACACACAGAATACACACACATAACAGGCACACACAGACAACAGAATACACATACACACACACACAGAATACACACACAACAGGATACACACACAGACAGACAGACAACAGAATACACACACAACAGACACACACAGACAACAGAATACACATACACACACACAGAATACACACACACAGAATACACACACACAGAATACACACACACAAACAGAATACACACACACAGAATACACACACACAAACAGAATACACACACACAACAGAATACACAGACACACACACAGACACACAAAAAGAATACACACACAACAGAATACACACACAACAGAATACACACACACAACAGACACACACACCAGAATACACACATACAACAGAATATACACACACAAAGACACACACAACAGAATACACACAACAGACACACACACAAGAGAATACACACACACCAGAATACACACACACACAACAGAATATACACACAGACACACCAGAATACACACACACAACAGAATATACACACACAGAATACACATACAAAAGAATACACACACACAAACAGAATACACACATGCACAGATACACACAGAATACACAGACAAACAGAATACACACACAACAGAATACACACACAACAGAATATACACACACAAACAGAATACACACACACCAGAATACACACACACACAACAGAATACATACACACACACCAGAGAATACACACACACACAAACAGAATACACACACACACCAGAATACATGCACACACCAGAATACACACACAGACAGAATACACACACACAAACAGAATACACACACAACAGAATACACACACACAACACAATACACACACACAAACAGAATACACACACACCAGAACACACAAACACAAACAGTATACACACACAAACAGAATACACACACACCAGCATACACACATACACCAGAATACACACTCAACAGAATACACATACACACACAAACAGAACACACACACACAGAATACACACACAACAGAATACACATGCACACACAAACAGAACACACATACACAGAATACAGACACACACACAAACAGAATACACACACACCAGAATACACACACACACAACAGAATACATGCACACACAACAGAATACACACACACAAACAGAATACACACACAGAATACATGCACTCACACCGGAATACACACACACACACAAACAGAATATACACACACATACCAGCATACACACACACACCAGAATACATGCACACACACCAGAATACACACACAGACAGAATACACACACACAGAATACACACACAACAGAATATACATACACACATACACACACACAAACAAACAGAATACACACACACCAGAATACACACACACACACCAGAATACACACACACCAGAATACACACACAACAGACTACACACATGCACCCCAGAATACACACACACACACAACAGACTACATATACACATCTTCTAAATTTTTAGCCAATAGAATCTGGTTAATATATTTCTCTCAAAAAAAATATATTTCTTCCTTGTCTGTATCTCTTCCAAATAGTGTTTCAAGAATGTAACAGCTAAATCTCTCTCAGTCTCTCTCTCTCTCTCTCTCTCTCTCTCTCTCTCTCTCTCTCTCTCTTCTCTCCCCTCCTCTTATGGTGCTATGGAGTCACTTGGGCACACACACACAAACACACACACACACACACACACACACACACACACACACAGTGCCACCAAGCTGCAGCGACAGACCCATTTAGAACAACTTCTAAGGTATTTTGGAACATAGCCTCACAATACTGAATTAACCATGGCAAGTGCCTCTCATGGACTCCTCTTCCTTTCCTGTCTCACCCTTTCTTCTCTCCTCCCAGGATCATACTTCCTCATGTGGATTGCCTTACATAAATGAGCCCCAGACAAGTCTGTGATTCTCATACTGCCAGAGACCATGCACACTGATAAGACATGCAGCATGTAAGACTTGCCTTACATGTTACTGTCTACAGGACAGGAGAAGAGAGTTTACCACCCACACTTTGACATGTTCATGCACCTTGGTTGGTGTCCGAGGTAGCTGCCCTTCCTGCTCACAGACTTCAACTAGCATGACGCCAGCAACAGAGAGGACTGACACTACAGTTGGAGGTGTGTCCCCATGGTCCTCGCTGTGATGACAGCTGGAGAGTTAACTTAGCTCCACAGTAAAACGTGGCCCCATCTTTGCCACGAAGGTGCATTTTGAGAAACTTCTCTGAGACGGCACAGGTCATACTGTAACTCACGGCCCAAGGTGTACTGATGTGTCCCAGTATAGACCCTGTCTGTCCTAGCAGCTGCGATTGATGCTGGCATCTGGCCACAGTCAGCACAAGCCACTATCATATGCCACGTCCCATTTGGCACTTTCCAGGGACCACAGAAATGAATTAATGGAAATTCACGTGGACCCAGCACAACTTTGCCTTTTAAGTCTTGATCGTGACTCCGGTCTCTTCGGTCCTTCCTGATGTCTATATTGTTTCTTACTATCTTCAAGTGGGAAAAATCATTTCAAGGACATCCACTTGACTTTTCATAGCAGAAGTCAAGTTGCTAATGTTAAGGCTCTGCCGGAAGCTCAGTCAGTGTATCTTTCTGAGTTACATACTTGAGATTAGGCCTAAAAGGCACAGGAAGCACAGTTAAACTGTGGGAACAGGTAGTTCAAACTGTCGCATCACCTGCTTGATTTATACCAAGACTCCTTTTGAACTCACATTGATGGCTTCCTGGGTAGTTTAATCCAAGCAGTAACAAGAAAAAGGAAGAATCCAGCTGTGTCACAGATAAATCAGTGTGCCGCTGGTGCCGGTGGGCAATAGACTGTTAGAGTCCTGCATCATTCTCCAGAGTGACTTGACGGACAAAGAGAACTCTCCCAGTGGATACAGCCATAGGCGGGGCAGCCAGTCTACCTCTTTGAAGGAGGGAGGAGTGCTATGCTTAGTGATATGGAGAAGGCTGAGAATTTGCTGCAGGTCTTGGTTGATGGTCAGTGGTCTAAAAGACAAGTTGCACAACCTGGTGGCTATGTGCCAGGGAACACAGTGCAAGACAGAGGGTACCCCCCCCCTTTGAATGGTTGGTGAGATCAATCCAAGTGACTCTCAAAACAAATCAGGCTATCTTCAAAGTTCTTGATTATCTACCAGAAATAAAAAAATAAGACCCTACTCTTCAGAACAGGACATGCTTCAGGGATAGGACTGGATCAATAGAACAGGAACTGACCTGCAACCTTTCTATCTGAAGTTAAGCACTAATAAAGCTAGACAATGTGCACACTGCTATGAGAGAAAAATCAATCAATGGTACAGCCCAGCACCAAACTCTAACAACCATGAGGAGCTGCCCAATAAACTACCTCTTTTGGTGCAGTAGAGGCATTGCTGTCTGGGGGATGGTCAACAGCCATCTAATTCGACTGGGAACCCTCTCGATGGGACTGAACCCATGAGAGCCACTGTAAACCCAGCCAAATGCACAGGGCTGGAGAGGACACACAGCCTAGAGAAAAGCCCGTTGGGGTCATATCTCTAGACAAATGAAATTTCTTACCATACAGTAACTATGGAATCTTATATGTACAGATAAGCATATCATATGCCACTCATCAAAAAAGCTACTCTATGCAGAAGATGAGGGCCACTGCAGAATCCAATGACTGGTCAGACACAGAACATATACACCTGAAAAATCCCCATTCTTAGGAGACACATCTGCAATTGAACCTCTACACACAGAACAAGGGGTAGACAGAAAAGCAGCACACCCCTCAATTCCCACCAGTAATGCTTCCATATACAATGTAGTATGAACCAAACAGAGGCCACAATTAGTCAACCTCCAAAGATTGGGAGCCCCCAGAGTGTGTATCCCTGCGTAGTGCTCCTATATTAAACATCACTTACTCATGGCTCAGGGATCACTGCAGAAGAGGGGGGCGGGGAGATTATAAGAGCTAGGGCTGGTGGATGAACATAGAAAAAGCAGTGACTTACAATTGACTGTAAGCTTCACATGTAAACCTGTGGCAATGTAGGCATCAGACATGGGACCCCTGCCAATTGGGACAAGGTTTCAAAGTGGAGCAAGAGAAATGAGTGGAGGGGTGACCCTGGACTGAAAACTAGAAGAGACTGAGTTCTGTTGGGTGAGGAAGAATATTCTTTACTTAGGATTCCTAGATATTCTGACTGGACTCCAGGGGATCTATCTGATAGAAGGACATCTGGGTTTGGGAGGTTAACTGGGTAGGGCTGAGCTTGAATGTTGTGATACATAAGTTCTGATGGAGGTGGAAGTGGGGGGACTGGGTTTGATTGGGAACCATTGTATGAGATGTACAAATGCTCAATTAAAAAAAGACAAGATTAGATGACTCAGGGCAGAAAGACCTGGAGAAGGGTGAGGAGAAGGCTCAGTGGCTAAAGCACTTGCTGCACAGCATGAGAGCCTGAATTCAGACCCCCAGAGCCCACACAAAAACCTAGTATATTGGAATTCACCTGTAATCTCAACACTGGGGGGCAGAGCCCAGACAGGCAGATCTGGGGGTTTATTGATCAGACAGTTTAACTGAAATGGGCACTCTGTGTTCAGAATGTGTTCAGAACCTGTCTCAAGAAAAAAGATGGCAGGTGATAGAGGAAGATAACCAAAGTAGACCTCTGGCTTCCACATGTGCATGCACATGCAAAAACACATGCATAACCACATACACATGCATGCATCATACATACATGCATGCATGTGTGCATACAAAGACATAAGGAAGAGTTATATGACTTGACCTATAGCCCAAAAGGGTCTATGAATCTCACACTGCTTACTAGAGACCACCACAGAGAAGACTCCCAGCAACCAGGATTCTGCAGAGGAAGGAGGTTTTTCTCCTTACCCAACAGCATGGACCTTGACCCTCTAAAGCAGATCTAGCCACTGACTCTTGAATGCTACAAAAGCTGACACCAAGACCTCGCTATGACACCACTCCTCAGAAAGACCAGCCAACTACTTGGGGACAGACAAGTTGATTCCCTCAGCTCTGGTCCTCAGGAAGTCTCCCTGCCAGCACTACCTGGTGGTGGTTCACTGTCGGTTAAATATATATCATCTGTTGGTCCTTTAATCACATGTGGCCACAATCCACTGATGTTCTTCCCTCCTAGAACTAAGCTGGCAAGGCTACAAGCTTCAGGGCTATCTCCTGCCTGCAGGCCAACAGTCCCTAGGCTTAGCTCTGGCAAGGAGGGGAGGAGGGGACCACGGGAAGTTACCCGAGGAATGAAAGAAAGACACAGACTCAGAGAAAGTCCAGGAGATAGACTCAGTTTTATATACTAAAAGCTACTGTGCTCTGGGCAAGGAAGTAGGGGGCAGGCAGAAGGGAAGGGCAAGCCACCTTGGCTCCTACCTGGGGGGCTGCAGAGCTCTTGTTTGTGCAACTGGCAAACTGGAGGTGTGACATTTTTCTCAATAACTCAAGGGAAGGGTCCATCCAGTTCTGGAACTTTGCAGAGATAGGCAAGGCAGGAAAACTACTGTAATATCCTGACCTTACAGAGCTGTAGATAACTCACAGAGACAACTGAATGCCCACAGAGACATCAGATAACTCTCAGAGGTTCCTCAGGACAGGTCTTATAGGTCCTTGCCTCGAGCCAGGCAAAGTTTCATTCCTACAGTTTGCCTTTCCTGGCCAAGTGCTTTGCCAGCTCTAGCAACTTAAGCACAGTGCTTGCTTCATCTATCTTCTGTCCACATGATATTGATTCAAATGAAGGGATCTGTTCTGTGGCAAAAGAAGAGTGTCAGTGGGCCGTCCATTAGTGTGATCATGTACTGCATGACCAGAACACAGCTGGGTTGGTGGAAAGGCTTGTCAGAGGCTCAACTAGAGCACCAGCTTAGGAACAGCAAGGAGTTGTGACACACTTTTGTAAAATGTTGTAGCTTCTGAATGGCCAGCACACTAGCTGTCTCCAATCACGAGGATACAGTTGTCCCTCACTATCCATAAATGACTGAGCCTAAGAGCACCCCCCTTCCAAAATCCAAGAGTGCTTGAGTTTCTCACCAGGCATGGTGGTGCATGCCTTTAATCCTAGCACTCGGGGGGCAGAGGCAAGCAGATCACTGTGAGTTCAAGGCCAGCCTGGTCTACAGAGTGAGTTCCAGGCCAGCTGGGGCTACAGGGAGACCCTGTCTCAAAAAGACAAAAAACAAATAAATAAAAAGCATGCTTGAGTTTCTCATATAAAACAACAAAATATTTGCATATTATCTATACCCACATAATTTAATCATCTCTAAATTACTTAGAACACTAACTCAAGGTATATAGTTATTATTGAACTATATTGTTCAGGGAATCATGGCAAGAAAGTCTGCACATGTTAAGTACAGTCAATGTTTAGTTTAATTTAGTTTAGTTTTATTTAGTTTTGTTTTGTCTTTTTAAGACAGGGTCTCCCTGTAGCCCCAGCTGTCCTGGAACTCACTTTGTAGACCAGGCTAGCCTTGAACTCACAGTCATCTGCCTGCCTCTGCCTCCCAAGTGATAGGATTAAAGGCATGCACTACCACACCTGGCTCGGAATGTTTAGTTTTATCCATACTTGGTTGAATCTTCAGCTGTAGAACCCACAGATGTGACAACCAACTATACTTGGGTCTGGAAACCAAGGAATAACGTAGGGTCGGGATTAAACCTTTTTCCTTTTCCCAGAGACCCTGAAACATTGGGCTCTCACTGAACAGAGAGATGCTGGTATTCAGCAGAGAAGATTTTCCAAGGGAACAATAATCCCACGGAACTTGAAGTTGTGACCACTACAGGGCCATTCCGAGTTCCTCATGACAGTGAACAAGCAGGAAACATTTTAAAAAGCGACAAAAAGAGGAGTGACTATAAGTGAGGACAGCAAGCCTGGACAGCCACCAAGAGCCAGAGTGGCAGCTACTAGATGTAGGTGAGAGGATACATACCGATCCAGGGAACAACCTGGGGTAGTTCTTGGTGCTTCCAGAGCCCAAAATGGTGGATAGTGGGTAGTAACGCACCCAAGGCAACTGTGAACCCAGACTTCAAAAAGACAAAGACGTCTGGATCGTGTTGCCAGGCAAGTCAGCCAGGTCATCTGAAGCGTGGGCTTGAGAACAAAGGCGATCCAGAGTGGATGTGGAGGAGGAGACCACGCAGCTCAGCTGGGGGAACGCCGTTTCCTTTTCTTTCTTGTTTTTCAGAGACTTCAGTTGGGTGTGACCTTGAAGGGAGTCTCTGACTACCAGTCTTTTATCTCTTCTCTTAAAACATGTATAAGAACATCCTGTTCTTATAAAACTGAAGGCCTTACATGCAGTCGTCCCCTTTTATTCTCTAAGATACATTCCTAAGCCAGCAAACTTCATGCTGAAGCTTTGGGTGGTTCTGAACCCTACAAGGACTATGACTTTTCCTATTCATACAGAATTTTGAGTTTATTAATTAATGTATTTGTTATATATATATATATATATATATATATATATATATATATGTATTTCAGTGTTTCACCCGCATGTATGTAAATGTACCACATATGTGCAAACTTGTAGAGGACAAATAGAGCACTGGGTCCCCTGGGACTAGAATTATGGAATATTATGTTAGCCAATATTTGTGTGCTGGGCATTGAACCAGTCCTCTTAATCCTTGGACCAGCTCTCCAGCCTCTCATACATAATTTTGATAAAATTTAACCTAAGAATTAGGCATAGTAATAGAATAACAACTTGAATTCAATGAAGCAGAATAATGGTATCAATATGCTATGATAAGAGTATGCAAATATAGTCTCTGTAGCTTTCTATCTTGTTGAACTGTACTCTGCCTTCTTGCAAGTGTGGAATGGTGTGACATCACCATTTTGAGATGTAGTGAAGAAGATGACACACTTAGAAACTCATGAATTGTCCGTTTGGTCTTTCTGTCCACAGTAGGCACCTGAAACTGGTAGACAAAACCACAAATAAGCAGGGATGGCTATAGGAGCTGAGTCTATTGGGAAGAGAGAAGCAACCCTGTGCAGGTCCAGGGGCGGATGTGCAGCCCAGCGCATTGTCTAACCTCTGGGGCATCGCTGCACAGTCTCTCTGTATGGCCATTTGCTGCTGCCACAGCCGTGGCTTCCAAGGCCTTCTCAGTATCAACAGTGTCTTAACTTCCCACTGTGTCTACCTCTCCCTCCCACCTTGAGACTTCTTCATTAACCCTGAAGTATGAGACACTGCAGGGCTCATTTGATATCCACACATAAGGTGCTTAGAAAAAGCAAAAGACAGAATATGTGGTAAACTTTAAACAAAGGCAAGGGGAAACACTGCACCGATGAATAAATATATCTCCCTTCTCCTACATGAACCAAACTGAGAAGCAACTTCGGTAAGGACAGTTCCACAAGACAAACTCATTTTCTTATTTTCTTTCTTTTTTTTTTTTTCTGGCTTCCTGTTCCCTCCTTCATCCCCAGGAATTCCTCTAGCAACACCAACCTTGAGAGCTTTGCTCATTTCTACCAAATGCTTGGATGTGCTATGATAGTGGAGTTTTGTGGGTATTGATGGGGAGATGAATTCTATATCTTGATCAGAACAAAGGCTGCACTGCATTGTCTGTGTGGCCTTAGGTGAGTTTCTTCTTCTCTCTGTTGTTCAAATTTTATGAATTGAAAAAAAACAGTGACAGTAACACTAAGTGGCCAGGAACCTCAAATTAAATGGCTCAGGCACATAGCACTTTACTAAGTGTTGTTCTTACAACTTACTGTTTACATCTGTCTAATACAAATGAAAGAGTCAGGTTTAGAGTTATAGAATAGCAAATCTAGCAGAGAGTTCAGAGACCTTCAAGGCCAGCTCCTTCAAAGCCGAAAGGGAAAAAAATGGGCTTGCCCAGGATCAGAGTTAATCCAGTACTAAACCAGAGCCACATGCCCTGACTCCTGCACAGTGCCCTTCCTCTCTGCCTTTTAGGACCCCTGCCCAGGTCTCTCATATACCCAGAATCAAGGCCATTGCAAATCAGAAGAACTGGGAATGCATGCTTTGTGCTTTAAGATGCTCCAAGCTTCCACATGTTCTGCTAAGCTGGGCTCTGGAGTGTTGTCCCACTAAACAGCACCAGTCAACTGAGGCTCAGAATCCTGTTTTCTTGCCTGTGCCCCAGCTGCCTCAGAAGCCCTTTGTAGAAAGAAGGTTAAGAGTCCAGATTCCTGCACCATGCACAGTGACCTCTAGATGCAGAAGCAGGTGGATTTCTGTGAGACGGACACTAGGCTGAAAATCCTAGCGAGTTGTAGGCCAGTCTGGGCTACAGGAGGACCCTGTCTCAAATCATTCCCCCACCAACAGAGTCCAGATTCCTGGTCTCCATGCAGTCAAAATGCCATTTTCAGGCAAGGCCTGAGAGTTGGAATTTTAAGCAGATCCCTACTCCTTATTCACACGGGAAGTTTCATTGCTGTGGGGCTGGAGTTTCTATAGTTCTATGACACCTGACTGCCAAACTCTGTCCTAGAATATTTTGTTAAAGAACCCTTTATTGTTTGAACACTGTCCCCATAAGGATAGAAACATAAGTTTACAGCCCAGACACATGACCAAGACCACTATCAGATGGATTTTTAGCACTCACCCCCACCCTTGGAAAAATACTGTATATTCTGTTGAATTAAGAGCATCAGGAACAGCCGGGGGTGGTAGCACATGCCTTTAAGCCCAGCACTAGGGAGGCAGAGGTAGGATGATCTTTGTGAGTTCAAGGCCAGCCTGGTCTACAGAGTGAGTTCCAGGACAGCTGGAGCTACAGGGAGACCCTGTCTCAAAAAGACCAAAAAAAAAAAAAAAGAAAAAAAGAGGGGGGCATTAGGAATAAAGATTTTGGAAAGAAAGCTGCCTGGGACTAAAAGAGACCTTGTACCTGATCCCAAACCCAAAGCAATCAGAGACTGGTGTGAAGATCTACTTAATTTAAAGCAATAAGATGACTAAGGATACCCTAGCTGTCATTGAACAGGAGGCCTCAGAAGAGGATGTGAACAAAATCTCAAGCCCATGGGCTGCCTGCCTTGCATTCTACCCAGGCTCCCTCATCAGTGCACAAACAATTGCTACCATGCACACAAGACCAAATAAGAAAACACTAGATAGGGCTCTGATTTTTATAGTCCTATGAAAGAATAAGAGTTGGAAATGTGCCCTTGAGCTAAGCCAGATTGATCAAGGCATGACATCCGTCTAAAGTAATAAGTATTTTATGAATGGCACGGCCACACTTTGTTTTTGAGAGTGGACAGTGGCACAGCCTCTCCTTATCCCCATCATGCTTAACACACTACCTGCCATCCTAGGCTAGAACTCAGCTCTTAACACACTACCTGCTGTCCTAGGTTAGAACTCAGCTCTGCAGGGTACCACAGGGAAGAGGGAATGTTCCCTGGGACAGTAGCAAGTTACACCTTTGGCTTCCCTCAGTCCTGAAGTTCAAAGGTTTGTGGTTTCTCAGCAGCCTCCAGGGGACATTGGGGGGCTAAATGTCACAATGAAGGAGAGGCTGTGGCTGCCATGCTCTGCAGTGTGAGAGGTAGTCTAGCTGACAAGAAATATTCCAGCAAAGGACATCAGTGGTTGCCACTAAGAGGCCAGGTGACTATAGGTGTCAGTCTCTACTGATCAAGACCTAGGATCCTAAATCTCATCTCCACATAACACCATAGCACTTGTCCTTACTATACGTGGTGCCATCAGATATTTTCTACCTTATGCTGTTCCATTTTATTAAGGAGGAAAAAAAACAGGCTTATCAAATCCTCTTAAATAGCTTTCATGATCTACAAACAGGAAACAATCCAAGTTAAAATGTAATTATTTCAAAACATTTGATCAGAACCATTGGGAGGGAAGGTGATGAAATTCCTTTACCTGCTCTCATTAATTTTTTTTGTGGGCATGGTGGCACATACCTTTAATCCCAGTACTTGGAAGCCAGAAGCAGGTGGATCTCTGTGAGTTCAAGGCCAGCCTGGTCTACGTAGTGAGTTCCAGGCCACTGGGGCTATAGGAAGACCCTGTCTCAAAAAGACAAAATAAATTTATTTTTTATTTACAAAACCTCAAGGCTGTTGTATGTGGTGGTGCATGCTTTTAATTCCGGCACTGGGAAGACTGAGGCAGGCCGATCCCCATGAGTTTGAGACTGGACTGATTTATATAATGAGTTCCAGGCCAACAAGGGCTACACAGTGAGACCCTGCCTAAAAATGAATCAATCAATCTCAGGGCTAAAACAAGAATCCCGTCCCTTCCAATGAGTTATGCCTGTCATGCCATGTCTCCGCAAACAAGATGGCAAAATAGTGGCCACCAGCCAGGCCTTTTAGGAGCCCTGCTCCATCTCTGCCTGCTCAGGTATCCATGTGTTATGTCATAGTCCAACCTTTCCCAGGCTTTAGTATACAGGAAAAGTAGGTGTTGTGGGAGTTGGCAGGGGTGAATTAAACCAACGGAGGTAAATAAATATTTTTCAGATTCCCTGACCCACCACCTGGCACTTTCTGCCAGATGGGTGACCTGGCTCCCAACACTGATTTCAGATGCCCCTGCCACAGTGCACAAGCCACACAGGTTCTAACGTGGTAGAAAAGGAATAAATGCTTCTCAGAGCTGAGGGTGGGACCAAGGGCCAGGCCAAGGTTCCTTGTGACACTGTCTGGTGGGAGAACCGGCCACTCTTTTGAGCAAGTACTGAGAAAGAAGCTGACTGCTGCTGTCAACATAGAGCTATGATACGGCAGGACATCACAGGACAGCTCAAAGGGAAAATACACGAGGACCCAACCCAGCTGGAAGGGCTGGGGAGACAGCTAGGCAGCTAAGTGCTTGCTGCCCAAGTGTAGAGACCTGAGTTTGGATCCTCAGAATCCACATACAAATCTGTGTGCTAAAGTGTACCACTGTAATCCCAGCACGGGGAGGCAGAGACGGGAGGATCCCCAGCCCGCTGGCCAGTCCAGCCGAACTGGTGAGCTTCAGGCTGAGTGAGAGACCGTGTCTCAGAAGGTAAGCTGGAGAGTGATTGAAGAAGACACCCACAACACACACACACACACACACACACACACACACACACACCTCCTTCCCAATTAAAAAATCAATAAGCAAATAAATAAATAAGCCACCTGGGGTCAACGTGTCCAACACCAAGAACCGCAAGTTGCCCTTTGCCTCGTTACAGTGACAGCTCCATGATCTCCCCGTCAGAAGCCTTGCCAGATTCCCTGTCATTTCTTCGTGTCTCTGCCCCATGACACATCCAAAGCCTCATATAAGAAAAAGAGCACATTCTGTCTGGAAAAATCCCCACCCACTCCTGGAATTCCCCACCTTTCTCCCCCCTTAGTGAACGCATGAATGAAGTGCCCCTCTCTTAACGTCTCAGCTGCCCCCCTACCCTGAAAGTGTGTACCTTGCCCTACAGTAAACATCCTCCCAATTCCTTACTTTGTCTCTTCTCTGAATTCTTTCCCTGACAGTGACAAGAGCCTGGACACGTTGGGTGGAGGGCTCGGTCGGCTCTGGCTCTCTCTCTAAGACCTCCCCTGTTTCACCTACACACTGAGTCTCTTCTGCTGCTAAGGCTCCTTCACACATTACTCACATCCCCTCTTTGACTGCTTCCTCCAGATATCCTTACAATGTTCATAACAACCAATCTATCAACACTGTGAAATGGTTAAGAAGATGCTACTCTCTGAAAATGGAACCCACCTTTCCCCCGGATACTTCTTCCCTATCCCAGATCCTGTTTTCTGCTTTTTGTGACTGTGCTCCCATAGCCCATTGTAAAGTGCTGCCTATCCCTCTGTCAGAGCCTGGTACCGGTGGATCCAGGTGCTCCCCAGCTCCCTACCCCTGCTCCTGGCCTGGGATGCCCCGCCCTATCCAGATTCCCCCACTCCATGCTTTTGCTCCACCAACAAGCTAACAAAAGAAAACCTTGGTTTTACCATGACTTCTGATCTTAGAATCTAAATGAGATAACACAGGTTTCCACAGTTCTGGCCTTCATGATACCCTACCTCTCACCCCAGAGGTTCATCAGAACAACCGAAGGCCTGGGCTGTGCTCTGATCCCCGTTACAGAGATGCACAACGAACAGGAGAGCAGCTGTGTCTCCCAGAGGAGTCATTTTCCCTCCCATTCATATTCCATTCATTCTATTTCACAATTTCTTCATAATTTGGGTCATAGTGTTTGCCTAGCAGAAGCAAGATCCGGAGTTCAAACTCAGAATTGGAAAAACAAAAACAAACACACATCCTTAAGTCATCACCTTGCTTTCCAGGTAGTACAAGAAAAGCCATTGGAAGCTTTTCTAGAAACAACGAGAGTCCAGAGAAATCCACACCCAACATGATGGATATGGTGCCTTGTGGCTGGCCTGAGGTTAGAGCTAGCCCATTAGATGCCTGTGGTCTGTGAGTACCTAGGAAGAAACAAGCCTTCTTAGACTCTTTAGAAAGCCTCAGAAGCGCTAAGCATCTCAGAAAAGACCCCTGAAAAATAAATAAAATAAGATGTAACCTTTTATACTTGTTTCATTGAAAAAGGTGAGTTTTAATGACATAGGAAATGATCAGAACAGCCGTTTGCCCTAATGCTAACATACATGTGTAACAAGGGATTTTTTGTAAGCAAAATTTCCTCTTTTATGTTTGGGGAACCTCATGAAATGGAACACCTACCTTCTTCAAAAGATGCTTTGAAGCCATAAAAAATGTTCATATGCTTTTGACTCAATAATTCCCTTCTGGGAAACCAGCCTAAAAAAACACCATGAAATATGGCAAAGGCTGTATGCAGAAAAATATCCACCAAAGGGCTACTTAGTTAAAACCTGGATTTAACCCAAATATTCAAAAAAGGGGAAGGAGGATAGTTAAGCCTAAATCTTGAAGAACTATTCTACAGCCATTAAAAATGAGGAGTCTAAAATTTATGAAGGGTCATAGAAAATGCTTATGATAAATTATTAGGTGGAAATGGCTGGAAAAATATTTAAATACACACACATTGTAAAAGCATTAAGGAAACATAAAAATGTAGTTGTCACTACATCAAAATGGCAGACATGGATTTTTACCTTGTTTTCAGTTTTCTCTAATGTTGCTATATCTCTACTCTTCAAAAATGTTGAAATCCCTTTTTTAAAAAAATCTACAGATGTTATTAGTAATTTAACCAAGAAGAAACATCAAGAATAAAGATTAGAAGAAGTGAAGAGGATAGGCTGCCTATTACATCAGGAAGCGTCTTTAGAATGTGTCCATCCTTAAAAAAAAAAAAAACAAAGAATATGTCCATCCTTTATGCGGTAAATACAAATTTTATGCCAAAAGAAGCAAACACAAATGTGTGGTTTTTGTTCTAGGCTTAGAGATCCTAGCTACCATAACTGCAGGAATCATCCCAGGGTTTAAGTATTCTCTTGTTTCTGTGTTTGGGGTTGCTATGGATACACATACAAGGGCCTTCTTGTGGAGGAACTTTGAAAAGATGCTGAGTGTCTCTGAGTTTCTGTTTAGTCCATTGCACTCACTGTGCTGTCATCAATTGGGTGTGGATGTTGAACTTAGAAAACAAATCACAGTTTGAATGCAGGACCCTCGGAGATGGAGGCTCTGTAGTCAATGGGTAGAAATGTCCTCTGCAGGAACTGGCATCAAAGGGGTGACAGCAGACAGGTAGCAGAGTCTCCAACTCTGAATCAAGGTTCTACTGCAGGACAAAGCAAGGCCACTTCACTTGGGTGCAGTTAACTCAAAGGAGGGGGGACCACCCAGGCAAATACCTGGGAAGATGCAAAATAGTAAAAGTTCAGCATTGAAACCCAGTGCTCGTAATTTCAGAAGGAAAGGGAGAGCCCAAAAGATGGCTTAGCAGGTAAAGAGACTTGCTGCCAAGCCCAATGACTTGAGTTTAGTCCCTTGGCCTCACATGGTAGAAGGAGGGAACAGACTTCAGCAAGATGTCCTCTGACCTCCGTGTGCCATAGCATGCATACACACAATAAATAATAAATGTCATATTCAAAGAAAGAAAAAGAAACATAAAGGTGTCTGTTCTGATCAGCTGTCATTGCATTAACAAAGCATCCAAAACTCTCAGTATTAGAATATATTCTAATGTAAATTATGGGATTAAGGGGGTCAGGAATTCAGGCAGTGCTTGACTGATTCTTTTGCTTCCAGTGGCATCAGAGGACACACTCAGTGACACTCAGCAGGGAAATGAGTTGAAAGAATCTGAGGCTTTCCTCCCCTGCCTATACCTGGCAAGGTTGGCGACTGGGCTCAGCAGGGCCCCTTGGGCTCAGCTCCGGCCTGGGCCTTGCTAGTAGAATGCATCATCCTCAGAGTGGCTGGATCCTTCCTGGGTTTTCAACCCCCCCCTCCCCCATGATGTCCCAAGCAGAGGCTGTAAAGGTTTTTACTGCTTAGCTCAGAAGTCTCAGCCCATGGCTTCTGCTTCACACTGTTAGTCAAGAAGGTCCTTAAAGCCAGGCCAGGTTCAAAGCAACTGGGAATTCAAACTCCACCTCTCAATGGGAGAGGTTGGAAAGGATTTGGTTTCATCTTAGACATACCGCAGCCATCATTTTACACTAAATTATAGGGAGGAGGATTAAGCACAAAAGGTCCACTGCAGACCAGAGCACGAGGTGGAATTCAGGTGTATATTGTTGGTAAGGCTGCAGACTCATACAGAATTTACTATTTATTTATTTATTTATTTATTTATTTATTTATTTATTTAGCTATTGTAGTTCAGAAACTGGCCTCCCTCACAATCTTCCTGCCTCAGCCTCCCGAATACTGAGATTACAGATGAGCCACCACATTGGTGATATACCATTCTGAGAAGTCTCATCAGTGTGATCATAACACATGAAATTGCAATAGCAAGCAGAGTATTACCAGGCTGGCCAGGCCAATGAGTAGAGAATCTGTCACAGAAGCTGGCTGGCTCTCAAATGAACAGGAACCTATGGAAGAGCCTCGCCCCGTAGAACCAAGGTTCTCTGGGACCTCCCTGGAGGCAGAGGACAACATCTATCCACATCCCATCATAAAAACATGTCCTGCCCACTAGACTCATGTGAATTGGCTGGTGGGAGCAGAAGTGAATTGGCTGGTGGGAGCTCCTGGTCCCCCGACACAGTCATCCTGTCACTCTGGAAGGCCACTGAAACAGGTGAATTCTAAGGGCAACACCGAAGGGACATGAAGAGAATCTGGAACTCAGGACCTTTATCGTGTTGTTTATCATGTGAGAGGTGACAGTAGCTTTGTTGATGATTATCCTTAAATCTGTCTTTTAGCGATAAGTACAGATGTGCTTAGAGATTAAATGGTGTGATCTGTAGGAAGATAGCTGCAGAGGGAGGGGGAGGGCGGAATGAAAGGAGTTAGTTGTTGGAGCTGGGGGATGAGGGGCCTGGTATTGTGCTGTTCTCTTCTGTTTTAAAAAAGATGTTTTGGGGCTGGAGAGATGGCCTAGCAGTTAAGAGCGCCGACTGCTCTTGCAGAGGACCCGAGTTTGATCCCCAGCACCCACATGGCGGCTGAGAACCGTCTGTAACTCCAATTCATGCAGACAGTACATGCATACACATACAAAAATAAATAAAATTAAAAATAAAATAAAATAAAATATAAAAAAAGATGTTTTGTTTTGTTTGTTTTCACCGGTCCTGAAGGTTATTTTTAAAAAAGAGGAGTCAAGCAGGAAAGTTTGGAGGATGAACGTGGTGTGAAAAGAATGGGTAGGACTCTGAGGACAAGGAAGGCCTGACTGGACAGGGTCGTACAGTCAGGAGACTTGTCCTGGTCCCAGTTTGCCTGCCTCAAACCCAGCGTACTTCTCACAGCCTCAGTTCCACAGCTATAAACTAGAAAAAGAGACATTTCCATGTTCCAGAGGTCCAAGGCTGCCCCAGGAAGCACCCAAGGGGCCCTTTGACATCCACAAAGGTCAGACAGCAGCTGGGTCCTGAGCAGATCTAGGTGTGGGGTCCGCCATGAATGGTTCACCACCCACCCACCCTTGGCCAGGTCACCCAGAGCCCAGGCTTGTCAGGTGTATGAGTGCAGGTAGGTGACCCCTGCCACTGCTGTAGAAAGGACGCCCAAGCCAGAGTGTCCTGGGGAAGGAGGACAGCAAATAGTTCTGACAGGTGCCCCAAAGTGCTAACTCCTTTCATGCCCACAGGCAGCTCAAAGCAGGATTAAGCCCACTGAGGACCCTGGTAAAGACACCTGAAGGCCTCCAGTCATCCTCCCAAACCTGCGCCCAGCTTGGGATCCTAGAAGCAGACACCTCATCCCCTGATGAGGTCACCACCCTCCAAGCACAAGCAGTTATCTCAGAGGAATGGTTGGTCCCTCAAGCAATAAGGACCTCCCCAGGCACCAGCTTGCAGAAACTAAAACTGAGATAAAGATCAACCTCAGTTGGACCAGCATTGCTTAATTATGTAGACCTCTCATCCCGTTCCCAATCTTTCTCTATATAAATCTAAAGCTCGTTTCAGAACCCTGTGACAGCTGAGATGCTTCATTTCTAACTTTGCAAAATGGCCGTTTTGATGAAACTCCTTGCCTGTCATTTTACCATGTTTTCTGTTTGCTTTCTTTAGGGGTGAGAGGCTAGACCTGACATGTTAGAATCCCCAGAGTCTGGCCTCTGGCCTAGGACTCCTGTTACAGAACACCTCTAATTCCTGTATCTTCCTCCTCCCCTCTATTACACACAGAAGGTAACTGCAGACAGAGAAACCATACCTGCCACACCTCCAGCTTGTCGCAGGCTGGGACAGAACTCCATTTTTCATGCCCAGAGTTGCTGACCATCGTGAATTCTGCCACTTACTTGTGATGGAGAATTCAGGACCTGCATGGGATTCTCCCTCCCCTTCCTTTTGCTGATGCAAAAACACCACTCTCACCTCAGATCGGAATAAGAGATAGTTTGTTCTAGAGCCAAATAGAGTGACCACGGCCTAGGAACATAGATTCAGCTTACCCCAAATCCTGTGTTCTCATGTGGAAGCAGTGTTATGAAGTTTTTATAGTAACAGAACAAAGAAAAGTCATAAATCAAGGCAATCTTCAATACATTGGTGGAAACATTAAGTAGTGACTATGGCAAGATATACCTCAGCTATAGCCCTCAAAGGTTATCTGATGGCATTCTTAACCTTTTGGTTGGTGGGAGCTAGGGCTTTGTTTTTTGTTGTTGTTATTGTTGTTGTTTTGGTCTTTTCGAGACAGGGTCTCCCTGTAGCCCCAGCTGTCCTGGAACTCACTCTGTAGACCAGGCTGGCCTTGAACTCACAAAGATCCACCTGCCTCTGCCTCCCAAGTGCTAGGATTAAAGGTGTGTGCCACCACGCCCAGCTGAGCTAGGGCTTTGTTAAGTTAATATACTTCTAAACATTTTTGATCTGTTAGACACAAGATGTTAAGTCAGAAACAGAGGTAGGCAAGGGTGGCTATTTAGGGGCTAAAGATGGCCCAAGATAAATTGTAAACAAGGCCTGGATCTGCAATATTCTAAACTCTCCAGAGTCATTGAAGTGCTCATCAGTTAGTCAGCCTTGCAGAAAGCTTAGTCCAAGATTTTTCTGGGAACTTTTCATTCACACTGTCCTGACAACCAACTGTGTCAAGCAAGAGCAGCACTGCCCAGGACAGTGGATCCAAGGGACAATGGCCACTGAGGGCAAAAGGGTGGTGCCTCAATTTATACTCCAGGCAAGTAACTTCAACAACTCTCCCCTTCCTGCCCCAGCCCAATGCCTTCAAGTCTGCTCCTGCCCAACAAGTGGGTAGGCTCTGGAATGGAGGGGGACTATAGTCGGGGAGGTAGAGTGGTCTGGGCACAGAGATTCTTATACCTTCCCTCAGTGCCTACAAAGTCTAGCAGGGTAAAGAATTTGCCCTGGGACTTTGTGTTGTGTTGGGCCCTGTGGGCCCTCCATATTCATGCTCTACCTGTGGGCCCTAAGAGAATGCGGCCTGCTGTAATCCCCTGAGCCTGACTGGAGTTTGGCCATCTGTCTTTGGCCAGTCACTTCTGCACAGGAGTGACTCAGCGTAGCCCGACCCGGAAAGCGCCTCTACCCGCATACAACTGATGTGGCAAATTACTATTCGCCCAAAGCTATCTCCCCACTGTACGTATTTCCTCTTCCGCCTTCTTTTTCTCCTCCCCTCCCACTGAGCAAATATAATTGGCTGCCTGATGCAATAAAGTGAGTCCTTGCTTTGACGAGACTCCCTACACCCCCCCATGTGGTTCTTTTCGGGTCGACACTCATCATCTGGCTCAGCCCCAGAGAAGACACAGGCTGGCCCAGCTCTCCTCCCTGCCCTACCAGCCGGAGGACCCGGCAAGCGTTGACCCCAGGAAGAGCAAGTGAACAGCATAAAGAAGCTTTTAGAAACAAAGTTTGGGAAGTTAAGGAAAAATGTAACCCCTCAGACACAAAGGTAAACTTAGAATGTCACCATGTATTTTCAGACTTGAGGGAGGATCCCCAAACTTGGCTCAATTTTTTTTTTTTTTTGTCTTTTTGAGACAGGGTCTCCCTGTAGCCCCAACTGTCCTGGAACTCACTCTGTAGACCAGGCTGGCCTTGAACTCACAAAGATCCGCCTGCCTCTGCCTCCTGAGTGCTAGGATTGAAGGCGTGCACCGCCATGCCCGGCTTGGCTCAATTTTTTGTTATATGGTGTGTTCATCTTTCTCACTCTCTATTTTACAGTTAACTCTACTAAAAGGCTTTCAAAATCTGTTGTAGGGCTGAGAGATGGCCAGTGGTTAAGAACACTGGTTACTCACACAGAAGACCTGGGTTCAGTTCCCAGCACCCAGATGGTGGCTAACTACCATCCGTAACTCCAGCTCCAGGAGATCCAACACCCATTTCTGGCCTCCACAGGCATTGTACACACATGATACACTTACATACAGACAAGTAAAGCAAGCATATAATAAAAATTCAAAATCTGTTGTACCATATCTCCTTGATACAGATGTCTTGGAATGAACTGGAAGCCACTTGAAATACATCAAAATATATTCAGGAGAAAAATGTCACTTTTAGTTATAAGGATTGAGGGTCGATAGAAAACTATCTTTCAGAATAAATGTTAGACATTCTTTTGAGATGAGTTAAGGCCCTATGAAGGTTCCCACTGGTGGCTGGCCCATCCCTAACTCAGATCGCAGCTGCTGGGATTTGAGTTTCTGGGAGGGGGCTGGGACATGGAAAGCGGGGTGACACTGGGACAGCTCCACTACCCCTGGGAAGTGGATGCTCCTACTACATTCACGACCCAGAGGGCTCCGGCACATCTCCTTGTTTTGTTTTGTTTTGCTTTTCCTTTTAATCTCGGATCTTCATAAGGCCAGTGAAAGAACAAGGGTTGGGCAAGAGGTTCTCAGAGCACGCTCCCTGGACCAGCAGCACCAGGAACCCCTGGGACTGTTAGCACAGATTCTCCTGCTCACCTACAGACCTACTGAAGCAGAAACTGTGAGGTGGGGCCCAAACTTCCAGGTAGTTCTGACTAGGGACACAGATCGAGATGGCTTATCTTGACTGTCAGCTTGATGAGACTGGCAGCTGTCTAAGAGCACAACTTCTGGGAGTGTCTAAAAGCTTTCCCAGAGAAGATTAACTAGGAGGGGGAGACTCTCCCTAAATGGAGACAGCACCCTCCAACAGATGCGGTGCCTAGATGGGACGAAAGGGGAAACGCTTATTTCTCTCTCTCTCTCTCTCTCTCTCTCTCTCTCTCTCTCTCTCTCTCTCGTTTTTGTCCACTCTGCATGATAGACTTTGTACTCTAAAACTGGGAGACAAAAATAAATCCTTTCTCTGAGGTATTTGTCACGGTGACTAAGAGAAACCAAGTATGGACAGGTGCTGCTTCTAATGCCACCTCTGCCACCTGCTCCTTGGCTCTTTTCCCACTGTACATCTCAGAGTCCTCACAGATGCAATGAGGGGAAACAACCCCACCTCTCCAGTGCTGTTTGAGGACTGAGGGAATGAATTCAGGGAAAGTCTTTAGTGCTTCCTGGGGCCAGGAAGAGGGGACACAAGGAGGCACGCAGGGCCTTGGAGGACCTCCATAGATAACTTGCTCACCCTATCTAGTCCCAACTGGTCCTTGCTCTCTCAAAAAGTGCTCTGTGAATGGCGACTACTATTTCATGTTGTGAAAGAATCTGAGTGTTCATCCATCTTAGCAGCTCTGGCCAGGTAGAACTCTGGAGTCATAGTTGTTCGTTTGGTGTGGAAGAGCACTGGTTTTGGAATTCTCAGACCAGTGTCCTGCATACTAGTAATGCATAGTAGCTCTCTAAGAAAGGTTCCTGTCACTGTCCAGGGATCTTCCTCTCCTTTCCTGCTTCCTCGGAGATAGTTGAGCTAGGCTTGGGTTTGGACTCCAATATGTGATCATGGAATTCTCTGTCTCATACACATCCCAAAGGTATTTGATGTCCATTCCCGATTAAAAGTCTCCGTACTGCTTTTGTGCGGGACCCAGGCACTGGGCCAGAAGGTTCGGAGAGTCGGGACAGGGCCAGAGTGGCTGCACCTTTGGGGCGGCTACCCACAAGTCACCTGGGCAAGTAGCTTTGGAGCTGGGTTTATCCCGGGCCTGAGGCCTTTTGTGCGGGAGCCGGGGGCTGGGCCAGAGGGTCTGGACAGGGCCAGAGCGGCTGCACCTTTGGGCAGGCTGCCGGGGTGTGGGCTAGATCAGGCATATCATCCCCCCCCCCACCATCGATGAGAATCCAAGTGGACTCTTTTTTTTTGGAGAACCTTCAGAACAAGAAGAGAAGAGTGCTTTGGCTTCCAATATCCAATATAGCAACAAAATTGAAAAGTAGACAAGTCCATACTCCATAAACAAGGAGGAGGAAAGGGAACAACAACAAAAAAAAGGCATCTGAACGAGGAAAGCAAAACCATCTGCTATTTGTGATCTAAACCACAAAAGGGAAGCCCAAATGCCAGGGACACGATGAAGGGACAAGACAACATGGGAAAGGCACAGGATAATACTGCACAAAGCTCTACCAAACCTGTAGGAGACAGCTACAATGGGAACCCCTTGGAGGAGACCCAAGGAACAGATCTTAGAGGAATAATTGCAGACCTATGCAGAGAAATTAAAGAACATAAAGAGGAATTCAGAGAACTAAAGAGAGAGAATGAAAAACTCAAAAAGGACCTAGAGGGATACAATGACAAACATCAGAAAGAACTAAAGGAACA
>VZQC01004742.1:781945-803650 GCA_009823505.1 Rhizomys pruinosus | reverse complement strand
AGATGTTATAAGCCACAGTAAGACCCTGTCATATTTAACAGGGGGGAAAATTGTAATTCATGGATTAACATATCCAAACATGTGTCTATGCTAAAGTAACCTACCATAACTATTAGTGCTGCTTAAATACCTATATATCTAATTGCTTGTTCTTCATTAGTAGGATCGAAAGGTTATTCCTGGACAAACTGTCAGCCCATGAAAGGAAACAGCCAGAATTGACCAGAGTCCAAGTCAACAGCTCCAGAGAGAGTGGACTGTTTTACCTCTCATCCACCTGTGCCCCTTTTCTAAGCCTAGGGAACAACCTGCGGAAGAGGGGGCGTGGTAGAATGTAAGGGCTGCGATTGGGGTGAATGGTGAAACTACAGCAATGTAGTCTGGACACTCATTTGATCAACTTGATTGAACATACAACCCCTCACCCCCTGCTGGATGGTGGGGCTGTGGGGGTTTTGGCACAACAGCCTGCAAATTGGTTTCATATGAAGGATGCTTGTACTCATGGATCATCACTTATAGCTAAAAAATGAAAAAAAAAACTGAGAGAAAGATGCAGGACAGTTATGGCAAAATGCATTATCTGGGATGGGGTGGGAGTAGGGGGGAAGGGAAAGGGAAATATGCCTGATCTGAATTGGAAAATGATGTATGAAATGTACAAAGCACCAATAAAAAAATTAAAAAAATAAAATAAAATAAAATAAAAGTCTGCATACTAAGAGTCTGTGTGTCGGGGGAGAAGGGAGGCAATGTTGAGTATTTTTCTGCTTTGTAACAAGAAGCCACACACCTGGAGCTAACTACACACTTCCCGTGAGCCTGCCGCTCTCCCTAAAGTCCTATGCGAGGCAGATACCAATATCTGCTCTCTCTGATATTCTGCGTTGTCTCGGAGTTTCTAGATAGTTCATGAAGCCAAGACAAGGCATCCAGGTCAGAAAGGAAGATGGCAACAACTTCATTTTACAGATGGTGTGATTAACCAGGGAGAAAATCCAGAATAATCCTCAGTGAAGCCGCTAGAACAAATGGACCAGTCTGACGAGGTTCAGTATACCAGATCAATACCCAAAGCAATTTTATCCCTACACACTAGGAACAGAAAAGTTGGAAAATGAAATTTTTAGGGCTTCAGCCTCCCCAGTTCTTATATTACAGGTGTGTGTCACAATGTCTGGCTAACAACACTTTATATTAGCATAAAAATATGAAATGCAGCCAGGTTTGGCAGTGTATGCCTTTAGTCGCAGCACTTGGGAGGCAGAGTCAGGCAGATCCCTATGGCTTAGCAGTTTACCTGGGTTTGATTCCCAGCACCCACATGGCAGTTAACAAGTATCCATAACTCCACTTCCAAAGGATCTGACACCCTCTTCTGGCCTCTGCTGGCATTACATGCATGAGTGTACTTACATATATGCAAACAAAATATCTATACACATAAAAAAGTTTAATGTCAAAGCCATATACAGGAAACCCACAGCCAATATCATCCTAAATGGGGAAATGACAGAAACATTCCCTTTAAAGGTAGGAACTCGGCAAGGCTGCCCCCTGTCACCACTCCTCTTCAATATAGTGCTTGAAACACTTGCTAGAGCAATAAGACAAGAAAAGGAAATTAAAGGAGTACTAATTGGAAAAGAGGAAGTCAAGCTATCCCTATTTGCTGATGATATGATTGTTTACTTAAGGGATGCTAAAAACTCCACCAGAAAACTCCTAGAAACAATTAACAGCTTCAGCAACGTGGCAGGATAAAAAATTAACCTAAAAAAAATCAATGGTCTTTCTTTACACCAAGAACAAGCAACTGGAGAAAGAATTCAAAGAGACCTTCCCACTCACAGTAGCCTCAAAAACAATAAAATACCTAGGAACAAACCTAACCAAAGACACCAAAGATCTCTACAACAAAAATTTTAAACCTTTAAAGAAAGAAATTGAAGAAGACATCAGAAGATGGAAAAACCTCCCATGCTCATGGATTGGGAAAATGAACATTGTAAAAATGTCCATTCTACCGAAACTCTTATATAGATTTAACACAATTCCAATCAAAATCCCCAAGAGTTTCTTCACAGGCTTGGAAACAAAAGTCCTTAAATTCATTTGGAAAAACAAAAGACCCCGAATAGCCAAAACAACCCTGAGTGAAAAGAACAACACAGGGGGATCTCTATACCAGATTTCAAACTATACTACAGGGCTATAGTCATAAAAACAGCCTGGTACTGGCACAAAAACAGACCTGTTGACCAATGGAACAAAACCAAAGATCCAAACCTGAGCACATACAATTTCAGCCATCTCATATTTGACAAGGGGGCCAAGAAGACACAATGGAGAAAAGACAGCATCTTCAGCAAGTGGTGTTGGCAAAACTGGATCACCACTTGTAAAAGAATGAAATTAAAACCCTACCTCTTGCCCTGTACAAAAGTCAACTCCAGATGGATTAAAGACCTCAACGTGAAACCCCAAACTCTAAAGGCGATAGAAGAAAAAGTTGGCAGCAGACTACAAGACATAGGCGTAGGAAAAGACTTCCTAAATCAGACAGCAGCTGTGCAAGAATTAAGGTGGACAATTGACAAATGGGACCTCATTAAACTCAAAAGCTTCTGTACATCAAAAGAAACAATCAAGGAAGTGAAGAGAAATCCCACAGAGTGGGAGGAAACCTTCACAGCAGAAACATCTGACAAAGCATTGATTTCCAGAATATATAAACTACTCAAAAAACAAAGAAGAAAGAAAACAAATGACCCACTCAATAGAAGGAGCAAAGAGCTGAACAGAGACTTCATAAGTGAGGAATTAGAAATGGCTGAGAAACACCTTAAGAAGTGTTCAACATCACTAATCATTAAGGAAATGCAAATCAAAACCACTTTAAGATATCATTTTACTCCAATAAGACTGGCTAGGATCAAGAAAACAAATGATACCAAGTGCTGGAGAGATTGTGGGGGAAGGGGAACACTCATCCACTGCTGGTGGGAATGTAAACTCGTATAGCCACTATGGAAAGCAGTGTGGAGAACCCTTGGAAGACTTGGAATGAATTTGCCACCTGACCCAGCCATACCACTCCTAGGCATGTACCCTCAAGACTCATCCCACCGCAGAGATACATGCACAGCCATGTTTATTTCAGCTCTCTTCACAATAGCAAGGAGCTGGAACCAACCCAAATGCCCCTCAACTGATGAGTGGATAGAGAAAATGTGGTACATCTACACAATGGAGTTCTATGCAGCAGTAAAGAAAGATGACATCATGACCTTTGCAGGAAAATGGCTGGAGCTAGAGGACATCATGCTGAGTGAAGTAACACAGTCCCAGAAAAACAAACGACGAATGGTATCCCTCATCTGTGGATGCTAGTGTCAATTATCTAGTTGTAAGTATTTCCTGTGCATGACCCCTTGAGCTTTTGTCCAAAGCAGTTGGGCGTGATGCATATTGAAAACAACAACAACAACAACAGAAAGGACTGCATCAAAGAACTGACTGAACCAGTGAACTTCTGCTCAAAACAGTCAACTTCCACATGGAGAATATTGAGAAAGACCGAGAAAGAGATGAAAAGCATGTTTGGCAGAATGCATGAGCTCGGTTGGGGTGGGGCAATGAGGGGGACATGGGTCTAGATGTGATAAAAAAAATGTATAAATAAATAAATTTTTTTAAAAAGAAATTTTAAATTTATTATTTCAAAAAGAAAAAAAAATTTTAATGTGGCCAGGGATGGTGGCACACATGTGCCTCTGATCCCAGCACTTGGGAGGCAGAGACAGGTGGATCTCTGTGAGTTCAAGGCCAGCCTGATCTACATATGAGTTCCATGCCAGCTTGGAATACGGGGAGATCCTCAAAAAGACCAAAAAAAAATGTAATATGGAAACTTGGATTGGATTCTATTCCATTGATCAGCATTTCTAGCTTTATGCTGTACCACACGGTGTTATCTGCTGTAGACACAGTAAAATCTGAGATTGTAAAGTCGGAGTCCTTCCACCCTGTTCCTTTTCAACACTGTATTGTAGGACTGCACAATGGATCTTTGACAGAGATGTGCAGGGAGCTTAGTGGAGAAAACATGGTCTTTTCCACAAATACTGTACTAGTTATCTCTCTCCTTGCTCTGATAAAATACCTGATTAAAACAACTTAAGGAAGGTTTTGTCTTGGGCACAGTCCACTGTGGTAGAAGACATGGTGGTGGGAGTGTGAGGTGACTGATCGCATTGTATCTATAGTCAGGAAGCATCGAGACGAATGCTGGCTCATGGCTTGCTTCCTCCTTTGTCCCTTTTTATTTAGCCTGTGGATGGTACTGCCCACACTCAAGTGGCTCTGCCCTCCTGAGAGTCATGTGCCCTAAGTCATCCCAAACCCAGTCCAGTTGATAATGGAGCCTAACCATCACTGATACAATTCAGGCAAATCCATTGCCCTTGTACTTTGACACTCATCAGAGATCACTGTGTGGGTTGAACCCCTTTTTCCTGAAATGCTTCTTTTCTTCTAGAAGTCACCATTTTGTTCCAAAAACATAATCATTAAATTTATATCCTCTTGATCTGTGATATTTTCAAAAGCTATGCCTTATCTCTCCATTTATAGACCATTTCCTGAAAGCTGGGAGTCTGAGAAACTTACAGGGACACATGACTAATGGGATCTGGGGAGGTATACTATGAATCTCTTCTCTGTGTCCTGAGACAAGTGGCTGCCTTCTCCTGGCCACTGGGAAGGGCCCGGGTGCCACTAACTGTGCCACAGGATTCTAGCACCTGCAGGGGTTAAAACACAGCTGGAACATCTCTCACCTGGAAGGGAAAGGGCTTCTCAGCCTCCCTATCTGCTTTCTTCTTTGTCCACAGGACACAGAAATGTCTAGTACACATGAATATCTGACAGTCTGGGCACACAGGCCACAGAGGGCCTGGTTCAGGCCGCTGGGGAGGGAGAGCCCTGCAGCACAGGAGAATCCTCAAAGTATGGTCCCTTAGGTAGCAGCAGCAGCGCCACCACCTGGAAGCTCAGGCCCTACCATGACTTTTTGAATCAGAAACTCTAGGCTGGGGACCAGCAATTCGTTTAACTGGCCTTTTAGGTGACTCAGGTGCACCAGGGGAGTTAACTTACCTGCTGGTATCAGCTCACCAAGATCTGACATCTTGCTTCTGCCATTTGACACCTGTGTTACCACTCTCTGGGTCTCAGTTTCTCTGTCTACAAAATTGGAATAATAAGGGTACTGGACCTCATGACCCTTATATTGGGACCTGTCTCGTTTCTGTGATAAAGTACCCAGAAGAAACAACTTTAGGGAGGAAAAGTTGCTTTTGGCTCACAGTTTTAGAGATTTCAGTCTCTGTGGCAATGTCCTGGCAGGAAAGGGCGTAGCAGGAGCAGGTGGTGTGGGCTGCTCCCCTGGTGTGGACCAGCATGCAGACAGCACAGCTGTGTAACTCCAAATGCCCTCCCCACGGTGGTCCATCTCCACCAACCAGGGCCCACCTCCTAAAGATTCCACAGCTTTCAAAATAACTCTGCAGGCTGGGGACCGAACACCTAAAATGTTCCTGTGAGGGTGGAAGCATAGGAGATTCAAAGCATAACAAGGCTCTTGACCAAACGAATGTGGTAATTCATGTAAATTACTTAGGAATCACTTAATAATCGTCAGCATGTAAATTTCCCTTGCTTTAGCCACTTATGAAGTCTCATGTCACATGTAAAGTTAACACTCCATAGACTTTTACAAAGAGACTCACAAATGTCAGCTTTGCTTGTCATAGCAGGCGAGGTAGATGCCATCACCTGCACTGTGCGCATGCAGAACCAAGCTGCAAGGTGGGCCATCCAGGCTCACAGTGTCGTGAAAGGTCGGAACCTAAACCACTTCTGAACTGAACATCTGCGTTTGTTTTGTTTTTTTTCATCACATCGTGACTTTTCAGCATAGCAAGCCTGCAATCTTGGTTAATGTGGGATTTAATTTTTAATTTTATGTCTGTATTTGTCTGCTCCGGGGTAAAAAAGGTGGCTAACAGTGGTATAGTTAGTGATAGGTGAAGTTCTTTGCTGAAGTCAGCCAAGCCACTGCTCACTGCTTCTCTCTGAGTGAGAAAGAACAGACACTGGAATGTAGTGGCATGGACAGACCCAGACAGCTCTTACTTCTGACCTTGAGTCTAGTACCTAGTCTTTTATAACTACCTTCTCCTCTTCTGTAATTCTGTTCAGCTTTTCCAGACCAGGTCTCACTAAACTGCCTGGGATGGCCTTCAACTCACTATGTAGCCCAGACTGGATTTGAATTTATAATCCCCCTGCCTCAGCCCCTCAAGTACTGGGATTACAGGTCTGTGGTCATAGCTCATATTTTGCTTCCTGGCTCCCAGAACCACCCTGGGCTCATTTTCCATAATGTGGATGATATGGAAGCCCTTTGCACAGTGTAAAGGGTCAGAAGTAGATTGGAAGGTGCAGAGACACTGGGACAGAGTGGTGAAGATGTGCACCGCTGGCCCTGCCGGTTCCAAATTCTCTGTGGTCTGGCAAGGCCGGGGCACTTGCAGCTGGTGGGTGGGGTGGATACTGGTGGAAAATCACTTAGGATGTGTGGTCTGACCCTCCCCAGGGAGTGGCCTGCAGGCCTATGGGGTCTCACAGACCCTTCTAGGCGAACCTATAGGCATGTACTGTTGGCTTGTCGTGGGCCACTGCAGCCCTGCTTCATGTCTTGCCATAGGTGCTCTGAAGTCAGGCCCAAGGAGAGCACTCAGAATGACCAAGCTTCCACACTTCGCAGGGTGGCTCTGGATGAGACTTCCCTCTCTGGACCTGTTCTCCCAACCAGGCGGCTGGGCCCAAGGATCCCACCATCTTTCTATTATTCCTCTCATGGGGAGCTCTTAAGTGCTAGAATTTTCCCACCAAGCTAAATAATGGCAAATGTGTCCACCCCCTGGGGATATCCAGAACCCCTGCTCAGCTTCCAGGAGGTTGCTTCAGGGTAGGGAGGAGTGTCTCCTTGGCATAAGCCTAGCCCTTTGAGCCTTAGCTTCTCCACCTGCAAAACAAAGACTGTGAAACATCCCCATCTTATGGGACCCAGGATCAATGAAGTTTGTGGGTGTCAGGCCTGGTCTGGGTCCAGGAAGATAAGCAAGTTCAATGGGAGGCTTCCGCTGCTGACTTCATGACCAGGGACAACAGATGTCTGAGATCTTAAGAGGCTGTGAGCCTCACACAGGGCCTGGACACGTTGCTTTAAGTCTTTGAAAGAAAAGGATTCAAAATATATTAGAACAGGAAAGCTCTGATATCAGCAATGAATTATTCTGCCTAGGATATGTTGGCTAGGGAATTCAAACCCCCCAAATTATAAAGGCCTCTTGCCTATAAGTGGGATATATGCAAGGAGAAAGGCAGTAAGTCCCTGTTGTCGAAGACCTGGTGTGAGCATGAAAAAATGTTATGAGACGTCACTTGCTAGCGTACAACTGGCCTCTGAAATGCCAGAGAGCATTACCAAAGGCCACTAAAGCAATACAGCAAAATATTGGTCTTCTTGAGACAAGCAAGACTCCTCTGTCAGTATCAGCTACACCTCAACTGCCTGGAGATACTGTGCAACAGTGGCAGCCATGTGTCTATATATATATCCCAAATCTAATTGGCTATTAGCTCTCTCCTTGGAGGAATAACTCACAGCGGGTGCCATAAGCTTATGTCCTCTAGTGGTTAGGAGAGGTTATAAGCCACAATAAGAACTTGTCACCCTTTATAGAGAAACCATAGTTTGTGGATTAGCATACCATCCAAGCATCTGTGTCTATGCTCACAGCTTAGCTTGCCATAATAATTAGTACTGCTTAAATGTCTGTACATCCAATTGCTTGTGCTTTGTTAGTATGACTAAAAAGGTATCGCTGGAAAAGCTGTCAACCCACGAAGGGAAACAACCTGAACAGACTAGAGTCCAAAATGACATCTCCAGAGAAAATAGACTGTTTTGTTTCTCACCCACTTGTGCCCCTTTCCCAAAGCCTAGGGAAAAATTACGGAAGAGGAGGCATGGTAGAATGTAAGGGCTGTGGAGAGATTGGGGTGAATTGTGAGACTACAGCAATATAGACTGGACTCCTAATTGATCAACATGCCTGTGCATACAAGCATCTCCAACTGGACTACGGGAACCTTGGGTTGTTCAAAATTTGGACATGGCCAAAGCAGCTGGGAGTGATGCATATTGGAAACAACAACAACAACAACAACAGAAAGGACTGCATCGAAGAACTAACTGAAACAGTGAACTTCTGCTCAAAAAAGTCAACTTCCTCATGGAGAATATTGAGAAAGACTGAGAAAGAGATGAAATGCATGTTTGGCAGAATGCATGAGCTCTGGTGGGGTGGGGGAATTGGGGGGACACAGGTCTAGATTTGATAAAAAAATTTAAAAATTAAAAAAAAATCTTCAAATATACAAACAGGCCGGGTGTGGTGGTGCACGCCTTTAATCCTAGCACTTGGGAGGCAGAGGCAGGTGGATCTTTGTGAGTTCAAGGCCAGCCTGGTCTACAGAGTGAGTTCCAGGACAGCTGAGGCTACAGGGAGACCCTGTCTTGAAAAGACCAAAAAAAAAAACAAATATACAAACAGTAAAATTTACTACTGAAAAAAAAATTTGGACATAGATACTTGCAAATTGGTTTTACATGAATGTTACATTCATTGCTTATGCTTAATAATTTGGCTCACTTCAAAAAAAACGCACCAATTACCTAATTGTACAGCAAACTGAGTAACATCAATGTTATCTGAAAACAACTGTGTTATTATATTGTAGAATCCCTTTAAAAAATAAACAAAAGAGGAAAAAAAAAGAAGAGGATCCATAAGGTCTGAGGACCCCTTCCCTGAGCCGGGGACCCCAGGTGGTAAACCATAACATCTTAAAGCTTCTTACACTTAGACACTCTAGGTCCCTGGACATCTCAGCTGTGCTGAGGGCCAGCCAAGCCTCTTGAAAGAAGCCTGTGTGGTCAGTGACAGCTGGCCTGTGGTAAGTCCAAGGTAGACCAAGGACTGGGTAACCTCGGTGAGGGCCGTCTACCAGGGCCAGGCATGAAGAAGAGTAACATCAGAGCTAGCAACTCTAGTTCACAGCCTCTGGAACCGGACCTCTGTGCTCCTCCTGGCTGTGGATGTGAGCTAGGAGGGCAGGAAATAGTTATTTCAAAGGCTGGGCCAGCCCTTTGGCAAAGAGGCCAGAGTCTGAGCTCTGGAAGGACTGGCTGAAAGCAGAAGCCTTGCGTTTCCTTCTCCGCTTCCTCTCTTGCTGGCCTGTTTAACAGACGAATCTCCGAGGTCAAGATCAAGGAAGAGAAACCTAGTTACCAAAGAGAGAAAACTGAGGGTCTGGGTTGGGGAGAAGGGACATGGGAACCGGAGCCGGTGGGGTGTCCTGCAGCAGAAGACCACACTGACAGGAACAACACAGAACCTCTCCCCTCCGATGCCAATCCATGCCGTTCTCTCTGCCTCTGCAGCAGTGAACCAAACACCACCACCACTCTGCCACACCCAGGCAGGGAATTTTATTCCTACTACACAGACTGAGAAACCGAGAGCAAGAGAGACAGCCAAACCAACATCCAAAGCTGGCTTTCGCTGAATGATTGCAAATTTGCCAAGAAAGGGATTAAGATTATAGCACTTCTTTCTAACCCCCAGGAGCACCGTGAGAGAGTAGTCCTATGATAACCCCATTCTTCACATGTGCTACAGATGTCAACGAATGCCAGTTCTGTTGGACATTAGAGTATACCCTGGTAATAATGACGCCACCCTGCCCAAGGATGGCATGGTAGAGCCAGCCTGTGTTTTCTGACTCTTAAATTCAAGGCCTGTTCCTGCTACCAATCTGCCTGTGTGCCATTTCCCTAAGCCAGTCCAACAATCATATTTTCCCTGGTGAGGAGGGCCACCCCACCACTAAGGCATCCCAGCCCAAACTGGAAGGTTATAGGGGTAGACTAGGGGTGTTTTCCCAGGTTCCTTCCTGATGGGGATACAAAGAATCAATGAACCCATTAAGGTTGCTAAGCAACCCTTCAACAGTTTCCATGGCCCCACTTTTCTTTCTACTTTCAAGTCTTTCACTCAATCTCATTCAACAACTTATTTTTTGAGGTTTTTGTTGTCATTATTCTTGTTGAGACATGGTTTCCTCTATCCCAGGCTGGCCTCAAACTCACTGTGTAGCTGAGAATAACCTTGAACTTCTAATCTCTTGCATCCACCTGCTGAGGGTTGAATTATAGATGTGTACCACCAAGCCTAGTTTATTTGAGCCTGGGTATCGAACCCAGGACTTCACATAAGTTAGGCAAGCACTCTAGCAAGTGAGCTACACCCCTGACCCTTCATTCTGCAGCTTATTAAGAGCTTAGTATGCCAGGCGTGGTGGCGCACACCTTTAATCCTAGCACTCGGGAGGCAGAGGCAGGTGGATCTTTGTGAGTTCAAGGCCAGCCTGGTGTACAGAGTGAGTTCCCGGTCAGCTGGGGCTACAGGGAGACCCTGTCTCGAAAAGAACAAAAAAGAAAAAGAAAAAAAAGAGCTTATTATGTGTCTGATGCTGAGTTACATACACAGTGGACAAGACAGACACTGGGCCTGTCCTGCTGAGCAAGGTTTCTCGCCCCAGGGTCTTGGTTCCTCTGTGTCCCTTCCTCAAACCCTTTCCAACCAGATCATTTCCACCTCATCTGGGACACCCTGTATTCCCAGGGAAGGTGGCAGGCTGGAGTGACCACCAGATGTCCTTACTGCTGTGTATTCCAGGTAGATACTGGGAGACGGGAATGGAATGAGGACATTGTGCAAGATTATGTAGTTGTGGATGGCAGGGATGTCTGGTGCTGGCATCCTAGCACAAATAAGGCACTCATTCACTCAATCAGTATGGCCTTACCATGTGCTACAGACCATTCCAGCAGGGAACCGAACAGAGACAGTGCCCAGCTTGTGTGACATTTCACTGGGGACAACCAGTTGACTCAGTCAATGAGCAAATGCATACACAGACTCCTGACACTCAACCTAGGGAAAGGTTTGTATATCCACACAGGCCAAATGTTTATCTAAACTAAGTGAGCTCCTGAAGCAAGTCCACCTTCCCCTGCCGTACAAGGGTTTCAAAGAATCGGAAGGAGATTGTGTTAGAATTGGTCTTCTCTGCCTTGGGAACCCAGGACCACTGAGGTGCTAGCCTGAGGCTTGGATAAACTAAAATAAACTAAACTTTGGAGTCATTGAAACCATTCAATTTCAGGAAACGCCAGGCCCCGGGATAGCAATACAAAAATAATCATGGCAAACATTTACACAGGGCTCACTGCATGCCACCCCACGAGGAGCCCAAGGCTCCCGACAGATGACAAGGCCACATTGGAAGGAAGAGGTTAGCGGAGGGGTGACCCTGGCCAGAGCCGTCCCCTGGGATCGCCATTGTTCATTCAGGCTCCAACTGTCCCTGAACTACAGCAAGGCTCAGGCCCGGTGCTTTGAAATTCCTAGGAATTCAGTGGCAGAAAAGACAGGTTTCCCCAACAAAGGGAAATCGGACTCCCTAAAATAGAAAAATCTGTATTCAGGGGAGGAATTTCCTAGCACCTTCCAAGTTTTCTTTACAATCCTTGAAAAGAGAGGTAGAGGCACATTTACTAATTACTAATTACCACTATGTGCTAGGCACTGTGTGTTACTTGTTTGGAACTGTCATTTTCAGACACAATTTCAACTCGGAGCTATAAGCAGTCATGGAATCAACACCGCAGCCCCCAGGGGCAGCCAGGAGGCACCTATGCAACTGTCTTGCTGGACAGAACAGCTTCCGTGCTAACTGCTACAGAGCAGCTGCCCCCACTCTGGGACATCCCTGTCCTCACCCCCATTACCCTGGCCTCTTCTCATCTTTAACCCAATTTCCTGTGATCCAGAAGCTCAAGAATTAGCACAGCACAGCTGGAAGCTAAAGAGAGCCATGGCACGGCCAGACAGAACTGGCCGATGCCTGCTCAGCGCTCTAAGTATCACCCCTTGTCTGGGGCTGCAGGGGCTCCAGGCTTGTGGGTGTCTCATCTAGCCCCCAGCAGCCCGATGACCTTTTCGGACTCCTTCGTTCTTCTTTTTTGTAGTACTTATTGTTTTTATTTTACTTTTTTATTTATTTGGCCAGTGAGTACACATAGACAATAAACATAAGGAGGGTCCATATAAACCCTATTAGTTAACATCTGAGTTCAGTTTTTGTACGACCCAGGGTCCCCACGCCAAGTTGAAGAGGTTTGCTTACACAAACATGTTGATCAAAGGACTCCCTGGTTCTTAAGTCCTGCTGTCCCCAAGCCCTCTGCCGGTCACTGCCCTCCTAGTCCTCCCCACGTCCTCCAGTGATCTGACTGTTCCTGCTCTGTAGGGGCCTTTCCCTGTCCTTCCTAACTGCACCCTCTGAATCTGTTTCTCTAGACCAGACCTCTCTCTCCTGAGCTGACCAAGGGCCACATTGCCCCTCAAACTCAAGGGCCCCCCAAATAACTGAGGTCAACCTCATTCCTAAACTCTTTCCCCCTCCTCCTCTCCCTCCTCCATCTCCCTCCTTCATCTCCTCCCTTGTGTTCCCTTTTCTCTCATTCATACACATATACATTCACATCACAATTACTTTATATGTCTGCCAGAGTTCTGGAGAAAGCCTAGGACCCTGGCCTGGCATGGCCCATCCTGGTCCTTCTTCCTCCAGGAAGATGGCCTGGCGGGTGAGGGGGAGTGAATGGGGGTGATGGAGCACTTGGCTCTACCTGCTGGCTCCTTACCAGCCAGGGACATGAACACACAGACTCCTCTACACACTCAGAGACACTCAGCACAAAGGTGCATGCTCAGGAACCCTCTGAGACCCTGACGCTGACACACATTCACATTGATCTACCTGGCCTGGTTCAACAAATAAAAACACAGATGCCCGATTCCATTTAGCTTTCAGACTCATATTTTTCTTTGGCATAAGTATGTCCCATATGACACTTGGGACATACTTATACTAAAAAATAATTTGTTGTTCAACTGAAATTTAAATAGGATTGGGCATTCTGTATTTTATCTGGTGATCTTACTTACAATAGGGAAGGGGTAAGCAAATATGGACCCCACACACACATATTACATGGCTTACATGCTTATACATATTACATACACAAGCAATTCACATGTGAATATGTACCTCACCCTGTCACACACTGTGGGCTAATGAGATTTCATAGCCTGATGCCAAATTGGGGTAAGGCTGTGAAATTGGCCAGCTGCTGGGAGCTCTTTGGGGAATTGTTTATCTATGAATAAAGGCCTCAGTAACAGAAACTCCTGGCTGTCCGCTCCTCGAATGTTGTGTGGCCACGTCATCTCTGTGGGAGCCGGATACATCAAGATTAGTGTCCTGGCTGACAGGGGTGGCAGGGGGGCAAGGCAGTGGCTCTGGGGCCTGAGCCTCTTCTCTCTCTCTCAGGTTTTCCACAGATTCCAGAGCAGAGTTACAAACAGGACCTCTTTGTCCAAATCCAGTCTCACTGGGATAATGAAAAGGCCAAAGAATTTGATGCCAGATGGAAACAGGTTCAAAAACCTAACTTGGACATTTGCTTTCAGTGTCCTTGGATAGGTCAATGAACCTCTGACTAGCGGAAATGGGCTGTTAACGCCTGTGTGGTGAGGATTACTACAGAAGAAAAAGTATGTGGAACATGATTTTTAGAGTTTGGGATAAGCCAGGTGTGGTGTAACATGCCTTTAATCCCAGCTCTTGGAAGGCAGAGGCAGGCAGATCTCTGAGTTCAAGTCCAGCCTGGTCTACATAGTGAGTTCCAGACCAGCTGGGGCTACAGGGAGATCCTGTTTCAAAAAAGACCAAAAAAAAAAAAAAAAAAAAAAAAAAAAGAATTTGGGATAAAAACTAGTTATTATATTGAGATGGAAGAACATCTCGGTTAATAAAGCACTTGACTTTGATTCTCGCAACACACATAAAGATGCCAGGTGTGGTAGCTTGTAATCCCAGAAGTAGGCAGGCAGAGATGGGAGACCCTTGGTGCTCATTGGCTAACTGGTGAGCTCCAGGCTAATGAGAGACCACCTTAAAGGATGTGGACAGAGTTCCTGAGGAAGACAGCTGGCCTCCACACACACACACCACACACACACACACACACTCACACACACACACACACACACACACACGCACGCACGCACGCACACACATACCCCCACGTGTATGTATAAACAAGCTAGTTACTACAAACTCTGATCAATAGATGGATCATCATGAATCCGTACAAAAAAGCAAGCAAATGCTCATTAAATTTGGGTTCAGAGATGATGCAGCCTCTTGGGCTGGAAGTGAATCACTGAGAAGGTAGAAAAATATTTGGACAATGAAAGGCACTGTGAGCCATTGAATATAGTGAAGTAGATCCACCGCTAATCTGAACATATAGAAGAAATAGTTGCAGGTATTCAAAGTCCTTTGCAACCCCTCCAAACTGCATCCACAGTATTGTGAACTACTAAACAAATCCTATGGACACTGGGGACTAAGGCCCACTGAAACAAGCCTCTCCATGTGAATGTCAGGGCATGTTTTTTTGTTTGTTTGTTTGTTTTGGGTTTTGGGGTTTTTTTTTTTGGTGTTTTGAGACAGGGTCTCCCATTTAGTTCCAGCTGGCCTGGAGCTCACTATGTAGACCAGGCTGGCCTTGAACTCACAGAGATCCTCCTGCCTCTGCCTCCCAAGTGCTAGGATTAAAGGCATGTGTTTCTAAGATGGTTCTTAGCCGCCATGTGGATGCTGGGAATGGAACCCCGGTCCTCTGCAAGAGCAGTCAGTGCTCTTAACCGCTGAGCCATCTCTCCAGCCTGCATGTTCTGCTTTTTTTTGGGGGGGGGGGCTTTTCGAGACAGGGTCTCCCTATAGCCCCAGCTGTCCTGGAACTCACTATGCAGACCAGGCTGGCCTTGAACTCACAAAGATCTGCCTGCCTCTGCCTCCCGTGTGCTAGGATTACAGGCGTGCACCACCACGCCCAGCTCATGTTCTGCTTTTAAAATATCCAGTAAGCTCCCAGTCATGGCTGGCAGAGTGGAAGTTTCTAAAGTCCTGCTTATAGCAGGGTTTCCTCTACTCTTCAATACACTGGGCTTCCACGTGGCTGAGCTCAGTGCTGTTCACAGGGATTTCTGGTTACTGCTCACCTGAGCACACTCAATGGGGCCAATGAAATGGGCAGGCACAGTACAGTGTTGCTGCCCAACGCTTCATCTCCCCACTGCTGCAGAGACCAATATTCTAGAAGGTGAGCGTGGAGTTCCTAAAGGAGCCCAATGTGGACAGAAGCCCTAGCAACCTACGAGGGGCACAGAGTACTTGCTGGTATAAGGCATTCACAAATGTGGAGTCGCTACTGCTGCAAAACCCAGGTTGTCCTGGGGAACATGCTGGTCGTTTTATACAGGTTGATAGATATGCATGTAATTGTGAAGATCTTTAGAAAGCAGTTTTAGGTCTTGGAGGGAAAGGAAAGTTCTAAAAGCAAGCTGGCACATCGAATGTGCCTGATGCAACCTCGCTGTGATTACTCCCCGCCTTGCTGGCTTCCAAGCAGAATCTGTGGCGGTTAGACAAGTCCAAAAACTTACTGGCAAACTAAGTCGCTAAAATAACAATGGTAGACATGGGAATCTACTCAGGGAAACCGGAAAAGGGTGGTGCCCAGAAGTGTGGCCCAAAGCAAGGAAGATTGGATACTGGATGTTGGAAGGCATTTGGGGAGTAGGAGAGAGTCTTGGTACCAAAGGCTTTGGGTGGGGAGGCTGGAAGGAAGAATGAATGTTTGTAGTGCCAGACACTGTGCCGCACACACTGAAAATGCAATCTATGAAACACAGAAAAATAGAAACCAAGGCTCAGAGAGGTTAAATAACTTGCCCACAACCCACAGCAAGGATTCAGATCCACAGTGGGCTTTGAGCCTTGTGAGGCTGAATTTGGCAGGATGTACAGGCTGCATTTACTCCAGCCATGCCTTCAGTATATGACAGCAAGCTGCCATTGGGGTCCCAATAGACCAGACCTAAAGATGTATTGGAGAGGCCTGAGGTGGGCAGAGGGTCTGCCCCATGCAGGGTGGCCCTGCTTATGACTTCCTGTTCCGGACAACAAGGGCCCTGGGCTCCTTGGGAGTGTCCTTGTTCCCACATTCCAGGTCCAGATGCAGACAGCTGTGCTCTTCCTTCAGCTTGCGATGATTCATGCCGGGACAAGGAAGCTGCTGCGCTGTCCAGTTCCCTGTCCCCAAATCCTAATCTGAAAAGTCGCCTTAAGCTCCCTGAACACAAGACCCTATCTGGGTGGTTGGCCCACAAGAGCGTGGGGGCACCCCCTTGACATCCAGAGCAGAACAAAGAGGAAATTCAGGGCCGAGGAGCCATTTTTTCTCTTTGGCAAGGCTCCTGCAAGCCATCTGGTGGACGGGCTGTTCTTCAAACCTCTGGATGGAGCTCTGTTTGTTTTTTAGGAGTTTGCAGCTGATCCTGTTCATCAAGATCCCTACAGCCAGTTGCACTTGCTGGTTCCTTCCTCAGGCCAACTGGGGCAGCCCACACTCCCCACTTGCTTCAAAGTCCCCCTCGTGGGAACCAGCAGCTTCACTCCGCTGTCATCAACAAGGGCCCTGACCAGGACAGAACAGGCTCTTTCTTTCTGGACACCTGGGTCAGCTCACCAGATGCTCAAACTGACGTCACCTGTTTTGGGATGAAGGAGGGACATGGGGAAAAGCAGAACATCCCTGAAGTGAGGCCAACTCCAGGGACCTTCCTGTGATGTCCCATCTTTAGAAAAGCCATGCCAACTCTGTATGGGTACCGATGCTACACAGGGAGGTGGGCTCAGAGGTCAGAGAGGAGATTGCATCAGATCCCACTCTGTTCCCTTTACCTTATGGCAGCCAGGTCTCCACTCCTTGCTTTGGAGATTGAGGGTAGACTGATCTCAGGTGTCCTATGTACACATGTAAATATGTACACATCATAACACACCTAAAAGGCCTGAAGCCAAGTCTGTACACATTGGGTTCTCGATACATGTTATTACTTTCATCCTTCATTTCTCTGAGCATATAACACAGTTGGCCTTTTAGTTCCTAGGCTTGAAGGACTCACTGTGGAAAGTAGAACCCAGGGCACTTCACCTCCATTGTGGTGTGATCCACTTATTCAAAGTGACTGCAGTGGGCACAGCTTGATCCTGTTTACCCAGAGGGTGAAGCCCGAATGGCTTGACAAGACAGGTGCTCACTCCCTCTGTGTTGCCTTTTGGATGGCTTTGGGGTCACAGTAGTGGACAGAGTCAGCTGAGCAGAAACCGAAATAAGGGTCACAAAGAGGTGTTCGCCTTTGCAAACAATTGTAGGAAGCTCCATAAGAAAGTCAGGCATAGACAGACTCCATATAAACCCAGCCCCTTGAGGGGTTGAGGCAAGAGGATTATGAGTTTAAGGTCAATATTAGTTACATAGCAAGATGCTCTCTCAAAAGGAGGAGGAAGAGGATGAGGAAGGAAGAGCAAGGAAGAGAAGGAGGAAGGGCAGGAGGAGGAAGAAAAGGAAGGGGAAAATAAAGAAACAAAGAGAGGGAGAGAGAAAGAAAGAAAGAAAGAAAGAAAGAAAGAAAGAAAGAAAGAAAGAAAGAAAGAAAGAAAGAAAGAAAAAGAAAAAAGGTCAAGTACTCTTTTTACCCAAATCTCTGGGTTCTGAGACTTACTAAACTAAAAAATGTTTCTTCTTTGTCTTCTGACTACTCAGTTCTGTTTGGGGAAATGAAGGCCCTGGACTTGTTAAAATGCCCTGCCTAGTTCTCTTCCCCCAACCCCTTCCTCCCTGGCTCTGGGGCCCCAGTCCTTAGTGTCCCCTTCTCTCATCCAGAAGCCAGGCCACCAAAAAGGACATTGCACTCATCCTAGTCTTGCACCCACTTCCTTAAAGATCACCCTAAGGTCTTGCACAGCAGACTCAAACACTGGAGTCCTGGCCCTAGACTTCCTTCAGAACTGCCACCAGTCAGGAACCTCCCCCAGTGCCCATTCGTCAGCTCCTGGTGACCCCTCTAGTCCAGCTGCTTCCCTGGCACCCTCAGAGGCCACTGCTTGGAGCCCAGCTGTGGTCTTGTGGGGACCCCTGCTGGGGTCTTGTGGGGACCCCACCAATTCACTTGCAGCATCATTTTGCTGCCCAGTGCTCCTGTGCTCTGAGAGGTCCTTGTACTTGAGGAAGCCACTGTACACAAGATAAGAGTCTCAGGAATGACACAGTGGCATTGAAGGCAAGTCTAGCTCAGAGAACTGTCCCTGAGAGGAAATATTCCACCTGCCCCAGAGGGCCAAGGGGGTCAGGGAAGGCTCGGCTAGCTTGGATTCAGAGCCGAGACAGGAGACCAGAGTAGGATGGTCCATTTTGAATTGATTGATTCAATAGTCACTTTACGTTTTACCGTCATGGTCCTTCGACTCCTGTCTATTTCCCAAACACTTAGCTGTAGCTCTGAACCGAAAGTTTTCAAATTGAAAACTATGGGCTTCCTTCACTATCAATCCAGTGAGCCCTGGACACGTGGTGAGGAGCTTTGCTTGAGCCTTGGATGCCCACCTCTAGGGCACATTATCAGAGGAATGGGGCATAATTCCACTCACTACCCTCCCAGGGCACTCGTGCAATTCAGAAGATGCAGCAGCATGAGCCTGGTCACAGGAAATTTTAGTATGATATTGAGACGCCCTCAGGACCCCTCTAAAAGATCATCCAGAGGAGAAACCCTAAATCCTTATACTCCCCCACTTTTGACATTTGAGATCTCTGGGCTTGGCAGTTAGCGCATGCCTACACTTGAGCTCATGCTGAGTCTGGCAATGGGGCTCTTTTCTCCAATAGAGAAATTCTCCCTGTGCCACAAGTATCTGCATTCAAGGGCATTGAGCCTGCATGTGCACCAGCAGCAGAGGTCAGCACAGCAAGAGCATGTGGCTTTATTTAAAGGAAATAGAGTGAGGCTGGGGGATGGATCAGTGGTTAAGAATACTGCTGCTCTTCATAGGCGTAGGAGAAGACTTCCTAAATCAGACAGCAGCTGCGCAAGAATTAAGGTCGACAACTGACAAATGGGACCTCATTAAACTCAAAAGCTTCTGTACATCAAAAGAAACAATCAAGGAAGTGAAGAGAAATCCCACAGAATGGGAGGAAACCTTCACCGTAGAAACATCTGACAAAGCATTGATTTCCAGAATATATAAACTACTCAAAAAACAAAGAAAAAAGAAAACAAATGACCCACTCAATAGATGGAGCAAAGAACTGAACAGAGACTTCACAAGTGAGGAATTAGAGATGTCTGAGAAACACCTCAAGAACTGTTCAACATCACTAATCATTAAGGAAATGCAAATCAAAACCACTTTAAGATATCATCTTACTCCAATAAGACTGGCTAGGATCAAGAAAACAAATGATACCAAGTGCTGGAGAGGTTGTGGGGAAAGGGGAACACTCATCCACTGCTGGTGGGAATGTAAACTCGTACAGCCACTATGGAAAGCAGTGTGGAGAACCCTTGGAAGACTTGGAATGAACTTGCCACCCGACCCAGCCATACCACTCCTGGGCATGTACCCTCAAGACTTACGCCACCACAGAGATACATGCACGGCCATGTTTATTTCAGCTCTCTTCACAATAGCAAGGAGCTGGAACCAACCTAAATGCCCCTCAACTGACGAGTGGATAGAGAAAATGTGGTACATCTACACAATGGAGTTCTATGCAGCAGTAAAGAAAGATGACATCATGAACTTGCGGAAAATGGCTGGGAGCTAGAGGACATCATGCCTGAGTGAAGTAACACAGTCACGAAAAAAAACGACGAATGGTATCCCTCATCTGTGGATGCCAGTTGCCAATTACCTAGTTGAAGTATTTCCTGTGCACATCCCCTTGAGCTTTTGCCAAGTAGTTGGGAGTGTTGCATATTGGAACAACAACAGAAAGGACACATCAAAGAACGACGGAAAACAGTGAACTTTCTGCTCAAAACAGTCCAACTTCCACATGGAGAATTTTGAGAAAGACTGAGAAAGAGATGGAAAAGCATGTTTGGCAGAATGCATGACCTAGTGGAATGGGGGGGTTAGGGTGGGGGACATGGGTCAAATTTGAATAGTAACAAATCTTGTACAATATATGATATATATAAGTATAATATATATATATAAGAATACTTGCTGCTCTTGCAGAAGAGCTGGATTTGATTCCCAGTAGCCACATGGCAGCTAACAATGGTCCATAACACCAGTTCCAGGGGATCTGACACCCTCTTATGGTCTCTTCAGGCACTGCATGACACGGATGCACTTACACACATGCAGAGAATATATTCATACACATAAAATAAAAATAATAACAAAAAGAAAATAAAGGGAAGGAAAGAAAGGAAAGTAAAAGGGAAGGGGAGAGGGAGAAAGGGAGGGTGATTTGAGAGGAGAGCACTCTCTACCTTGAGCAACCTTAGCAAAGACATCCACACTGCTGACTTGTTCCCAACCTGCCCAGGCCAGAGAAGGAGAGTTCTAGAAGGAACATGAGAGGTAGACATGGCTCTCAAGCACTTTTGGTTGCCTTCTAGGGGAATCGGGAAGAAAACACTCAAAACAGGAAGCGCTCTTGGGGCTGGAGAGATGGTTTCGCAGTTAAAAGCATGTACTGCTCTTGCAGAGGACCCAAGCACGGTTCCCACATCAGGTGGCTCACAACTGCCTGTAAGCACAGCTCCAGGGAGTCTAGCACCCTCTTCTGGCCTCTGAGGGCAACTGCACACATGTGCACATACTCACACACAGATACACAAACACAGACATACAGACACACACACACACACACACACACACACACTCCTTAAAATCCCAGGGGACTCTCAGATTGGGGGTTTCAGGGCCACTAAGACCCCTATAGACACTGTAGATTAAAAAAGCCAGTCACTGAAGCCTGGGAGAGCCCAGCCTGAACTGGGCTAACAGGACAGGAGAGCGTTGGATCAGAGTCAGGGGAGTCAGACTCCTGCTACTGTCTTGTGTGCAGCCCAGAGGGATCACTTCCTGCTCTGCCAGTCTCCTTTCCCCTTGTGTGACAAAGGGGGATTGAACTTGTACTCTCTACGCATCTTTCCAAAAGGATGTCCTGAGTGTGAGAAGGTAGCAGGTGAAGAAAGTCAAGGAAAGAAGAGGGTGGCTGGTTGGTCAACCCCACCCTGTTCCTGGATCCCCGTCATTGTCCACACCAATGTACATCTCCTCAAAAAAAAAAAAAAAAAAAAAAAAAAGAGACCTCTCCCAGCTGGGCATGGTGGTGGCACATGCTTTTAATGCCAGCTCTCAGGAGGCAGAGACAGGATGATCTCTGTGAGTTCAAGGAGCGAGTTCCAGGACAGCTGGGGCTACAGGGAGACCCTGTCTCAAAAAGACCAAAAAGAGAAAGAGAGAGAGAGAGAGAGAGAGAGAGAGAGAGAGAGAGAGAGAGAG
>VZQC01004742.1:683514-781220 GCA_009823505.1 Rhizomys pruinosus | reverse complement strand
AATATTTTTTTAAGAAATGTTTGGTTATTTATTTTTGTCATTGGAATCTGCATGAAGTACTAGTCTGGCATGTGAGGTTGTGAACACCGGAGTGAATGCGGTGCCCATGGCCGCAAGGCGTCACAGCGGGAGTGGCAGATTAAACCCCTGGACCTGGGTTAACGAAACGACCGGTTGTATTTCCGACGCGGGCGGGCTAGTGGTGGGTGGCGGGGGATCGAGACACAGAAAGGTCCTCGTGCCAGCACAGAAAAAGGAAAAAGAGGAGAAATCGGTGCGCGTTACCCCGGCTAGGGGACTATCATCTCCAGCCCCGAATCTTGTGGAATAAGCAAATAATTAAAATTCTATAAAATCCCGAAGCCCAGATTGGTAATTGTATGCATCAGTAGAAAAGCCCTCTGGGGGGCTGGAGCACATCACAATGTGATTATTGGAATACGGTTTTACCGTCTTGGGAAGAAGTGGGTTTTTCAAGGGGGCTTAACAAACATAATAAATTACGAGACTGAAAATTAAAAGGGGGAACTATGACCTGTGGTGTAGATAATTCCTCATACTACGCATTCCCATGGTGGTTGCTTCTAGGCTATGGGATCAAGTTGCCATTTTATCGTAAGACCATCCATCATGGTGGACCCAAAAGTGCTTTGAAAGAAAATGGAGAAGATTTGGAAATTATATTTTAATCTTCCCGGGTTTCATTTTTAGATTCGGAATGGTCACAGGGCTAACCATCGGCAGGTCATGGTGCTGCAAATATGGGAGGAAATTCTTGACCTCATTGCAGACAGGAAGCAGAGAGACATGAAGCAAAAAGGAGGGGGGGAAAGAAGGAAGGAAGGGTGGGGGAGGGAAGAGAAGGAGAAAAAGGGAAAAGGGGAGAAAAGACACGCGCCCGGGGAAACACCCCTAGTGTCCCCCTCCTTCATAGCTAACCATCTCTACCTCCTAAAGTTTCCAGAACCTCCCAAAATCGTACCACCATCTAGAGACCAAGAGATGCTCCTATGAGGTTATGCTATATAGCTATGTTTAGACTATGACATCATGGATTGCTTCCATTGCCCATGTGCTGTACATACTATGACATCATGGATTGCTTCTATATGCCCAGGTGCTGTACATACTATGACATCATGGATTGCTTCTATATGCCCATGTGCTGTACATACTATGACATCATGGATTGCCTATATATGCCCATGTGCTGTACATACTATGACATTATGGATTGCTTCTATATGCCCATGTGCTATACATACTATGACATCATGGATTGCTTCTATATGCCCATGTGCTGTACATACTATGACATCATGGATTGCTTCTATATGCCCATGTGCTGTACATACTATGACATCATGGATTGCTTCCATATGCCCAGGTGCTGTACATACTATGACATCATGGATTGCTTCTATATGCCCAGGTGCTGTACATACTATGACATCATGGATTGCTTCTATATGCTCATGTGCTGTTCATACTATGACATCATAGATTGCTTCTATATGTCCATGTGCTGTACATACTATGACATCATGGATTGCTTCTATATGCCCACGTGCTGTACATACTACGGCTTTGAGACCCATAATACATCTGTGATATCTGCCATTTTCTTCCAACCACATCCTTGCTTTGTAGAGCTTACCTTGTCCTTAGGTTGGAAAATAGGTCTTTTCCACCAGGCGGCTGGCTCTATCCCCTCTGCTGATAATGGATTGATCCATGGACAGGCCTCTGACCCAGGCTGGCCCAAACAATCTCTCTCTCCCAGTTATTTGCATTCCGTAGTCAACAGAAACCCATTCATGAGATAGCTGGTGAGCAGGCTCCCCTAAGGAGGTCCCAAACCTGCACTGCTATCTTTTTAGCCAATGTGCTTGGTACAAGGTCAGAGTGTAGAAACTACCGTAGAGGTCAGATGATGAGCATAACATATGCCCTTTCTCTGCCATGGCTGCTGTCCAGCTTGTACTTGGAGGCCTTTGTGGACCTGTATCCCACCTGACAGGCCAAGCCAACCTGCTCCAGTCTTTCTCATACTTGACATTAAGCAGGTACACATTAGTCACCTGAATTGTGTTGGATATGATGCAAATGGACCACCAGGAGAGGAAGCAAGCTGCTGGGTGTGGACAAACCCTGGCCATAGGAGGCAAATTCTGTAGTTTGAATGTGGCAGGTCCCCACAGCCTCGGATGTTTGGACACGTGGTCCCCAGCTAGTGGTGCTGTTTGGAAAGACTGTGGAACCTTTAGAGCAGGAAGCAAGGCTGGTGGAGGGGGTCACCGGGGAGGACATTGAGGGTTGTAGCCACAGACAGACCACTCTACCCATCATGCCTTCCCCCACAGTGTGGACTGTGAGCCAGAGGAAATCCCTCCTCCCTTAAGTTGCTCTTCTCACGTAACTTGCTAAAGCAATGAGAAAAATAACCAATACCGGATGCTTAAAGCAATTAGAGAGGTTTAGCTTACTGCAAGAAAGACTAGACCGAGAATTTGGCATGGAAGTGTTGCTGCTCCTGCCCGGGAAAGCTTTGGGTCAGAACTGCTCAGATCCCTGCTGGACCATCTTATGAAACTCCCTGTTGTCAGAGGTCTATAGGAGACTGGCCAGTGCTTAGCTCTGTGAAAGATGGCTAGATGAGCTGGAAGATTCCGTTCATTGGGAGCTGTCAGTGTATGTGTTTATTCAGGCACCACAGATGAAATTGTTCCAGTCAGTTTTAGTTATTCATGGGAGTCTTCTGAAACCCTGGCCATGTGTTCTGAAATAAATATCAGGCACAGAGCATCCATGGGACAACTGTTTAAATTTATAATTTCAATTTTATTGTGTTTTATTAACATTGGATAGAGTTCCAAGAAAACTTTTTTTTGGCTCTAAAGATGTTAATGGACTACATGTCAGTTTCAAGAAAGGAAAGAATGCTAACAAGAAAATTTGTGTACCTCCAGTGTCATCTTAAAGTTGAAAAAGAAAAAGTTCCCAGCAAAGCACGTGGCTTGGGAGCAGTGCACTGCTTTGGAGCAGCGCGTGGCTAAGAAGGAGCACGTGACTTGGGAGCAGCACACAGCTTGGCACACGGCTTGGGAGGAGCAGCACATGGCTTGGGAGCAGCACATGGCTTGGGAGCAGCACACGGCTTGGGAGCAGCACATGGCTTGGGAGCAGCACATGGCTTGGGAGCAGCACATGGCTTGGGAGCAGCACATGGCTTGGGAGCAGCACACAGCTTGGGAGCAGCACACAGCTTGGGAGCAGCACACGGCTTGGGAGCAGCACACGGCTTGGGAGCAGCACACGGCTTGGGAGAACCACACAGCTTGGGAGAACCACACGGCTTGGGATCGACACATGGGTGTGCCCTGTTTTCTCTTCTTACAGCTCCTTGAAGAAACTAAGAGCAAAATCAGCACTTGGACCAGGTAAGCGTGGAGAGTCAGTGGAACAGCATTGTCTGTGCCTTTCAATTTCCTTTTCCCCATCACCACCACCCAGTCTCCGAATAAGCAGGGCCATCTCCGCGGCAGCAGGTAGGAAAGCTCTGGAGGGCTCCATGAGGACTACATCCCCTTCCTATCTTCTCGGGCCTTTTAGCATCTCCCTGGATGCCAAGTTGCCAATTGATTAACCCCAGTATCAAACAGGAGGGAAAATCCATGCATTGAAGAAACATCTACATGACAAATAGGAAGTGATGAGGATGTTGCTACTTGGTAAATAACTGTACCAGAGATCCTTCACCTGGGCTATGGGAGCTTGTAAAAAAAAAATCTCAAATAGGCTGGTCATTTTTGGCACATGTCTTTAATCCCAGCACTCAGGAGGCAGTGGCAGGTGGATCTCTGTGAGTTCAAGGCCAGCCTGGTCTACATACTAAATTCCAGGACAGGTGGGGCTACAAGGAGACCCCATCTCAAAAAGGAAAAAAAAAAAAAAAGACTGAGGTACCACACTTCTCCTCCTCTGCCCTTTGGCATGGGTCTGACCATTTTCAACCTGCCTAAGAATGCGCACATCCATTCTTCATGTGGTAGTGAGTTTCCCAAACTGCCATCCCCAGCTCCCTACCTGCGGACCATCTGAAGAGCCACACCCCGCCCCAACCGCACAGGTCTGGACAATCCCAGCCTGTCTGAGAGTGAGCGCCTGAACCCAACCTCCATGGAGTGGTGAGCTTCCCAAATCACATCATGCCCATTCCCCAATGAGATCACCTGAAACCCCTCCCAACACTGTAGTGCTAGAGCCCTCCACACTTTGGTAGGAGTCCAGACCTTTACAGACTTCTGAGTGTAAGGTCGTGAGCCCACCTAAGTTGGGGATTTTCCAGGAAGCCAACTGGGGTAGAAGTTCTGAGGAAGTTGCTCCAATCAGGCTCCTACTGATGCTGGTCGCAGACTCAGTTTATCTCCAGATGCTTCTACTGATACCAGCCACAGACCCATCTACACCCATTCCCTTATCTTCCCACACCCACATTTCATTGTAAACCCACTTCCTTGTGTGCTCAGGTATAAAAACTGCCACTTTGGGACATTCTGCCTGCTGGTCATCCTAATCCTGACACAGGCAGGCCAGCCGCCATGCCTGAAATAAACCTGATTTCCTTCTCATTGGAGTCCTGACATTTTCTCCCTCTACACCAAGTCTCCCCTCAAAAATGAACCCAACACTGTATCAAGCCTCCACCTAGCAAGCCTCCCAAATTGTGCTGTGCCTGCTGACTAGTAGGGACAAACACTTCAGAAGGAAACCTGAGAGTATCTGTGCCTAACTTGTGCCTCTGTGGGAGCTCCTGAGTAGCTGAACTAGAACCGTCTGGTCCCTCCAATATAAAATCAAAAGAGAGAACCTGAAGCCTAGACCAACCAACTTTTCATACCTAGTAAGAAAACATGGGCTGGAGAGATGGCCTAGCGGTTAAGAGCACCGCCGCTCTTACAGAGCACCAGGGTTCAATCCCCAGCACCCACATGGTGGCTGAGAACTGTCTGAAACTCCAATTCCAGGAGAACTCCAGTTCCAGGGGAATCCGACACCCTCTTCTGACCTCCACAGCATTGCATGACATGGGTGCACAGACCTACGTGCAGACAGTACATTCATACACATACAGAAATAAATAAAAATTAAAATTAAAATAAAAAAAGATGTTCTTTTAAAAAAAAAGAAAACAACCAGGGGCTGGAGAGATGGCTCAGTGGTTAAGAGCACGGACTGCTCCTGCAGAGGACCCACATGGCAGCTAAGAACTGTCTTAGGCTAGGCATAGTGGTACACACTTTTAAATTTTATTTTATTTTATTTCTTTTGTATGTGTATGAATTGTACTGTCTGCATGCCGGTCTGGCACCCGTCGTGCAAGCGCGGAGGTCCGAGCGGGTCTCGATTTCCCGGAAATGGAGTTTCATGGGAATTGGAGTTTCCAGCGCTCTCGGCGCCATGGTGTGCTGCGGGAATTGAACCGGGGGGTCCTCTGCAAGAGCGGTCGGCGCTCTCAACCGCTAGGCCATCTCTCAGCCCAGTCGGCCCCCCCCCCCCTCACCCCCCCCACCCCCCTCCCCTCACAGCCCCTCCCCTCCCCTCCCAATCTTCGCAATCAGGTGGCAGCGGCAGGTGGATCTCTTGTGCGTTCAAGGCCCGCTAGGTCTACAGAGCATTTCCAGGCCAGCTGGGGTCACAGGGAACCCGTCTCAAAAATAAAAAAAAAAAAAAAAACAAGGCACATCAAGAATACAAACAAAATCAGTCTTCAATTCAACAAATAAGTTAGTTTCATACCAGAATCACAAACAAAAGAAATCCGCATGCCAAAATCACAAGGAAAAATAATAATATGAAAAACCCAAATAATATGTTCCCACTAAATGCTTATCAGTCCTATAGAAGAATTCTACAAAGAAAGCCCCCTAGAGATAACCCAGGACACAGAATTTAAGAGAGCAGTCATAAACATGATCAAAGAATTCAATGAATGTAAAGAACACACAAGCAGCTGGGCATGGTGGTAGATGCTTTTAATCCCAGCACTCAGGAGGCAGGGGCAGAAGCAGGCAGATCTCTGAGTTCAAGGCCAGCCTGGTCTATATAGTGAGTGAGTGAGTTCCAGGCTAGCTGGGGCAAAAGGGAAATCCTGTCTCAAAAAAGACCAAAAAGAAAGAACACACAAAGAAACAAATCAAAGAACTAAAAGAAGATAGGGATAAACTTCTGACTGAATACACAAATGAGATAGAAATATTGAAGAAAACTTGTGCTGAAATGAAGAAGGAAGTCAAACACTAAATAAGACAACAAAATGATGGGAGAAAGCCTCAGCAATAGAATGAATGAAATAGAAAACAGACTAGCAAGACAAGATGATAAAGTTGAAGAATTGGACCTTTTAAGCAAGGATTATGAAAAAAAATAAAAAACAGGAATGGAATAAGCAGGAAATGTGGACACCATGAAAAGAGCAAACCTACACATCATAAGCATAAAGGAAGGAGAAGCAGTATCTCAGGACAATGGACAACCCATCAGAATTACAGCTGACTTTTCAATGCAAACTATGAAAGCCAGAAGAACATGGACCAAAGTATTTCCGGTTCTAAATGACCATAGATGCCAATCCAGAATACTTTTCCCAGCAAAAATGTCTATTATGGTTGAAGGGGAAATAAAAATCTCCCATGACATGAATAGATTGAAAGAATTCATGTCCAGTAAATCAGCCCTTCAGAGAATACTTGAATACAAAGAGCTGAAGAAAGGCATGACTATATACCCAAGGGGCAACAGAAAGAAACTAAATGAAGCTATAATTGTGGGAACACAAAGTTAGACCAAGAATGCAAATAGAAATTAAAATGACAGGAATCAATACACATCCCTCAATAATAACTTTAAATATCAATGGACTGAACTCCCCAGTCAAAAGACACAGGCTAGGGGCTGGAGAGATGGCCTAGTGGTTAAGAGCACCGACTGCTCTTGCAGAGGACCTGGGCTCGATCCCCAGCACCCACATGGTGGCTGAGAGCCGTCTTTAATTCCAGTTCCAGGGGAATCCGACACCCTCTTCTGACCTCCATGGCGTTGCATGACACAGGTGCACAAACCTGCATGCAGACTGTACACATACGAAAATAAATAAAATAAATTTAGAAAAAGACACAGGCTAATAGACTGGATTAAGATTAATGTAACTTCATGGGCTGGAGAGATGGCCTAGCGGTTAAGAGCACCAACTGCTCTTGCAGAGGACCCGTGTTCGATCCCCATCACCCACATGGCAGCTAAGAACCATCTGTCACTCCAATTCCAGGAGAACTCCAGTTCCAGGGGAATCTGAGACACTCTTCTGACCTCTGCGGCATTGCACGACATGGGTGCACAAACCTACATGCAGATAGTACATTCATACACATACAAAAATAAATAAAAAATTTTTAAAAAGATTAATGTAACTTCTTACTAAGTGCAAATATGCATCCTTATATTTACAGACAAATATCACAGATACCACTCATCAAAGTGAAGACTATTAACAGAGTACCACAACTGGTCACGTACATTGTCTGTGAATTGCCCAAGAATAAGCAGCACATCTACAATACAACTTCTACACCTAAGGCTCATGCAACACATAACAAGGGGTTAAGAGGACACTAATGAGTCTCTTAACTCCCATTAAGGAAACCCCCTCATGCAACAGAGGGCCAGGAACTCAAAAGGTCATAAATGGAAATTAGGAGTCTTCAGAGTGTGGGTTCATGGTCAGGTCTCCTATATTAAGCTTCACTCACCCAGGGCTCAGGGGCCATTGTGGAAGAAAGGGCAGAAAGATTGTAGAAGCCAGGGAGGTGATGCATGACCATATGGAAATAGAAACCTACAAGCTCCTGGGACCCTGCTCATGTGAACCTATAGCAATAGTGTCAACATGCACAAAACCCATGCAAACTGAAGCAGAGAAAAAACCTCATCATGGAACTGGGGCAGCAGAACCCATCTTAGCAGAAGAAATATTGACAGCTGATTACTGTTGGGTGAGGAAGAGCTGGTCTTCTTAAATTGGGGGACTCTGGATAGGCCAACTAGAGCTCAGTGGATGAACTTGCACTGAGGAACGGCCAAGGACACTAATTTGACACAATAGACCTTAACACTAATGACAGAATGTATGAATTCCAGTGGGGGAGTGGGGGAGTGGGGGAGGGGCCAGTGGAGAAGGGGGTACAAAGGTGATTGTGATTGAGATTTTATGTATGAAATACACAAAAATTCAATTAAAAAGGACTGAGGTACCTTTTACATAAACGTTAGAAATGGGAAGGTTTCAAGTGTACATCTTGACGTATTTTGACAAAAGCACTCACTCATGAGCCCACACTCTATCGAGATATGGGGGATTTCCAACAACTCAGCAAGTTCTGAGTAATCCCATCCTCAGACTTCAGGGGTCAATGCAGCTCCTGCTCTGATTTGTTCTACCTAAGCTCAGCCTTGCTGTGCTATAAGTAGACTGATAGTGTATCAAGTATTTGTGTCTGACTTTTTTTACATTATATAAGTCACTCAGTTGTATGAAGAATTCTGTGAGCCATCAGGCCCACTTGGCTCGTCTTTTTTATTGACTCAGTGCATCCCGGTATATAGATATACGTGTATTTTCCCATTCCAGTTGATGGGCATTTTAGTTACTTCCAGTCTGTGATGATTCTGCATAAAGCCCATACGAACATTCATATAAAGTCTTATGAGGAAATAGGTTTCATTTTTCTCAGTTAATCATCCAAATATGAGACTGCTGGATGACATAACTATATGTGTGACTTCCCAGGGAATTTTCAAACTGTTCTCTAGGCTGTTCCATTTTACATTCCTCCCTTCGTTGCCCAACACATTGGACAGCATTTTCTACTTTATTGTCTTAAATTCTTTAAGTCAGTTTTAGGTTTACAGAAACGCTGTAAGTTCAGAAGAGCTCCTGTAGCCTGCCCAGTTCCTCTTATCCCAACAGTACAGCATGGTTGTTCCATAATGAACAGGATTCTAACTACAGACCACTTTTCCATTGATTTATCTTCTTACCGCATGTCCCTTTCCTTTTCCAGATTCCACTCTACAACACCATGCTCTACTTAGCTCTCATCTTCCTCTTTGCCTCACTTGTTTGTTTTCTTGTTTCCTTAACAATTGTGAGGAGTACTGAGTATTTTGTAAGCTGTACCACGGTTGGAATCTGTCTGATGTTTTTCTGTCAATTAGGCTGGGTCATGGTTTGGAGGGAGGGAGATGACAGAGGTGAAGTATGTTCTCATCCCACTGTGCCCAGGGTGCAACCTGACTCATGATGACTGGGGAGGGTCTTGATCACTACTGAGGAACTGAGGAGAAAATCCACCAGGCTGCCCATGTGCTTACCTTTCCCATCGCTATTTGTTCCGTAGCTTCGAATATGCTGTTAGCCAACAGAGCAGAAATGTTTCTAATTCAAACATTACATTTTTTTAGTTCTAAAATTTCTCCTGGTTCCTTTTTATTTATTCCACCTCTCCATTGAGATTTCCCTTGTCTGTTTACTCATGGTGTTCAGCCCTCCCTTTACATCAGTGGACATCTCGATCAAGCTCCTTGAGGGTCTTTGCAGAGCAATTCCACAACCTGTGTCATAGCTGCACCTGTTCTTACTGTTATTTCTTTGATGCATGTTTCCCCACCTCCTTCTAGTTCAAGTAATCTTTCTTGGCTGACACTGCAGATACTATGTTGAGGATATGGATTGTGTTATTTTCCTTACACGATCCTAGTCTCTTTGTGAGAAATTGGCTTTCTTTTAAGGATTATCAGGCCAGTGAAATGGCTCAGTTACTAAAGGCATTTGCTGCCAACGCAGACAACCTGAGTACAATCCCCAGAACCCACATGGTAGAAGGAGAAAACCAACTCCTGCTAGTTGCCTTCTTGCCTCCTGGTGCACCATAGCAGGAGCACCCACCCCTATACACACATTAAAAAATAATAAATGTTTATGACACGGGTGCACAGACCTACATGCAGACAGTACATTCATGCACATACAAAAATAAATAAAATTTAAAAAAAAGAAATAAAAATAATAAATGTTTAAAATAAATATAAGACAGGGCCCTTCTGAAGTTTTATCTGGATGTCCAAATATATCAATGAGTTATACTGAAAGTGGCTCATCATGATTCCAGTCACCAGCCTCTCTTGGGGTAGCTGCTTCCTGGAACCTCAACCTGTTGCACACATAGCTCAACATTAAATGAAAGACTTCATGGTACTCCATGCAAATTTCATACCAGTATATTTTGGGGGGTCTTTTTGAAACAGGGTCTCCCTGTAGCCCCAGCTAGCTGGAACTCACTCTGTAGACCAGGCTGGCCTTGAACTCACAGAGATCCACCTGCTTCTGCCTCCTGAGTGCTAGGATTAAAGTTGTACGCCACCACGCTCAGCCAAACAAGTTTTTTTTTTTTTTAAAGTTTCCAAATGACTCCAATGTACAGTCACAGTTGAGAACTATTGAATATCCATTCTGAATTTAAGAAGCTGGGGAAGAATTCCCTTATATGAGGGGAGAAAAAAAAAAATAAAGGACCAGGTGGGCTGGTCCCAGACAAGCCCTGAAGGATACTGTTAAAGAAAGTTAGAAATAGGCCTGGTGGTACTGGCATGAAATCCTAGTTATTCAAGAGGCTGAAGCAGGAGGCCTGAATGTTCTAATCTATAGAATGAGTTCAAGGCCAGTCTGGGCAACTTAGTGAAATCCTGCAACAAAATCAAAGGTGAAAAGAGACTTGAGGACATAGGTCAGTGGTCAGGCACTTGCCAATCGTGTGTAAAGCCTTAGGTTTAGTCCCCCAGTACCACATTGCAATACTAAAAAAAAGGATCTAGATGCTAAAGTTGTAACTGGGGGGGGGCATATGGAAACAAGGTCCAAGATCAATTAGTAAGATAAGCTTATTCCCATCCTTTAGAATAACTGGCTAGTGTTGATTCAAAACAATTGTCAGGGCAGGAATAGTTCTCAGCCTGTAAGAGTGTTTGCTGCTCTTTCAGATGACCTGAGTTTGGTTCCCAAGCACCCATGTCAAGCAGCTCACAACTACCTGTAACCCCTGCTCCATGGGATCTAACACCCTCTTCTGACCTCCACGGGTACCTGCACACATGTGCTTTATATTGACACATGCACACATATAAACAAAAATAAATCTAAGAAAAAAACATAACCCACACCTCAAAGGATCTACAAAACAGTTTATTCTGGACCCAAATATGAGTGACTATAGCCTTGGAACACAGATTTATGTTATCCAAAATTCCACCTTCTACTATGATAAGTTTGGTGAGGTTTTATAGTAACAGAACTAAAAGCCATAAATAACAGTACTTTTCAAATATACATTGGTGGAAAAACAGGTAGGAGAGTTAAAGCAAAACGGAAATCTGTGCTATGACCTCAGATGCTACTTGAGGACATTCTGAGCCTTCTGGTTGACAGAAGCTCGTGCTACAGCAAAGAGTGGAATCTCCCTCTGGGTGGAGACATGCCATTGTCTCCTCCCTTAAGAGTTAATCCAGCTGGAGACTTTCTAAATGCATAGCGACTGCCAAAATTAAAAGCAGAAGATATAAATAACTTAAGCAGACTCATTACAAGCAAGGGGATCCAAGCTGTAATAAAAAAAAAAAAAAAACTCCCCTCAAAGAAAAGTCTAAAACCAGACAGATTCGTCACTGAATTCTGTCAATCTTTTAAGGAAGATCTCAGCAATTCTTAACCTTTTCCACAAAGAAGAAAGTGAAGAAACGATACCAAATTCATTCTACGAAGCCATTATTATTCTGATAGCAAAACCAGATAAAGACACAACAACAACAAAGGAAAAGTACAGACCAATTTCTTTGATGAACACAGATGCAAAAATTCTCAACAAAATACTTGTAAACCAAATTCAGGAACACATTAAAAAGATGACACATGGGGCTGGGGAGATGGCTCAGTGTTAAGAGCACTTAATGCTCTTGCTGAGGATCCAGGTTAAGTTCTGTTCTAGTTTCTCTTTAATTGCTGTGACAAAACACACTGGCCACTACCAGCTTGGGGAGGAAAGTGTTTATTCAGCTCACTTCTCCTGGGTCACAGTTCATCACTCAGGGAGCCCAAGGTAGGAACCTGGAGGCAGGAGCTGGGCACAGACCATGGAGGAATGCTTCTTACTGGCTTGCTCCTTTGGCCCATGCCCAGCCTGCCCTCTTATACTGTACAAAACAACCTGATGACACCACCCATAGTGGGCTGGGACCTCCCACATTGCTCAACAATCAAGACAATACTCCACAGACATGGACACAGACCAGTCCAATGGAGGCGATTCCCCAACTGAGGCTTGGTCAACCCAGGTGTGTCAAGTTGACACTAAAGCTATCTAGCACAAATTCCCAGCACCCACACTGCATCTGACAACCCTCCCAGTTCCAGGGGATTCAAGTTCCCTCTTCTGACCTCCACAGGTGTGGGGAAAAAGGAAGCCACCTGTGGCTCCTTTTGTGCTAAATCACCTGCTTGTCTGTTTACACTGAAACCTGGCCTAAGGCAGGATTTGCATGTGCATTAGCAAGCCTGTGACACCTTGGGAGCAAAGGCATTGACAAGTACTGGTGATGTTATGGAACATGAGGCAGGGAGTCTGAAACCAGGCCCCGAGATATGATGTCACTCTGGGCATAAAAGCAGAATGCTGTGAATAAAAAGACCAGTCCTTCTTACCATCAGACAGGGACTACTGGCCATTATTTGCACGTGTAATCTTAGCCCACAGAGGCTTGTGTAGTAGTGACCAGTGGGTTGGATGGTGGTCTATCAGGCCACCAATCTGGGAAGCTGGTGTGGGGATGGAAGGAGACCTATCAGGTTGCCAGCTGTGCTGTGTGGTGAGTGCCCAGGTGGGAATTAGACTGTAGAGCACCAATCAGGCAGCAATCTGGCATTAAACTGTAGAGTACCAATCAGGTGGCAGTCTGGGAATTAGACTGAAGAGTGCCAATCAGGCAACAGTCTAGAGGATCTGGGAGTGCCATTAGGGCATTGCCTGTTGTAGTTGTTAGATTAGACAAGCAGGCAGTGGAAAGGTTGTCAGCCTTTGGCCCCAAGGTTTAGGACATCTGCTGTCCACTGTTTTGTGTCTTCCCTTCTCCCTGTAATGTACGTGTGGCAGAGTGATACTACAACAGGCATTCCACAACATGGGTGCACCTACCTACATGCAGGCAATATACTCATACGCATAAAATAAAATTATATATATATGTGTGTGTGTGTGTTTGAGTGAGTGTGTGTGTGTGTGTGTGTGCGTGTGATCATACACTATGACCAAGTATGCTTCATCCCTAGATGAAGGTAAGATTGGTTCAGCATATATAAATCAATAAATGTAATGTGCCACATAAACATATTTAAGGACAGAATCCCACATAATCATTTCTACTAATGGCCCTTGACAAAGTTCAACTTGCCAGATACTTACTGGTCAGAGCCTTGGTGTGATTTCTCTGGTACTTTGGGCTTCTCCATTCTTTTGCCAATGCCCCCCCCCACCATCCCATCACCGGTCTGCTTGTGCACCGTGTGGCTGCCTTCCGTGCCAGCTCACTCAAATGGCATGGTCTTTTCTCTTTCTCTTCATCTTCTTTTGTCTGTGAGCTTCCTTTTGAGTCCATTCTTAAATTCTTTATTAACAAGACTAAGAACCCCAAGAGGGGACCCTGATTTTTCTGGGCAATGTGGTGATTCTGGTAGGACTCCTCAAATCCCCAGTAGCACTAGTGGTCTCCTGATACTTTCCAAAAGGATTCACCTGATAGTCACAAGGATGTTGTCAGACAAAGAAGTGGGCAAGAAATGGCTATTAAAGAGGCCCAAAACAGCCCAAGATAAATTGTAAATAGGCCCAGGACCTGCAACACTCTAAGCTGGACACAGCACTGAAGCTCTAATGAATTAGATCAGAATTTGCAGAAGTGTGTTTCTTTCCAGGAACTTTTGTTTACACTAGGATAATCCACTCCCACCTTGTCTGAGACACAGTTCCCCCTTAGCATGTTCCTGTTATCTAAACTGAAACACTAAAGGGCTATCTGGTCCAAAAGAAATCCCTGCTAGGCTTGGTGGCTTATGCCTTTAATCCCAGCACTCAGGAGGCAGAGGCAGGGGATCTCTGTGAGTTCAAGGCCAGCCTGGTCTACAGAGCGAGCTCCAGTCCAGCTGGAACTAAAGGGGGACCCTGTCTCAAAAATACCAAACACACACACACACACACACACACACACAAGAAAAACAAAGAAGTTCCCAATCTAGTTAATTCCCAGCACACATGGAAGTACATGAAGTGCATTTCAGAGCACCAGGGGTAAGCAGGGTGGGGGGTGGTAGAATCACACTCAACATGGCTTTCTTTCTTTCTTTCTTTCTTTCTTTCTTTCTTTCTTTCTTTTTCTCTTTCTTTCTTTCTGGTCTGTTTGAGATAGGGTCTCCCTATAGCCTTGGCTGGCCTAGAACTCACTTTGTAGACCAGGGTGGCCCTGAACTCACAGAGCTCTGCCTGTCTCTGCCTCCTGAATCCTGGGACTAAAGGCATGCACCACCATGCCCAGCTAACATGACTATTTCTTACTGTGAGTCTGAAAAGCTCCTTAGAGCCATTGCACTTGGGCTGGCTGCCTTTAAGAATAAGAAGGGTATGCTGGGTGTGGTGGCGCACGCCTTTAATCCTGGCACTTGGGAGGCAGAGGCAGGCGGATCTTTGTGAGTTCAAGGCCAGCCTGGTCTACAGAGTGAGTTCCAGGACAGCTGGGGCTACAGGGAGACCCCATCTCGAAAAGACCAAAAAAAAAAAAGAAGGGTACAGAAGGCAGTGGTAGTGAAGCAGGTCAGGGTGGTTTGGGCAGAGAACACCTGCAAAGAAAAGCACTGAGCTGGTGGATACATGGAACAGCAAGGGAAGCTGGGGATGTTCAATGTAGAAAGATAAGAAGTAGAAGCATAGATTAGAAGACAGTAGGAGTAAGGCCCCACCCCACCACTGGGGATGAATCAAATCCAGAAATAAATAATGAGGTACAAACAGTTCCTTCTGATGAGTGACAATCACACTCCATGGAGACATCAGTAGATCTCTGCAAAAAGTTAACAAAAATCATGTTACACCATAATTAGCCTCCACAGCCCACACAGGGACCCAGAAATGGGTAGCTACCTGGTCTAAACTGAAGAAATTCTGTGCTAAAGGCATAAAACTCCAGAGAATGATTGAAAGACCAAGGACCTTGCTTGAGGTCCTTCTCTCGGATGCTCTGTACACAGGCACCACAAAAAAGCCAAATAACCAGAGGGAAGCTCTACCCTCTCCTAGGTTTGTTTTAGAGATGCCTCCTCCTGCTAGAAAACACAGGTCCTAGCTCACAAAGAAGTCCTGACTTCCCTGAGCCCAATGGTACAGTCATGCCTGCTCACCCAGCCTGACTTGCAGTGTTGTCAGGAAAACCCCACTTTGTATGGAAAAGCTTTGTCAAGGTCTAGAGGCAACAGTGAGGCAAAGGGCTATTATTACTAATAATAAACAAGAAGAATGTGTGACAATGGCCAGAATTTCCTGTTGAGACAACAACTTCACCAACCCTCTAAAAAAGGTAGGATGTTTTCCAGTTCCACCATGAGAGCCAGCAGCTGGTATTGTTTCAAGGCTCTCCAGGGAACAGAGGGCCTGGCGGCAAAGAATGAGCCAATTTGCCCCGAAGATTCTTTTTTCTCTTTGAATTGTTTCCATGGCTTTTTGTGCCTTTCCAAGGCTCTTCTCCTGCCATTACTGCTGAGAACTAGATACATTTGATTTGATCTTTTTCCCCATTAGAAGAATGCATCTTTCTGCATACAGAGTCAGTCGTATAATGCAGGTCTATGAATACCCCCTCCCCCTTTTCCGGTTGGGGTTGCGGCAGCAGAACCGCTTCCCAAGGAACATCAGAAGTTTCTTCTGACACCACACTCTACCAGAATCTCTTTGTTCCTCTCTGAGTGTTCAGGGCAAAGGGCTTCCCTGCGCTAGTTGACATTTGGGAAGTTGTCAAAGCAACTAGGGTGGGCCACGACTGATTGGGGGAGGGGTTGCAGAAAACTGGAACAGAAAGACTCTCTTGTTGGGTTAAGGATGCCTGGTGGGGATTTTGATGACCTTTGGGCTGTCGTTTTCATTTCACTGCATCACACACAGCAGCTGGCTGTCCTGAGAGCCTGGGGGCTCTGGTTCTGGATGAGGGGGCATTACTTCTGTTGAACTTCCTCAACTTTCATGGTTCTATGGGGAAAAAAAAAATCAAGCTACTCTAAGAGACAGGGAAGTAAGCATCAGGGCTGGAGGGAATTGCTCACAATTTATGGTGAACGCCCACCATCTGGGAATCTTGTTAGAACACACACGCTGGCTCAGCCTGTCCAATGCACATCCAAGGATGCTGATGTCTGAGACCTTCCTGAGTGATGCTGAAACTGCCGGTCACTGTCCACAAGTGAAGAGCTTGGCAAATAAGCAGTTCTTCCAGAATTAGGAAAAAAAAACGATTAAGAGTAGCAATAAAGGCATATTAAGGAAAAACTCATTCTGGTGAATGAAAAGAATCTCTGGCCCGAATAGAAAGTTGGCTAGTAATTTCCTGCGAGATCCTCTGAGATCAAACTTTCTATCTGGGACGGAAGCAGGTGAAGGAAGCCCTAAGATGTTCTGAGGGCAGATGAAACATTCCAATCTGCAGGGAAACTCAGGAAGTACACAACTCAATAGCTTCAGGAAGACCAGGAAACTGACTTGGTTCACTAGGACCCTCTCTCCTCGAGCATATGTAAGCCCTAAGGACAGTGAAGAGACACCCTAAGAAGTAGAGGCAGCTGCACTGTCTGGAAGAGGTAGAGATCAGCTGAGCTGCCTGAAAGAGGCTCAGAGCTGCTGAGCTGTCTGGAAGAGACTTTCCAACCTGTTGAGCTGCCTGCAGGCTGTGCAGTGCACTCCAGTGTGAGGAGCTGTAAGCCTGCTCATAAAGGGTTAACTCTGAAATAGCTTCAGAGCTGTTCCCTAAAAGTGCAGGAGTGCAGAGAAGCTTCCTGCCTGCACACCTGATGTTCCGGAGGAAGCTTATCACAAGCAAACAGTTTCTGCTGGTGCAGCAGCCTGCTTGATAAACTTTTAACTTTTACAAGAGTTACCCCCTACCTCCTCCCTTCTTCCCGCCTCACTGCCCTATAAATTGTACGTTTACCCTATAATAAATCAGACCTCGACAAAGAGCTTGCTTGGTCTCGTTTCTCTCTCACGCTTATCTTACAGGTTTTGGGGTCTCCCTTGGGTACCTGTCGTTACATGTCCCTGCAGGCAGGGTCATATTGGCGCCCAACGCAGGGGCTCGAGGTAAGAGACCCCTCACCAGACAAAGGAACAAGGAGGTCCGGCCGGACGATATCATAAAAAGAGGACGCCCCGCCACCCACGGAGCCAGATCCTCGGAGAAAAGAGGTGAGTAGTTCTTTGTCTAAAAATTAAAGATGGGCAATTCACTGTCTAAGGAAGAAAAGTTTATTCAGTACTTCAAGACAGCTTTCAGGGAGAGAGGAATTCGGGTTAAGAAAAAAGATTTAACTAGATTTTTTATATTCATAGGGGATACATGTCCCTGGGTGGTCCTTGATGGGCCCTCAATTCACCCCAAAACATGGAAAAAGGTAAAGCAAGATCTTGACTGCATCATGCAGACTAAGGGACCAGATAGTATCCCTGTCCAGACTTTTACTTATTGGACTGTCATNCCGGTGTCGGGAAACGGATGGAGGGGCCCACCCCGGGCCCCATCCCAAAGCCCAGTGGCTCTAGGGTGTCGGGGCCCAATCGCGGTCCAGAGCTACCCCAGGAAGCGCTGGATTGGACCTGCACTCCACCTCCCCTCGAATATTAACACCAGACCAGGGGATTCAAATTCTAGAAACAGGACAATATGGTCCTCCCCCAGCTGGAGCCTTTTTTCTGATTCTCGGCCGGGCTTCACATCCATTGGTGGAATGTCAGTAGTACCCACCGTGGTAGATTCTGATTATACTGGAGAAATAAAAAATTTGGCCTCCTCCCCAAAAGGACCTATAGCTAAACAGGCTGGACAGCGCATAGCACAGGATGTTCCTCTTCCCTTAATGGGAGAGTTCCCGTACATACAAGCGAAAGGGCTTTCACATCCAGGTTCATCAGATATTTACTGGGTCCAACAATTAACCCATGAGCGGCCCACCCTTACGTTATGGATTGAAGGAAAAGTTTCAAGAAATTGATGGACACAGAGCCAATGGTTACATGATTGCTCAAAAACAGGGCCTAAAGCCTGCCAATTGCAGCTCTGCCAACCCAGTTAAAAGGAATGGGCAGACACAAAATATTTTCAAAGTTAGAAACTTGTGACCTGGACAGAGAACAAAATAATAAAAGGGTTAAAGACTATGTGGTTAAGGGCTTGCCAGTAAATTTATGGAGGAGAGACATCCTATCACAAATGGGTGTACTTATGTGTAGCCCCAATGAAATAATAACGGCAGATGTTCGCATGGGACATCCTCCCAGGAAGAGCGGGGAAAAGGAACGGCCCATAACACCACGTTCATACCTGCCCCCCGTCCAAAAAAATTTAGGAATAGGAGAAAATTTTTCCTGAGGGCCATTGATGATCCTGCACTCCAGGCTGATAAAATCACATGGAAAAATGATGATCCGGTCTGGATTGATCAGTGGCCCCTGCCCCAACAAAAAATACAGGCCGCGTTACTATTGGTGCAGGAACAGTTAACGCTCGGACACCTTGACCCTCCCTTCACCATGTGGGAATCCCCAATTTTATATTAAAAAGAAATGGAACTTGGAGATTGTTACAAGACTTTAGGGCTGTTAATAAAACCATGATCCCTATGGGGGCATTGCAACTTGGCCTGCCCTCCCCAGTGGCCATTCCAAAAAACCACTATAAGGTTGTTATTGATATTAAAGATTGCTTTTCTATTCCCCTCCACCCCCGATGATTGCAAACGCTTTGCATTTTTCATTCCTGTGGTTAATCACATAGGACCCAATCCACGTTTCCAATGGCGCGTACTGCCACAAGGAATGTCTAACAGCCCCACCCTATGCAAACAATATGTAGCACAAACATTTAATCCTATTAGGATAAGGCATCCTAAGGCTTATATCGTTCATTATATGGATGACCTATTAATAGCTGCTGAAACCATTGGAGAGGCTCAAAACAGCACCCAACAACTGATTATAAATCTTCAACAGCAAGGATTTCTCATACCCCAGAAAAAATACAGACACATGATCCTTATTCTTTTCTAGGTTCCATTTGACAAAAAAAAAAACCAAATCTCTACTCAAAAGATCCAAATGAAAAGAACTCGCCTATCAACATTAAATGATTACCAAAAACTCCTGGGAGATATTATTTGGCTCCGCCCATATCTCAAATTAACTACTTATGAACTTAAGCCCTTATTCAACATTTTAAAAGGAGATCCTGACCCCACATTCCCCAGAGGTTTATCTCCAAAGGCTAGAGCCTCATTACAGATTGTAAAAAAGGCTATTTCCAATCAAAACATAGGATATTGTGACCCATATAAAGTTCTTTTCTTCTTTCTTCATAATATTCCCCACACCACACTCTCAACAGGTCTTCTTTGGCAAAAACAGACACCCTTTTATGGATCCATTTGCCAGCCACATATCCTAAGGTGCTCCCCACCTATCCCTCCCTGGTGTGCACACTTAGCTCCTTGGGTCTGCGCACCTCTGTGAGATATTTTGGAAAAGAGCCAGATATTATTATAACCACTTATAATGCTGACCAGTTAAAATGGTTACAACAAAAAGATGATGAGTGGACAATATTGTTAACTACTTACCAGGGACAATTTGATAATCATTTCCCAACAGACAAAATAATTCAATTTCTTAAAGTTACAACTTTTGTTTTTCCCTCCATCACTAAAAACTCCCCTATTAAAAACGCCCCTATGGTTTTTGTTGATGGATCATCCCCAGGGATGGCTGCTTATGTGATGGACGGTCAGACTTACCGGGTACCTACAAGCCATACCTCAGCCCAACTTGTAGAGCTTCAAGGTGTCCTAATAGTTTTTCAGAAACTTAAAGACACCCCCTTCAATTTGTACTCAGACAGCCATTATGTTGTTAGATCCTTACAAGTCCTAGAAACTGTCCCGTTAATTCAACCTACTACAACAACCTTCTCACTAATCTTTAGGCTGCAACAATTGCTAAAAGATCGATATCACCCTTTCTATGTTGGACACATACGTGCTCATTCGGGACTTCCTGGCCCGCTAACCCAAGGCAATGATAAGGCTGATCTAGCCACTCGCCTGGCGGGTCTTGTAAACATTGTAAAAACAACAGATCCATTAAGAGAGGCCCAGGAAGCACATACTCTCCATCACCTAAATGCTCACACCTCCACAAACACCCCCTTCAGCTTTAAAAATCAATAGGAACAGGCCTCGCCAAATTGTCAAAAGTTGTAAAAATTGATTGACTTTTCTGCCAGAACCACACACGGGAGTCAATCCTAGAGGGCTGACACCTGGTGATCTGTGGCAAATGGACGTTACACATGTCCCATCTTTTGGAAAATTAAAATTTATTCATGTCTCTATTGATACCTTTAGTGGATTTATACATGCCACAGCACAGTCGGGGTAAGCCACTAAGAATGTAATAGCCCACATGTTATCAGCCTTTGCTGTTATGGTCCAGCCTAAATGCTTAAAAACAGACAATGGCCTGGCATATACAGCAACCAAATTCAAACAATTCTGTGTCCAGTTAAAGATTAAACACATTACAGGCATCCCCTACAATCCACAGGGACAAGGAATTGTGGAGAGAACAAATCAAACACTTAAACATACCCTAACTAAATTAGCAAGCCAAGAACAGTTATATCCCCTGAAGGGAAACAGCAAACTTCTGCTGTCTCATGCTCTCTTCGTACTTAATTTTCTAAGTTTGGACTTAAATGGAAAATCAGCCGCTGATCGCTTATGGCATCCAACTACTAAAACAAATTACACCAAAGTATTGTGGAAAGATCCCATGACAAACAAATGGAAAGGCCCTGACCCAGTGCTCATATGGGAAAAAGGCCATGCATGTGTCTTCGACACTTAACGCTTTTCCTCTTCTTCTGCGCTCTCTGTTCTCCTCGGTCGCCCCATCCCGAGTGTGTGTGCGCCGCCAGCCTGGGGTCTAACTTGGGGTGGCTACCCATATAAGAACACACACACACACACATATCTATACACCGTGCTAATACCGATATGTGTACTACGATGGCAGCTCGCTTCAGTCTCCTTCTGACCATCCTCTGTGGGACCATTAAAATCATCGGTTCCACCCCCAATATTCAAGAGTCCTGGGACACAACCGGACAGAACAACAGGTTTGAATGGTCAAACATGGAAGCTTTTGCCTTTTTGTATCTTTAACCCTCTCCTCTTTCTTTTTCTGGGTCATGATTTTCCTCTGCTGTCACAGGACTTTTCCCCTGTTTCCCCTTATCTGTCTCCTTGGGGCCCCCACAGCAGCCGCCACATCACCATACCAGCTCTTTAACTACACCTGGTTAATTTTAAACCAAGCAGGAGATGTGGCCAATGCTTCCTCCACTGTTGGATCTCAACCTTCTTGGGAGCCCCTACAGGTAGATCTCTGTGCGTTAGCCATGGGAGCAGATTCTCGATGGGGGACCCCTAATATATTCATGCCTCAATACAAACCTGTAGATACTCAAACCCAGTATTCCTCACTGCCCACTTGCCTTAATGTGGCTACACTCTCATGGCTGCAAGCAGCACCCATTTGTGTTTGCCCCGGTTCGCACCGACCATGTAGTTGGGCAACTAGCTGCGGCTATGAAAGTGATTACTTCTGTGGAGCCTGGACTTGTGAGACCACGGGAGATGTCTATTGGAAGCCCACTTCCAATTTTTTGATTATATCACCTTAAAACGAACTAAACCCCTCCCCATACCACTTAAATTCCGGTCCTATCCCATACAATAACAAATGTAAACAATTGTGCAATTCCCTCACAATATCCTTCACTGATAACGGAAGGAAAAAATCTTGGGAAGGACGTGGTTACCAATGGGGGCTAAGACTATATATCTCAGGTTATGACATTGGGCTCACCTTTAAAATCAAATTACAAAAAACCATCCCCAATGCACATAAGGCTTCAGTGGGACCTAATTCTATGGTACATAAGAAACAACACCCCAAAAACCCCACCCGAGTTAAAAAAACCTATCCCTACTAAAGCACCCAGTCCCATCTCATCCACCCACCCTGGACCTTCAGATATCCTTTTCCAACCCACTTTACCTGAAGGCCCCATGCCTTCATCTGAGCTGATTCTCTCTTTAGTCAACGCTTCTGCCTTTGCTCTTCACAGAGTTTATAATGATAGTGAATATTATTGTTGGCTATGCTATTCTGCTGCCCCCAATTTTTATGAAGGTATTGCAATTAAAGCTAACATTTAATTTACAAATAATATTAACCTTTTGTCCTGGTCCTCGGTTGAATGAACTGTTTCAGACTTATCAGGAATTGGTACCTGTCTGCGAGGTCCCAGGATACTTCTGCCCCTACCTTTAATTGACATTTGTAATGATACTATAGTCATTAATTCTTCTTCTAAATATGCTTTTGCTACTAATGATACATACTTTGCCTGCTCCATAGGACTAACTACATTTATTGACACTTCTCAGTTCCTAAATCATTCAGATTATTGTGTGGTAGTCCAGTTATTCCCAAAGTTACAAGTTTATGACTCTGACACCTTCCTAAAATTTTAGGAAAGGGAGCATAAGAACGACAACTCCCACCCTCAAAGATTCAGACGAGAACCCATTACAACAAATACCCTGGCAGTCATTTTGGGACTTGGAGCTACAGGAGCCGGCACAGGAATAGCTTCTATGATTACATCCCAACAAAAATTATCATCAGTTTAGCCAAGCTATTGACAAAGATATTGAAGAACTCAGAACAGGACTAGAAAATTTAAAGGATTCTCTCACCGCCCTTTCAGAAGTAGTGCTACAAAATAGAAGAGGCCTCGACCTGCTGTTTTTACAGCAGGGAGGATTGTGTGCCGCCCTAAAGGAGGAATTTTGCTTTTATACAGATAAAACAGGGTTAGTAGAAAACACCCTTCAAAAAATCAAAGACAACCTAGAAAAAAGAAAAAGGGAGCGTGAACAACAAAAATCCTGGTATGAAAATTGGTCAGCCACTCCTTGGTGGACCACCTTATTACCTAGTCTTCTGGGACCCGTCCTGGGATTGATCCTGCTAATTTCATTATGGACCGGTGGGCACTTAATGATTACCAAGTTGGTTAAGTCCCCAAATGGATTCCTCACTTACAGCACGAGTCCTTTATCATCGCTTGGACCATCGAAGAAGAGAAGCTGATGATCGACCTGGGCCTCTCTGCTCGCCCTATCCATCATGCCTTCTTTTCCTCTGCACTGCCTAATTACTCGGCTGTCCCCTATTTCGCTTCCTGTCGTGAAACCTTAATCGTCCCCAGGCCTATAGAGTAGGTCTTGCCTGTTTCCAGCCCAGGTGGCCCGCCCAAAGGACCGCGGCACAACTCTTCCCGTCCGGCCTCTTGCACCAAACGCTAAGTAACAGTGAGCCTAGGAACGACAGGGTATCCAAAGAGCAGGGTAAAATGAAAGGTAAGGCAGGGTCTTTAGATAAAGTCGATGGCCGTTCAAACGACAGGGACAGTGCACATATGCGGCTGAATGGTGCCAGACCTCTAGCCCTGGGATACTCTCCCAGAGACCTGTCTTTTGAGTAAAGAACTGAGGTGGAGTTATGTTGGTAAGCTGTAAAGCCTACTCCGTAAAGAGTTAACATCTGAAAGTTAGCCTTCAGTACTGTCCGCTCTACAGCTTGTGCAGATACCATGCAGAGAAAGCTTCCTACACTTGCCATCACTGAATGTTACACGGAGGACACCTTTATCATTATGGCATAATATTCAAGATCCTGCCGAGACCGGCTCCACAGGCCCCCGGGAGGAAGCTTATCACTGGACAAAAAATCCTCTCGCCGGGGCGCAAAACATCCAGCCCCGCGGATATACTTCTCAAACCTTTTACAATCTAAGCCATCCATCCACCTCCCTCCACTCGTCTCCATGAATCTCTCTTCCCCCGCCTTGCCATGCCTACTATAAAATGTACATGCCCACCTGCCAATAAAAAGAGAAACACTTGGAATAGAAAGCACTACTTGGTGCTCGTTTCTCCTCGCTCGCAGCTTATCTTTTCAGGTTGATGAGGTCTACCCTCGGGAACCAAGAGTATTCACCTGCCCCTGCAGGCAGGGAATCGCATGGGACCGTCGCTCTGGTCGGTGGCGGAGGCACCAACCCAAACCTGCTGACCTAGCCCAAGCCCCTAAACTGCCTGAGTGACTTCCGTCCAGCCCACACAAAGGCGCAAAGGCACTGACCCAAACACACGGACCGATTGTCTGGTCCAGTGCGGAGGCACCAACCCAAAAACCCGCTTGACCTAATCCCCGTGCCCTGTAACCCCCCGCCTGCGTGACTTTCCGGCAGCCTGCAACAAAGTGCAGAGGCACTGACCGTCTGGTCCAGTGCAGAACGCAGCCACCCAAAGCCTGCTGACCTAACCCAAGAAGCCCGTACGCCCCGGCACCGCCTGGTGTGCGCACAACCATAGCGCCTGCGATGGACTGATCTTTCTGCATGAAGATGAACGCAATCTTCATAGAAGTGTCTACTCTCCCAGCTTCGCGCTGAGAAATGGCCGCGTGCGAGGCAAGTGGCTCATGTCCACCGGACCCGTTCACGGGGCGTGCTCGACGGGCGTGCGTTGTGGCGAAGTGTGGAGGCACCAACCCAAACCCCTGACCCACCCACGGCCCTGGTACCCGCGCCTGAGTGGACTTCTGGCAAGCCAGCACAAAGGCACAAGGCACCTACCCAAACCCGCTGACCTACCGTCCTGGTGCAGAGGCCCCGACCCAAACCCGCTGACCTAGCCCACGCCCCGGCAGCCCGCACTAAGGTGCAGAGGCACCAACCAAAACCCACCTACCGTCTGGTCCAGTTAAGAGGAAATGACCCAAACCCGCCGACCGTTTGGTCCAGTGTGGAGGCACCGACCAAAACCCACTGACCTAAGCCCCAGCCCTGGTACCTGCCTGAGTGAAATCCGGCCGGCCCGCACAAAGGCGCAGAGGCACCAACCCAACCCACCGACCGTTCGGTCCAGTGTGGAGGCCAGCCAACCGCAAACCGCGGTGACCTCCCAGGCCCCAGATGCCCGCTGAGTGACTTCTGGCCAGACCCCACAAAGCGCATAGGCACCAACCCAAACCCACCGACCGTCTGGTCTGGTGCAGAGGCACCGACCCAAACCCGCTGACCTAGCCACAATAGCCTGGTAATCCCCTGCCTGAGGGACTTCCGGCCAGCCCGCACAAAGGCGCAAGGCACTGACCCAAACCCGTGAACCCGATCTGGTCCAGTGCGGAGGCACCAACCCAAACCCCTGACCTAGCCCACACATCTTACCTCCGCGTGTGGAGACGGCGGGGCGCGCGCGATGTGTCGGCGGTTAGGTGTGCCGGAGTCGAGGAGGAGACCACGGGCGCGTGCGTTTGGGGGGTCGTGGACGGTGGAGGGGTGTGCTGCGGCGGGTGAGGAGCGCGGGAGCGAGATCGGGGCGCGGAGGAGGCGGGCGGGGTGGAGGGCGCGGGGGCGGCAACACGGCTGACCTAGCCTGAACCCTGGTACCCACCTGAGTCTCATATCATCTTCTCTTAAGGAAGAAGTCAAGCTGGTATTTTGGAGGGAGATAGTAATTTTTTCTTTTTTATTTTAGAGAATGGAAAGACTTTTGAACATTTTAATTTTTTTTTATTAATTTATGTTATTTATTTTTGTATGTGTATGAATGTACTGTCTGCATGCAAGTCTGTGCACCCGTGTCGTGCAATGCCGCGGAGGTCAGAAGAGGGTCTCGGATTCCCCTGGAACTGGAGTTCTCCTGGAATTGGAGTTACAGATGGTTCTTAGCCGCCATGTGGGTGCTGGGGATCGAACCTGGGTCCTCTGCAAGAGCGTCGGTGCTCTTAACCGCTAGGCTATCTCTCCAGCCCCGACTTTGACATTTTTAAAGACAATAGTACTACATACCCATACAGGGTTTAGAGGTCCATTGTTAGGTGAAATCCAGTCTTTTAAGGCTAAGCTATCTGATAAATAAAAAGGTGATGTTACAGATAACATCACAGAAAGACCTGGAGAACATTGCTGTACATCAATATTAAGGCTGTTACCTGGAAATCTAGTATGAATTGGGAGTAAAAAATAACTTGTATTTACAATAAATTTAGGTGTGATCAATATTTTATGTTGATAGTATTTGACCAGTTGTTAAATAACGTAAGTGATTCAGTTTTATCACCATATACTGTGTAAATAGATTTTGGATAAAAGCAAACATAAGTTAGATAAATCTTGACTAAACATACATTGTGATCTTTAAGTTACCTTATTAAGTTTTGATCCTAAAGAAATAAAGTTTATGTATATGATTTTAACTTTTGTTTATTACAACCCCTAGATATATCACTTTAAGATATAAACTTTATACAGTGGGTTTTACAGATCCATTTTGGGTGTTGACAGATTGTAAACAAGTAAATTATATAAGCCCAGCAAGACTGAATTATTATATATGTAAATTTTTACTTACCCTTCATAAATTAATTTATTAGTTGTTTAAATATATTAACAGACCTGAGTTAGGGAGAAAAAAGGGTTAACCTTTACTCCTAGAGTTATCCTTTACTGAATTTAAACAGTAAGTTAATCTAGGCAGTAAAAATCATAAGAAGTTAATTTTTAAACCAAAACTTTAGAGTATTTTTAACTGAGGTTTTTTTCTTCTATTACTTCTTTACTTTTTAAATTTTTTTAACAATAAGTAATAATTTATGAGTACAAGCATCCTTCATGTAAAACCATTTTGTAAGCAGTTGTGCCCAAACCCACACAGTCCAAGGGTCCCACCATCCAGCTGGGGGGGCTTGTATGACCCTGTCTACGGGTCATGTAACGTTGGGTACCCGAGGGAACCCCAAAACCTGCAGATAAGCGAGAGAAAAGAACGAGACTTTGCAAGGTTGTCAAAGTCTGATTTATTGAATTATGACAGAGGTTTTTATTTGGCAAAAGGCGGGAAGAATCAGGAAGAGGGAGGGGGTGGATGGTGGCTCTTGTAAAAGTTAAAGTTTATCGGGGCTAGATGTTTGCGCCGGCAGGGATTCTTTGTCCGTGATAAGCTTCCTCCGGGGGCTGTTGGCTCCGGCAGATAATATTTGCATATGATAAGGTTCCTCCGGAACATCAGGTATGCAGGTAGGAAGCTTCTCTGCACGTCTGCACCTTAGAGGACAGTTCTGAAGCTATTTCAGAGTTAACTCTTTACGAGCAGGCTTACAGCTCCTAACANAACTTGGATGTAATATCAAGTTGATCAATAATGTGTCCAGTCTACTATCTTGCGGTAGGTTCATTTTTCAATCCAACCATTCAACGCCCAACTGCAGTCCCTTTTTTTGTCTTCTACCCCGACGCCCCCCACTTCCACAGTTAAGATTGCCTAGGCTTAGAAAAAGGGGCACAGGTTAGATCGAGAAGCAAAACGTTTACTTTCTCTGGAAGCTGTTGACTTGGATCGATCAATTCCTGGTTTATCCTTTCATGGGCTGCAGTTTGTCGAGGATTAAACATTTCAATCCTAATAAGAAGCACACTATGAAGAATATAGGTATTTAAAGGCATACTAATTGTTATGCGTAGGTTTTCTTTGGTATAGAAAGCACAATGTTTGGATGTTGTAATCCATTGAATTACGTTTTTTTCTGTAAAATATAAGAGTCTTACTGTGGCTTATAACATCTCTAACCATCTAGAGGGTGTAAGACTTGTGGCATCAGCCGGGGAGGAGTTATTCCTCAAGGAGAAAGCTACTAGCCAATTAGATTTGGGATGTACAGACATGTGGCTGCCATGATGCCCAGTATTTCCAGGCAGGTGAAGGTGCAATCTGGTCAAAGACTGAGAGAGTCCGTTAAAGTGCTAATGGACTCAAGGAGACCATATTGATGCTTTGAGTATGGGATGGTGTAAGATATGGCACTATTGGTGAGTGCAGGACGTACTACTTGTAGAGTCCATGCAGCCACTGTATACAAAGGGAGAAAGAAAAGAAAAAAGGAAAAGAGGGCGAGCAGGGAAACAGGGGAGAATGCAAGAAGAGAAGTGATAAGACCCTGCTGCCAAAAACCTGACATTAACATGGGAAAAATGTAAATCAAGAGATTCTGCTCAAAACAGTCAACTTCCCATGGAGAATATTGAGAAAGACTGAGAAAGAGATGAATAGCATGTTTGGCAGAATGCATGAGCTCTGGAGGGGTGGGGGGATGGGGGTGAAACAGGTCTAGATTTGATTTAAAAAGTATGTATAAATAAATAACAATAAAAATAAATAAATAAAAAATAAAATAAAATATAGAGACAAATAAAAAAAAAACAAAAAAAATAAAAGAGTGACAATAGATAGGCTGACTAGACCTCAGCGGATGAACTCACACTGAGGGCCATCTGGGGACACAAACTTAACTCGATAGGCCTTAATATATATGATAGAATGCATGGAATCCAGTGGATGGGCTATGGGGGTGTGTAGTTGGAGGAGGGCGTCTAAATATGACTAAGATGTGTGAAATGCACACAATTTCAGTAAAAAAATATTTTTTAATATAATAAAATATATATTGAAAAATTGAAAAAAAATTAAATTTTAAGCCGGATGGCACACGCCTTTAATCCTAGCACTCGGGAGGCAGAGACAGGTGGGTCTTTGTGAATTCAAGGCCAGCCTGGTCTACAGAGAGAGTTCCAGCACAGCTGGAAGACAGGGAGACCCTATCTCAAAAAGTCCCCCCCCCCAAAAAAAAAAGATATTACATTTTAAAATCTAATACATGGGTACCCGCAGGCATCTTTAAATGTGCACAATTAATTAATTAATTTAAAAAGTCCTAAGCAATTTCGGATTCTTTCAAATGTATTTTCACCTTTTAGGCTCTACTTAATCCATTTAAAAGAAAACAATATTACTGAAAAAAAGACTGTTCACAGGTTTCCAGACCACGTGGCCTGTGACCTACTGCTGAGCTGAGAACATGGCATCTTAAATAATAGGTCATCCTAAATCATGTTTGTCTTTAAACGCCTTTTAAAAATCAACCTAAAATAACACCATTTCTTAATTTCAGCACTCTAAAAACAAAACCAGGCAGATTTGTATGGGGATTTTCAGGCCACCCACTCTGACATAAAGCCCTAACTCTAATAAGTGTTCTTTAGTGACTATTGGTTATTAAAAACTCAGTTAAAAATGCCTACTCTAAGGTTTTTGTTTTAAGATTGACTTGTTATGATTTTTACTGCCTAGATAAACTTACTGTTTAAATTCAGTAAAGGCTAACTCTAGCACTAAGATTAACCATTCTTTTTACCCTAACTCAAGTCTGTTAATATATTTAAACAACTAATAAATAATTTATTAAGGGCAAGTCAAAATTTTACAAAATATAACAATTCAGAGCTTTACTGGGTATATACTGTCATCTACTGGTTACGATCTATCAACAACAAAAACGGATCTGTAAAGCCCACTTTATAAAATTTATAGTTTAAAATGATGTATCTAGGGGTTGTAATAAACAAAAGTTAAATTATATACATATACATAAACTTAATCAGGTAATTAAAAAAACACAATGTATATTTAGTCAAGGTTTATCTAATTAATGCTTACTTTTTATCCAAAATTTATTTACACAGTATATGGTGGTAAAACTAAATTACTTATATTAATTAACAATTGGTCAAATATTATCAACATAAAATTGGTCACAGTTGAATTTATTGGAAATGCAAGTTATTATTTTTACCCCTAATTCTTACTAGATTTCTGGTGGCAGCTTTGGCATTGATGTATCCCTATGTCTTTCTGTGATGTTATCTGTAATGTTTCCTTTTATCTATAAGATAACTTAACCTTAAAAGACTGGATTTCACCTCTTAATCAAAAACGTACCTCCATAGCCTGGTTCCTGTATGGGTATGTAGTACAATTGTCTTTACATATTTAAACGTCTTATCCATTCTCCTAAAATAAAAGGGGAAAAAGTAATATAACCCCCTCCAAAATACAGCTTAACTTCTTCACATGAGATCTCTTGGAGGGGTACCTTTTATTTCCAAAAAATATCTATTAAAAAGTATCAAAGCCAGTTACAATACTAAGCCTTGGAAAGGCTTTAAGTCCTGGAAAACAGTTCACTAAAGTTATAATAAAAACAGTAACTGTTCAAAATTGGATATAAACTATCTAAATTAAACAAAATACCTTTCTTTATTGGGAAATCTTACTAAAAATAAAAACAGTCCTACCTGACTGGGGCCTCCCCCAACAACCAACTGGTATCGGTGAAAAAAAAACCACCTGTCCATTATCACAGCCAAAAGTCAGGCCCAATAAATCTATCTAGTCTACAAAGATATTAAAGGGTCATGGGTAAAAACCCTAAATACTAAAATTGGTACATTATTTTTCAACTTGATATTAAAGGGCTAAAATATTTTATTCTTAAAAAGGGCTTTGACTAGCCCTTTTTAGTAGATAAATGGATGCATTTATCTACTAAAATGCACATTTGATAAATGGTGTTATTTCTAGAAAAACACTCTAAAGGATAATGGTTTTTCTAACCATCTATACTGTGCCCACGACACAACCTGGTATAATAGATAATGTTTGCTTAAGTGCCCATGCATTTTCTATTTATATTTCATCAGTAACATTACAGGAAATACCCCTGGATGAGCTGCCAAGCCCCTGGGAGGAAAAGCTGGGATGGACTGCAAGATCCAGGGTGCCACTTCAACAAAAGAACAGATTACTCTGCTTTTCATCCACCCATCCTCCCCTCCTCCTCAAAGCCTAGGAGCTACTCGCTAAAGAAGACCGAGGAAACAGTTGTAAACTCACAACTATCACAGACTGAACTTTATTCCATCAATATAATTATATGTACAGGCCCTTCCAGCCAAACTCAAGACTTAGGGAGTATAAATAAAATCACCATCTATGTTAGATGGGGCTCAAATAATGCCTATATGTCCTGGGGGGAAACAAAAAATATTGCTTTTATGTCTATGTCTATGTCCTGGTAGGAGGAAAAACAAAAAATGTTGCTTTTATGTCTTGGGGGGAGAAAAAAATGTTATCTTTGGGTCAATGTATCTGGGTTATTGGCAAAGCTCGCTATTATCTATCTCCTGGTTCTCCTACCCTGACCCAAAGTCCCTCTTGGAGCTAGCCCCACCCCTCAGGCCACCTGAATACTCCCTGTTGTTAGGATCAATCTTCACCTTAGGAGGTCTGTTTTCTGGTTTGTTAAAAACCAAATTAATACCGGGTGTGGTGGCACATGCCTTTAATCCTAGCACTTGGGAGGCAGAGGCAGTCGGATCTTTGTGAGTTCAAGGCTAGCCTGGTCTACAGAGCGAGTTCCAGGACAGCTGGGGCTACAGGGAGACCCTGTCTCGGAAAGACCAAAAAAAATTAGTAATCTTGCTGAAGTTGCAGCCCAAAGTGTCCTAGTCCAGTATCAGGTTATCCTTGAATATCCCCTGGGAAAAAAATGACATCACTGCTCCATTTTAATAATAAACAGAGGTGGAGCTGTCAGGATGAGACCCTGGTTGAGCACCATGGGGTCCATGCCCACCGACCTGCCAGCTTCTTTGGAGCAGGGATGGGCAGACCCCCTGCTTTTCAAGTGAGATTCTATACCCCAAGGCTTCCCTTTGACATACTGGGTAAATAAAATGTCATGCCTCCTACCTACCAATATACACCTGAGAGTTTCATTGCCTGCGGTAGGAGCCATGATGGCTAGAATCTCCCTGGCTCTCCTGCACCCCCTGACCCCCATTTCCACCCCAGAGCATGGTAGTTTGGATATAAAAGGCACTGACTTTTGCCAATAAAACTGAGTTATTTCCTCAGAATCTCTAGTGGGTTAGTTTTTTTCACTGGCTTATCTCACAGCCTTGGCAACCATGCTGAGGAACAAATGGTCAGCTTGTGAGAATGGAGAGGAAGAAACAGCAACAGCAACACAACTAAGTCTGGGCAGTGGGTAGTAACTAGGCCGCTTGAGGAGACACTGCACATGTCTAGAATGGGGTCCTGGAACAGGAGAAGGATGCTGGGAAACAATAAGAACTCCTAAGCCAGACAACATCCCAGCATGTTGGGGGTCATTTGGGCATGATGGCCCACCCTTATCTAAGATGTTACATAGCTACGAAGAGAGGGAGAGTCTGTTTTTTTGGGGCCCCTGGCAGTGGAACTGTGCCCCAGGGGACATTACACACTGGAGAGAGTATGTACATGCACAGCACAGACTATACTTGGTGGGTTAAAAAAAATAAAGGACACAAAGTTGGGTGGGTATGGAAGTGGGGGTGGGCGTGAAGGTGTGGACATGGGAGGAGTTGTGTGTGTATGGTGGGGGGAGCGGGGGGTTGCTGGCTGACATACTTATTTGTAGAAATTGTTTTCTGCCAGGCTTGTAGGCACATGTCTTTAATCCCAGCACTCGGGAGACAGAGGCAGGTGGATCTCTGTGAGTTCAAGGCCAGCATGCTCTACAGAGCAAGTTCCAGGCCAGCTGGAGCTACAGGAAGAGCCTGTCTCAAAAANGCCATAACTTTCTTGCATCTTTCTCTGTTTTTTTTCCTTTTTTAGCTATAAGTGATAATCCATGAGTACAAGCATCCTTCGTGCAAAACCAATCTACAGGCTGTTGTGTCCAAACCCCCACAGTCCCACCATCTAAATTTGATTTTAAATCTGTTATAGAAAATGTATAAAAGCTCAAACAATAATTAAGAAAGAAAAATAAATTTAAAAAAAAAAAAAAAAAAAGAAATGAATGTCAACTTCTTAATTTTCCATGCTTTCATAATTTACAAATTGCATCTTATTAGTAGTTGAAGGAATATTCAAAATCCGCAGTTCACATAAAGAGCTATCTGCTTCAGTTCTTCAAGTCTAATCAAGTCTATTTACCTGGGTTTAGTGAATGTCCATAAGTCTCACTGTAGGTCACAGACCCAGGTGAGTTTGTTGTCTGGCTTTCCCCCAGAAGATTGAGAGCTTTCTTGAGCAGAGGTAGAAGCTGGTCTTATGAAAATGAGTCATTGAAGAATTGCTGTGACCAGAAAGAGACTGGGGAAGCCAAAGAGGTGGCCCTGGAGGGCGCCCGACTGCCTGTGTGGAGCTACAGAGTGTGAACTGGTCCACACCCAGGCCCACTTGGGGACACAGGGTCTGACCTTTTGTACTAGTTGGGCACTGGCCCCTGGCTTCCTTGTGAGTGCATGTGACTTCTGGGCTAAGCATTTGTCAACATTCCCGGGCCACTCTGGGTAAAGGGAAGCCGTGAGTCAAGAAGCCAATGTGCACAGCAGCAAATGGACACAGTAGCCCAGAACTCTGGGAAGGGTACAAGAAGGCACACTACAAGTTGTGTGTGATCATGTTTGCTGCGAATACAACCCGCAGTCCCAGAAGCCAGGTTGAGTGGGGTGGCACTTGGTGCACTAGACCAGTGCGCCCACTCTTCCTACAGGGACTTTGGCAGGGAGTGTTTACCGGGGCCACACCATTTTGTAATGCTTTTCTGTTAGCTTGTTTTTTGAGTATCTTTCCCTACCCACCCTCAAGGCTGACTGAGCATACAGGCCCCCGGCTAACAAACTCTCTCCCTGACCCCTGCCAGCCAGGAGTTAGACACAAACCGACTCCAAGCATGCATTATGGACCCCCAGCTTGCCACGTGGGCCTGAACAATCCATCTCAGTGTCCCCCTTGAGTCCCGACCCCAAAGTCTTTCATATACTGAGGCCTTTGGTAAACTGAATCATGGAACTTGGTGATGAGAGCAACCTTGGGGTGACGAGTTTCTTAGATCCTCCCCATTTTAGAGGTTATTTTATTTTATTTTATTTTATTTTATTTCTGTATGTGTATGAATGTACTCTCTGCATGTAGGTTTGTGCACCTGTGTCGTGCAATGCCACGGAGGTCAGAAGAGGGTGTCTGATTCCCCTGGAACTGGAGTTCTCCCGGAATTGGAGTTTCAGACGGTTCTCAGCCGCCATGTGGGTGCTGGGGATCGAACCCCAGTCCTCTGCAAGAGCGGTCGGCACTCTTAACCGCTAGGCCATCTCTCCAACCCCGATCCTCCCCATTTTAAGACTATCTTGGAAAATTGCCTGGGATATGGGTGTTTGAGTATATGCATGCATGTGTACAGATGAACATACATAGAGCACACAAATAAGCATGTCAATTCCACAAGTCTAGCCGATTGGTAAGTGCTTCCTTGGTCCTAGCTAGGTCCTGACTGGCCAGGCAACTTTAGGCAGGAAGCACTTGCTGGGTTATATACTGTTGCACAATTTGTAGAAAGGACCAGAACACCCAACAATAAAACTAGAAGTAAAAGGGAACTGTTGGCAGATAGCTCCTCCGACAGAACTCTGTACACCTGAGGGAGTCCAGAGAGCAAAGGATGGCCTTTTAGGCAGAGAGGCTGGAAAGGAAAGGGCTACGTCTTCCTGGCTATCTGAGCACTGGAAAGCATTTGGGGGAGTGTCCTGGCTGCAGTAGTCTGTACACAATCCATTCTGGGGCTGTTCCATTTTCTCGGTTATGAGTTGAAAGCAGATTCAACACATCTGAGGAGAGTCACAGAATTAACTGTGTAGTAACTCGACACTGACCTCTGATACTTAATGACAGGGAAACTGAGGAAGCTGCAGCAAAGGTGGCTGGAGAACTCTCCTGAGCAGTCTGCAGGCCCCACAGAGGTGTCCTGCTACTGCAGTTTTTAGAAAAGCAGAATATGGAGATAGGACTGTTTGGGTAAAACCAACCTGACCATAAATGAACTTTGCCTCCGAGGTCGTTTGTGCCAAAGTTTTTACCCTCTAGAGAATGACAGCATGTGGACTGTTTATACAGAATTTAATCCAGCCAATAGGGTTTTCATCAGACAAAAATGTGTGGACAGTGCTATTCGGTCTCTATGGCCCATTATTTTTCTTTGCCCAATAAGATAATATTTTTTTCTTCCCTGAGCAAAATGGCAATTCTCCCTTCAGCTTGTTGTAAACAGGAAACACACCATCTGTGGATGTCTCTCCTCTGCAGCCAGCATGCAGCACCTGAGTTCCATGGAGATAGACCTATCACGTGTGCTCAGGGAAAGTCTGACTCACATGAGGGTGTTTCGTTAAGTAGAGGGCAAGGGTCTCAAGATGCTAATCTTAGTTCCAAAGAGAATAAAATTTGTGTCTGTTAAACAACAATAATCTGGGCACCAAACCTGTAATTGAATCCATAGTTTACACAGTCACTGTGCCTGGCTATCCCAGCATCAAGCCTGGGCCATTCCTAGGATGTCCTTGTGAACGAGCCCTCCATCCTCATTTTTCCAATGGAGCCCAGTAGAGGCAGAGCAGATCCAGCATGTTCCCCGTGTTCCAGGGCAGCTTCCAGCCTCAGGACCTGTGCCTTGGGCCTCCCAGGTGGGTCTGCTCTCCAGCTACACTTGGGATATAGCTTCCCTAGAGCAATATAGAGAGCCTGGGAATTCGCATACCCTCCAGACACAGTGAGAGGAAAGGGCTGGTGATGACAGGACGGCTCACAGCTGCTGCTTCTGAGCAGAGTGGGACAGCCAGGAAGCCCGGTGCAAAGAGCACATTTATGACTGCAGCCCGCTCGACCACTCAGGCTTCTCCTTCTCCTGCCAGGTGACATGACAAACATATACCTACTCCCCTCTTCATTATCTTCCTGTGCAGGAAGAGAGGGTCGGTGGAGAAAAAGCAGAGGTAAAAGTAAATCTAGGTGAAGACAGTCCCGAGGTGCGCACACAGCGCATGACCAAGCCAGAGAGGTGCCGATGTGGGAGGAAGGAGGTTCCGGGCATGCTGAGGGACACCAGGCCACTACATGAAACGAAGCACTGGGGCCTTTCCTGATGGCGGCACTGCAGCCAACTAAAGATACAAAGAGCAGCACGTTAACAGGAACGCCAACGACACCCTCTTCAGACCTCCATGGGCATTGCACAACACGGGTGGATTTACATACATGTAGGCAATACACTCATACATAAAATAAAAATAATAAAATACTTAAAAAACAGTCAGTAGTTATAGGTGAATGTTCATTTCAGAAGGGAAAGGGAGTTTTTTCATAAAAGTAAAAGTGGGGGCTGGAGAGATGGCTCAGTGGTTAAGAGCACCGACTGCTCTTGCAGAGGACCCAGGTTCGATTCCCAGCACCCACACGTTGGCTAAGAACTGTCTTTAGGGGGGTGTGGGGCACACGCCCTTAATCCTAGCACTCTGGAAGCAGAGGCAGGCGGATCTCTGTGAGTACCAGGCCAGCTGGAGCTACAGGGAGACCCTATCTCAAAGCGGACAAAAAAAAAAAAAAAAAAAAAAAAAAGTAAAAGCAAAAGTCACAAGAGAAATGATTAATAGAAACACTCGAAGGAAAGCTTTAATGCAATAGAAATGTAAGGGAAATATTTAATGAAACCGGTGCTGCCCCTGGGCTTTTGCACTTTCTCTGGACTAGCAGCAGCCTCATGCCTTTAAATACTACTTTATCTGTAGTTTTTTTATGCAGTGTGGAGTTGGGCTTCTTCAAGTCTTGTTTCTTAGAAATGTTTATTCATGGCATGGCTATGTTCATTGGTCTGATCAGCTTTTTCTCTTTTTAAATAAGGATTTTATTTATTTATTTATTTATTTATTTATTTATCTATTTATTTGTGTGTGTGTGTGTGTGTGTGTGTATGTGTGTAGGTTCCATGGAGGCCAGAAGAGGTTTCTGATCCCTAGAGGTGGAGTTACAGGAGGTTGTGAGCCCTTCTCCTTATATGAGTGCTAAAAGCTGAATTTTGGTCCTCTGCAAGAGCAGCAAGAATTCTTGACCATAAAGCCATTTCTTTAAAAAAATTTTTTTTTATTAATTTTATTTATTTCTGTATGTGTATGAATGTACTGTCTGCATGCAAGTTTGTGCACCCGTGTCATGCAATGCTGCGGGGGTCAGAAGAGGGTGTCGGATTCCCCTGGAAGTGGAGTTTCAGATGGCTCTCGGCTGCCATGTGGGTGCTGGGGATCGAACCCGGGTCCTCTGTGAGAGCATCGGACCTCCTAACCGCTAGTCCATCTCTCCAGCCCCATAAAGCCATTTCTGTAGCCTCTACCCCTTTAAAAGACTTATGTAATCTCTTTTTAATTACTGGAAAGCTTCTTTGTAAATTAATGAAGTTAACTATAATTGTTTTGCCATAAATTACAAATATTTTTTTACTAGCTCATCCTTGGGGATTTAAGGTGTTAAACTGTGTTTTTTATTTCAACTGCTCTTTTTTGGTAAATCATGATTTATGTATTTGGAACCTTTTTTATTTTTTGGTTGTGAAGTCACTCTACCTCAATATTATTAAAAATTATTCAAAACAATTCCTCATAATTTTGTGATTTTATACTTTGTTTTTAGATATTGCATCCATCTGGAGTTCATTTTGATATTAAGAGTGAGCCAAAGAGCCAACTCTATTTTATTTATAAATGTCCTAACAATATTTCTGACTATCCCTTCTGTGCTGATTTTGGTCATAACTAGGTTCTTGCATACTTCTCTGTTTCTTGACTGACATTTTATTCCATTATTTGCCTATGGATTCTGGGGTCAGCTCTACATTTCTTTACTATTGCTTGAGAGTAGGCTTAAATATCTGACAGGATAAATCTGGTTTCATTAAATCTCCTCATTCTTGGAGTCTTAGATCTTGTCCTGAGCCAGTCCCTTTGCCATGTTAACACACACAGTTGCCATTGGAATTATACTGAAGTGCTTTGAACTTATAGATATCACTATTTAGAGGTCACTAATATTCATTCATTATAGAGAATTCTCTGCAAAAATAAGATATGGCTCTTATTTGAATTAAATTGTTTAAAACTTATAGTACATGTATACAACACGAAGAGTCCAATACTAATAAAATGTTATAACAGGAACAGTATTTCATCAGTGAATCAAACACGTATTCTCCAATAGTTCTGCCAAACACCACATCCATTTCCTCTTCATTGTGAGGGAGGAATTATGTCTGTAGAAAACTTCTTTATAATTTTGTGCCCATTTATGATTAAAAATTCAGTAAATTAGGATAGAAGGGAACTTTCTCAGTTTTATAAATAAAAACTCTCATTTAATTTAACTGGAGAGAGAGAGAGAGAGAGAGAGAGAGAGAGAGAGAGAGTCTCAAATGATTAAAATCAGTATTGAAATGGGAGAACATTACTACCTACTACACAGAAACAGGAGGGATATCAACCAAAGCTAAGTAAGTGTAAAATGTCACAGGGAAGAGTGTCTCTTTGTATGCTTAATCAAAAATAAAATTTAAAATAATGTGTGTACAAGGGACTCAGAGGGGAAACAGCAGGCCGACAAATTGACTGATGGGAAAGAATTCTTTTTTTTTTTTTTTGAAAGGCGTGCACCACCACACCCGGCATTTATTTATTTCTGTATGTGTATCAATGTACTGTCTGCATGCAAGTTTGTGCACCCGTGTCATGCAATGCTGCGGAGGTCAGAAGAGGGTGTCTGATTCCCCTGGAACTGGAGTTCTCCTGGAATTGGAGTTTCAGATGGTTCTCGGCTGCCATGTGGGTGCTGGGGATCGAACCCGGGTCCTCTGTAAGAGCAGTCGGCGCTCTTAACTGCTAGGCCATCTCTCCAGCCCCAGGAAAGAATTCTTAAAAAGATGTAAACTAATGAGACTGAATGGAAAAGAAACTGAAAATCTGAGCAGACCTAAACCAGGCAAAGAGACTGAATTGGCCATAATGGAGCCTTCCCACAGAGAACAATCCCAGGACAGGCCGCCTCCCTGAGGAGCCATTTCAATGCTTGAAAAGACTAACAGCGATCCTTCAGAAAGTCCTCCAGAAATCAGACTATGAATGAGTCATTCCTCAGCTCACTCCATGGCCTTCCTTACTGTGAGATCAGAACCAGACAGACATACAAGAAACTCCAGACCCACAGCCCTCCTGATTGCTGATTGCCATGAAAATCCTCAGGAAGCACCTGCAGCCAGACCCTACCACATGCTATGGCCTACTGGGACCCAGCCCAGACCTGGAAGCAGTTCCCACGTTGATTGTGTGCCCTGGGTCACTTTTCCTTCAGCCTGTGGAGGCCTTGGGCTTTGCATTGTTCCTCAAAACACTTCAGTGATGGCGGCTTCAGCGTCTTTGAATCAGTGCTCCTTCGAGTCCTCGGTGCTGGAGTCTTCGCTGTCCTTTCCCATCCAGCTGGGACTCTTCCAGGTTCCCCTCTATGGTGGGTGATAAGTTTTTTTAGATTGGACCCTGAACATTTTGGATGCCATTTTATTTTTATGTATTTATTTGTGTGTGTGTGTGTGTGTGTGTGTGTGTTATGTGCGTGTGCACACATGTGTATGTGTGTTCACTCTTGCTTATCTGTACACGTCTAGAGACCAGACTTCTTCACATTCTGTCTTCCATTGCCCTCTACCTCAGTTTTTAAGACAGGTTCTTGCCCTGAACCTAGAGCTCGCTATTTGTGCTAGACTTGCTAGACAGCGAGTCCTGGGGGTCTGCCTGTCTCTAGACCCCAACTCTGGGGTTGGAAGTTTGTGCCCCTGTGCCTGGTTTTTGGGTGCCCGGATTCTGAGCTCGGGTCTTGCATTCATGGAGCAAGCCCTTCACCTGTGGCGCCATCTCCCAAGCCCCTGCGTTATTTTATTTTCGAGTTATGTACACATAACCTTCCTGGAAGCAGGCAGTGGGCACAGCTGCTTCGTAGCCGTCCAAGAGCCCCTTTGGCCTCCTTTCACTCTGGGCTTCCTGTTCTTCTTCACGTCTGGTGTCAGTAGGACCGTGGCTCCAGTTCTCTGCCCCTGGCACTTCCCTGAGTGGGAGAAAGGACAGCCAACGGAGGCACTAGGCTCCATGTGGCAGGTTTACAAGAGGGCTGATGGGGGCTCACTACCTCTGGGTGTCAGAAGTCCTTCTCTCCACTAGGCCTCCTCTGACATTAATCAGGAGAGAGGGGACCATTTTAACACCACAAAAGTAGAAAACCCAGGTCCAGCTTGCCTTTTTAAAATTATTTTTATCATTTTTATTTTAATTTTACGTACTGTAAGTGTACCTGTGTCATGCAGCACCTGCATTCTTAGCCGCTGAGCCAGCAGCACACCCTCCCCCTAGTGGGAGGTCAGAGGCGTTCTTCTGCCCTGTGGGTCTCCATTCAGCCTTCTCTGTTGTGCAGAGGAAGTGGAATCATTGTTTTTCTGATATTAGAGCCAGCAGAGAGATCACTTACTGAAACTTTCTGTCTTCCCCTTTCTATTGGTTTTGGGGCTCCTTTTGTGTGCTCATCAGAGTTTCTGGGTTGCCAACTTCTCCAGCACTGAGATGAATCTTTAAGGTACACAGAAACCCCAGGGATTCACTCATGTGCCCTTCTTGGGGTCCAGGGGTTCCTAGTTAACCTGTAGTTCTCCATCTACACCCAGAGTTCTCATACACTGACCTACACAACATCCAGGGGCTTTCATTAGACTTTCTGGAAGCAAGGCTCCCCTCTGGGCTTAACTTACCACTTTGGGGTTCTGTGATGTGATTATGATTCCATGTTATCTTCTCTTAAAGTTTCACATTCATACAAGTTACAAATGTTCTAGTAGTTTCCCTGTGGTTTGCAATATGCATTTCTCGGCAATCTATGCCTACCTTTAAATAGAGGTAGTGGAACCTGGAAGCAGAGTGTGCCAGTTCCTCCCCGCTACTGTGGTAATTCTCTCTGCATGTTATAAAATCTCAATACATTTTCTGATTCTGTTGAGTCACACAATTCTCTTTAAATCAATCAATAATAAGAAATAGGCAAGGTGATGTTCTTGTTTTTCTATCATTATTTCATCTCCTGCTTATCTCCTCTCTTCATGTGGTTTATAGTCTCTGACTAAGGATGAAGGTATCTTCAGGGTAGGTCTGTTGGCACCTGTTCCCTTCATTTTTGTTTTTCTTTATTCTCTTTCACTTATTACGGATAACTTTGCAGGATGCAGAACTCTTGGCTGATATTTTCTTTTCTTTCAACACTTTCAACAATTCCCAAGTGGACCAGAAGTACTGAATCACGGGGTCTGTGCATCTTCAATACTCACCTGTGTTCTGCAAATACATATTTATGTACAAATGCACACAATTTTATCTTTGTGCAAATTAGCACATTTGGAATTATTAATTTAGCTATCTGGTGGGGCGAGGTCGTGTCTCATTGACGTAACCTTTTCATAAATATACCAACCTCCCATATTTCTTTTCCTCATGAGCTGCTTCCTTGCCTTCTTAGGTCTGTCTGAGTCCATTTGGATTGCTCATCTTCTTATTTATTTCTAAGGCATCTTCATACACTTTGCACATCAGACTTTACACTGGGACTTCTAACCTGTCCCTTTGCCGTCTTAGTTTCATTTCTGTTGCTGTGATGAAGCATCCTGAGTGGAAGTAGTGTGGGGAGGAAAAGGTTTCCTTAACTCACAGTTCCAGATTCCAATCCAGCATTGCGGGGAAGTCACAGAGGTATAAGCTGGAGACAGCTTCTCATACCATGCAGAGACACCCACATGCACCCACACTGCCTGCTGGCTTGCCCTCAGATAGCGTTCTTCACTCGTTTGAAGTTCGGGGCTCAGCTTAGGGAATGGGGCTGCCCACAGTGGACTGGTTTGTCTACGTGTACTAACCATTAAGAGACAATCCCCCACAGACATGCTGGTAGGCCAGTCTGACCTGCAGGATCCCTCATCAAGATTCTTCCCAGATCTTCCCAGTTGTGTAAGTTCACAGTCAAGCTGCCGGCCACTGGGTCTCTCCTCAACAGTGCCATGCATTCCTGTTGAAAGGATCTTTCATTTCTAACATGCCAACTCTGCATGTTTCTCCTTAACGGTGGTTGTTTTATAACTCTTTTAAGAATTATTTCTTCGTAATATGTGTCACTTGTCCTATGGCCTTAGGGTTATTTCACTGTGATTCCCGCTAAATCTTGTTTAATGCTGAGTTAATGTGTACATAGTCTTTCTTTACTTTTAGAAAAAGCTGTTTAAGGAGGTTATTTTTATGCCTATGTGGCCAGGTTTGCTTTCTTTTCCTTTTTCCACTTATTATGTTAATTTTATTACTCTATAGTCAGCAAATCTGGGCTGTAATTTTTGTTTGTTTGTTTTGGTCTTTCTCTGGGTCTTGTCTAGATGAGAAGATCTGAACATTCTTTACCACCCATGTGGCAGAAGACATGCTTATGCACAACACATGTGTGAATGCTTGCCCTGAGACTGAGGGAAGCAGGCATTTCTGGCTCTGAGAGAGTCACATATAACTTAGCTTTCCTGCTCTAGGGTTCGAAAAATGCTCATATATGTATTTTATCCCTGAATTTACAATGACCTGGAGTGCTTCATCTACACTGAATGTCTGGAATTCTATTGAGTTTTTAGCAAACCCCTTCTCTGCAGTCTCCCCCGTGGTTCCATTCCTTGTAGGACCCATCCCATGTGAGCCTGTCCCTGTGAAGCTGCCACATGGGAGAGAACAGGCCCAGCTCAGCTGCCCTCTAGTCTCTGCTGCAGCGGGAGTAGCATTTGCATAGCCCTTCTGCAGGCCAGTCTCGCCTACAAGAGGCTCTAGTAAGAACCACTACATGTTGGGATCTACAGTATTGTGAGTCCAGAGATACAAAATGTTCCATATATATTTGAATAATGTGAGATTTCAGGTACTGACTTTCCTTGCAGCCATCAAGCTGCTCCAAGAGGCCCCTGCCCTTTCCTCAGGGGCAGAGCGCCCCTCCTAAGGCACTTCTCAGTTTCTCTGTGTGCTCAGCAGATGTGCAGGCACCTGCAGGTCTATGGAGTCTTCCCTGGGAGGTTCCAAGTCTGCAGCAGGGGGAGGAGGTGTCAGGGACGCAGACCTGCCTGAGTCATTCTTTGTGTTGCCCCCATCTCCAGGATACCGTGTTTTCTGAGGTCCCCAGCCTTGCAGTTATATCTACCCTGTTGCTTCATACATCATCACTGAAAGCTGGTGATGAGAAGCAGCTGCTTTGCGTGTCTGCCAGATCACGCGTTCCCACGTTTCTCTTCTGTTTGAAAAGCAGCGGATGCATCTGAGGAAGATGTTCAAGCAAGCACAGCTGAAGTCTGGGCCTAGTGTAACCTCCCACGCTCCAACTTCCTTCCTCCTGCCTCGACTTGCCCGAAGGCTGTCTGGGGGTTTTCAACATGTCACTGCAGAAGATAGGAGGGGATCACACCATAGCATGACAGTCAGGCCAGACCAGAGCAAATAGGTCAGCAAATATCTGTCCTGTGCTACAACTATCCTCTCTGACCACTAGTCTCCTTGCTCTTCTCCCAACACGCTCACATATGGCACACACATATGCCACACATATGTTTCATACATGTGTCACATGTGTACACATACCTTACATCACACACAGGCCATAAAACACATATCACATATGTGTCACTTGTATATACATGATATATGCATAGTATACCATATATGGTACATACAATACAATCTTCCCACAAATATGGCACCCATATAAATATACATGCTATAAATAAACACATAATACGAAACCACACAAAACAAAATACACAAGTCAATTGTACACAGGTACATGTGTATACACAAACACATGACATAATGATCATATATGAGCATCCCATGAACATATGCTATGCCACACATATACCACATACCTCAGAGACACATACAAACAGTTGGCACATGTACAGACACTTTCTCCTTGTGTTTCAGCTACCTGGCCAGAGATTCTCACACTCAAACATATATGAGGCCCAGATCGTCTGCATTTCACTCTAGATAAACAAAACGTTGGCAGGTGTTCAGTCCTTGACCAGTGCACAAAAATCACATCTGGAGTAAAGACCAGTTTCCACTGAGCTCACAAATTCACAATGTAGTCAGTCCACCGTGGCCTTCATGGATGGAGTGAATGGAAATGATCTTATCGCTGAGACAGAAGGAATGTCTGTCCTAGTTTGCTTCTTTGTTGCTGTGATAAACACCACAACCAAAAACCACTTAGTAGAGGAAAGGGCTTGTCTGGGGCACAATTCCAGGTCCCCGTCCATCACCAAGGGAAGTTGAGGCAGAAACTCAAGCAGGAACCACAGAGGATGTGGATGCTGCTTACTGGCTTGTCACAGGCTCCTGCTCAGCTGGCTTTCTTATAGAGCCCAGGCCTGGCTACATAGGAATGGCACCCCCCCAAAAAAAAGGTCAGAGCCCTCTTACATCAATCGTTAATTAAGACAGTGTCTCACAGATATGGGTATGAGCCAATCTGATTGGGAAAATTCTTCAACTGAACTTCCCTCTTCCCAGGTTTAGGAAAACAAAGTCTACAAGCTGTCTACATGGGAAACCAAATATAGAAAATTCAGTATTTCCTTCAAAGAAGTGGAACAGGGGCTGACAAGGACAAGGCTGGCTGCACATGTCTCTTTTTTTTTTTTTGTCTTTTATTGAGACAGGGTCTCCCTGTAGCCTCAGGTGGCCTGGAACTCACTCTGTAGACCAGGCTGGCCTTGAACTCACAGAGATCTGCCTGCCTCTGCCTCCCGAGTGCTAGGATTAAAGGCATGTGCCACCACCTGGATTTCTTCTTTTTTCTTTTTTTTTTTTTTTGTCTTTTTTTGATGCACATGTCTCTTACCTTTCATTCTGCTGGGAAGCCCTTTGTCCTGTTCTCTGTGGGACTGCTGCTGTCCATATACAGGAAAGCTACCGGGAGATTTTTGTTCATTAGCTTTGTAGCTTACCAAACACATTCACTGAGGTTCTAACATTTTAAGTTCTTATTCATGTGTGTAGGAATTCTAGAACACCTATTGACAGTGGAGCTGTATGAACTACATTCAGATGAACATACTGTCTCCATGTTTGGTCTTGTTAGGGAATGTGACATACATGTGACCATCAATAAAATGTTGATTGGAAGTGACAGGTCAGCTTTGACTTGACTTGTCCTTGACTAGACGACAGCACTATGTGGTGGAGGAGGTTCAGTTCCACTGTGTTACGTCTCTTCCTCTTGATCTTTAAACCTTTGTATTAATTTTTCCTGTCTTCTTGCAGTGGTTAAGATTGCTGATGCAATGCTCTCTGGGGACGGGGCATGGATGGCTTTAATCCATTCATCAGGTCCCTGTTTCTGTGTCGTCTTTTTGTGGAATCCTGTTTCAAAAATCTTCATCTTTGGGTATGCTGGGGTTTCCTTTTTAAATTTTATTTATTATTTTTATGTGTGTGAATGTACTGTCTGCATGTAAGTTTGTGCACCCGTGTCACGCAATGCTGCAGAGGTCAGAAGAGGGCATCAGATTGCCCTGGAACTGGAGTTTTCAGCTGCCATGTGGGTGCTGGGGATCGAACCCGGGTCCTCTGCAAGAGCAGTCGGTGCTCTTAACCGCTAGGCCATCTCTCCAGCTCTGAGTTTTCCTTTTTTTAACAGTAAGCTTTTTGAAATTTATGTTTTGCTTACAGTTCTGTGACTTTCCTCTGAGTCTGAGGAGATTGGTGGATTGGAAAGACAAGCCTGGTCTAGATTCAAAGCCTTCCTTTATCACAGATTGCAAATGTCTCTTTTGCAAATGGCTTCATTTATCTAGGAGCCTTGTTTCCTCTATAACACAAGATGAACACTGCCTTGAAGAACATTCTTCTCCCTCTGCACTAAGGTTGTGGAGGCCCAGGGCATGACCCTGAAATACCAAAGCTTTCTGTGGGAAGGACTCTGGAACGAAGCCAACTGTACTGGTGTCTCTGCTGTTCAGTACCACGGTGGGGACATGGGGACGTGGAGACGTGGGGATGTGGGTCAGACCAGCAGCATGAACGACCCATCTCCTCTGACTCCATCATCGGTTCCTTTGGTCCTACCAGCCTGCTTGTGTCTTCATAGAAGCCAGGCTCCCTCCACCTCGGGGCCTTTGCACTGTGTGCCCTCTGCAACAGATGTGCTGGCTTCTGGAGGCTCAGGAGAGCCCTCGCTTCCTTCACTCGTTCACTCCAGACCTTCAGCGCTGTCCTTCCAGCCCCTCTTTCCTTCATTTCCTGCTTTGTTTTTCTGTTTAGTATCTTCTGCCTGTGATGCAATTAAAATTAACGAAATGACCTATATTCCCTTCCTCCCTAGACTCTTGGAATGAAGGGCTGAGAATTTTTGCTGCTTTGTTCACTGCTGTCACTGCAGAGCCAGAAACACTGTGTGACACGCTGCACTCAGCCAACGTTTGTTCAATGTATGAATGAGTGACAAGTTTAGATTCTAATGATGGGTAGAGTCTGAACCAGGCACCGTCTGCTGGGGGCAGTGGGCAGATGACTTTGGTTGTCAGTCGATGGCTTCTTTTTCTCCCAGTGACCACACCTGTATACATCTGTGCTTGCTAGACTCCATGTATGTCTCCGAGGTGGCTTTGAGCTCAAGCTTGAAGCCTCTTTGAACTGGATTTAGGTTAAATTAAAGAAAAGGGCATGTCAAATATACTATACCAAAGATATTTTAAGACACTAACTGGCATTTTAAGACCAGAGCTTTGATTTTTAGACTGTGGAGTGGATCTCACTAGCTTATCATTTTGTGGCGTGAGTGAGTGTGTGTGTGTGTGTGTGTGTGTGTGTGTGTGTGAGTGTGTGTACATGTGTGTTTACATATATGTGCTCACTTCTGTGCTTGCATGATATCTTACACAGAATGACTTCCTCCTAATGGAGAACACTTGATTTAGAAACTTCAGTGTGGAATCAATTACATTGCTCGACCTCGCATGAAATCGCTCTGGATGAATCTCTGTCACTGGTCGGCATTTGGATCTGACTTCCCTGACATGCTACAGATTTTTATCACCACACCCTTCACATTTCCTGCATCTTATGGGCTCACAGGTCACAGTTCATTCCTGAGGGGCATCCTTGATGAACTCCCACCGCTGCCCCAGGGCTCATGTCAACATAACTCAGCAGAGTCCCCATTCTTCCTTAGCTCACCTGAGGTGTCACTCTACACCCCATGTCCTTTCCACTGCTTTTCCATCTCTGTGCCTGCCTTTGTCGCATTGTTTTTCTAAAAATATGTGCCTGTCCCCTGGAAAGGTTGCCATTTCAATGCCTCCTCTCAGAGGGAACAGACTGGGTAGAATGTTAGTCCAGGTCCAAGGGAAGAGGATCAAAGTGGTAGTGAGGGTCGTTTCCCTTTCTCTGGAAGGAATCACCTGAGCAATTCAGACCATGCCTGGCCTGTGCTTTCCTGAGGGCTCTGTTCCATTAGTTAGATTTCTATTAATACATAGGGATGGTTTATGAGGACTCACAGTCTGGGAGATGCCAGTCCATCCTGTGGCTCTGAGGCCTGTGGTCAGGCAGCACATCCTGGCAGGAGCCTGTGGCAGAGCAAAAGTGCTCATTCCTCACAATCCAGTAATGGAGAGCAAGGAGAAGGGGCTGATGTGTCCTTCCTCCTTCTAGGACAGGCTCAGGGACCCAAAGGCTTCCAGTAGCCTGGCCTCCTAGGGGCTCCACCGACTCCACACAGCATCTCACTATACCTTTCTTTTCTCATCACTATGACAAAATGTCTAACCAAAGCAACCCAAAGAAGGGTTTGTTTGGTTCACAGCCCGAGGGGCATAGTATGTCATGTTTAACATGTATGCACCATATGTCAAGTATAACATGTATGCACCTGCTTGTATATCATGGCACAGAGGCAGGAGTGTCTCTGAAGTCGGGAATCAGAGAGAGAGGAATGCAGGTGCTCAGCTCGCTTTTCCTCTTATTATTCCGCCAAAGTCTTCAGGACATGGCGTGGTTGGTGTTGACCACACTAAGGTTATCAGGGTGTGTCTTCCCTCCTAGGGTACACCTACACAGAAACAGACATACCTAGAGATGCTTCTCCTAGGCGATTCAAATCCAGTGAAGCTGGCAACAGAATTAACCATCACAACCACCCTGTGGGCCAAGCATTTAACACAAGGGTTTTGGGGGACACTCTAGGTCCAAACCTGCTCAATTTGCTGCTTCCCTCAAAGGTGTGTGGAGAGATCCACACTAGCTTTGGTGGGAAGACCTGGCCTGCCTCTGCCACGTCTGTCTTCAGGAGCGCTCGCCTGGCCTACAGCACCTGGCTGCCCTGCCCTGCTCCTCCCGGGCTGCCTGATGTGAGCAAGCCAGTTCCACAGCGGCCTGCACAGGGACAGCCTGGGAGTTTTCTCCAAGGAAGGGACAATGCTGTTGAGACAGCAGGTGAGGGCTTTTGGGAACAGAGCCAGGGACTGAAAGAGCTCAGGCCTGAGGCCAGCCTGGTCTTGCAGTGAGCCCATCTTTCCCTTCCATCTTGTTTGGCCAGCTCTGCCATGGGGCTACAGAATTACAAGAGACAGACCCTTTCTGGGCGGGACACTAAGATTTTTCCAGTCCCATATAATAAAATCAAAAGCCACGGATGACATTAGGCTTAGCATATGAGTGTGACTACTAATCTGAGCCAGGTGCTTGTGGGAGAGAAGAGCCTTGAGGCCTGGATGACGCCGCAGTGCTCCAGCTCCTGCTGAGGTGGCCAAGGGACCTCAGTAACGGGTGGGGGAGAATCCTGCTGAGTGCACATGTGTGTGCTCTTGGCCTTGCCAGCATCTGCTTGCAATTTTCAATGATCATTTCCTCTTTTCAAGGGTGTGGAATTTTATAAGAACTGTGTGTGTTATCCCTCTGCCATAGAATATGTCTGAATCTGAGCAGAGCCACTAGAGCAGTCTTTAGATGTTTGCCAACACGCAAGTGGTAAAGAGCAGCTGAGCGTCCACTCAGCCACTTGGGAGAGTCCCTCAGCTCCTAGTTTTTCTTTGAGGCAGAATCTCCTATTAGCCCCAGATAGCCAGACCAGGCTGACCTTGATCTCACAAAGATCCACCTGCTCCTGTCTCCTGAATGCTGGGATTAAAGGCATGAGCCATCATGCCTGGTCCTTCGTTACCTTTCTTATACAGTACAGACCCACCTGCCCAAGGGTGGCCCTGCCCACAGTGGGTTGGGCCCTCCTGCATCAATTAGCAATACAGAAAATGCCCCACAGACATGCCCACAGGCTAGGCTGATGGAGGAAATTCTTCAGTTGAGGTTCAGTCTTCCAAGGTGTTGTGCCAAGATGCCCAAAACTACCCAGCACAGTGTTTGCAGAATTCGGAGACCCTGCTGTCTGCTTCGTTGCCCTTCTGCCTCCTCTGAGTTCTCAGACAAAGCAGGCAGCTCCTGTGCCCCCCTGACTTCCTGTGACTGCATGCACGTGTGTGCCAGTTATAGCATGTTAGGACTACATCATCACGTGACTGCATACAACTGGACGACCCAAACCACCCTGGCTTTCACCCCCCGAGAGCTGAGGGCAGAGTTGTTTAAGGCCATGCAAGGAGCACTTTCATAAGCAATAAAACGTGTCTGTTTTATTCAAACCCCGGGGGCTGGTAACTCCGGCTGCACACTAATCAGGAGCTTGGTTCACACGTTGTAATCACAATATGGGAGTGACCCTGCCCACGTCGTGACCTAGTTCCTAGGCCTGAGTTCTCAATCGCTTAGCTTACTTCCATCATCTTGTTACTGGGAAGTCCAATCATAAATACACTTTCATGGGACTGTTACATAGTTTTATATAGAAAGAAACAAGATTCCCCACATTGTATGCAACCCTTTCAAATCAGTTGACTATTTTAGTAAGCACTCCCCACCCTCATGTACTGAGAGCCTTGCTCACCACTTTATGGCGCACAGGTCCCAGGTCAAGACTAGACAAAATGCAGCAGCTCACAGCCCGGGCTCAGGACTCCATGCTCTGAGGACTTAATCCTTCCTTCCATCTTCCTGATTCCACATCACTCCTCGGAAAGCATGGGCCACACCTGAGTCTTCCGGCGTGTGGGTGTCGTGGGATGCACATGTCTCTTACCTTCATGCTGGGAAGCCCTGTGCCGTGTCTCTTGTGGGACTGCTGCTGTCCATATACAGGAAAGCTACCGGGAGATTTGTGTCAAGCTGTAGCTACCAAACACATTCACGAGGTCTAACATAAGTTCTATTCAGGGGGGAGAATTCTAGAACACCTATGACAGTGGAGCGTGATGAACTACATCAGATGAACATACTGTCCATGTTGGCGTTGAGGGAATGTGACAAACAGTGACCATCAATAAAAGTGGATTGGAAGTGACAGGTCAGCTTTGACTTGACTGTCCGACAGACGACAGCACTTATGGGTGAGGAGGTTCAGTCACGTGGGACGGTCTCTGTCCGTCTGGGATCGTTTAAACCTGATAATGCTGCCGCAGGGTAGATGTGATGAAGCTCTCTGGGGACGGGGCAGGATGGCTAATCCATCATCAGTGCCCGGTGTCGGGCGTTTGTGAGCCGTGCAAAACTTCACTCGGGGTAGCTGGGTTCCTAAATTATTTATAGTGTGGTGAATGTACGTTGTCGCATGGAGTTGTGCACCCGTTCACGCAATGCTGCAGAGTCAGAAGAGGCATCAATATCGCCCTGGACTGAGTAACTGGTTCAGCTGCCATGTGGGTGCTGGACGAACCCGGGCCCTCTGCGCAGACAGGTCGGGCGCCGTAACCGCTAGCCATCTCTCCAGCTCTGAGGTTTCCTGTAACAGTAAGTTTGGAAAGTATGTGCTTACAGGCGTGACTTCCCTGAGTCTGAGGAGATTGAGGATGGGGAAAGACAAGCGGTCTAGATTCAAAGCCTTCCTTTATCACAGATTGCATAGTCCTTTTGCAAAAGGCTCTATTCTAGGAGCCTGTGCCTCTATAACACAAGTGGAACACTGCCTGAAGAACATTCTTCTCCCTCTGCACTAAGGTTGTGGAGGCCCAGGGCATGACCCTGAAATACCAAAGCTTTCTGTGGGAAGGACTCTGGAACGAAGCCAACTGTACTGGTGTCTCTGCTGTTCAGTACCACGGTGGGGACATGGGGACGTGGAGACGTGGGGATGTGGGTCAGACCAGCAGCATGAACGACCCATCTCCTCTGACTCCATCATCGGTTCCTTTGGTCCTACCAGCCTGCTTGTGTCTTCATAGAAGCCAGGCTCCCTCCACCCGGGGCCTTTGCACTGGTGGCCCTCTGCAACAGATGTGCTGGCTGGAGGCTCAGGAGAACCTCGCTCCTTCACTCGGTCACCCAGACCTCAGCCTGTCCTCCAGCCCCTCTTTCCCATTTCCGCGGTGTTCGTGTTAGTATCTTCTGCCTGTGATGCAATAAAATAACGAAAGACCATATCCTCCCCCCTAGACTCTGGAATGAAGGGCGAGAATTGCTGCTTTGTTCACTGCTGTCACTGCAGAGCCAGAAACACTGTGTGACACGCTGCACTCAGCCAACGTTTGTTCAATGTATGAATGAGTGACAAGTTTAGATTCTAATGATGGGTAGAGTCTGAACCAGGCACCGTCTGCTGGGGGCAGTGGGCAGATGACTTTGGTTGTCAGTCGATGGCTTCTTTTTCTCCCAGTGACCACACCTGTATACATCTGTGCTTGCTAGACTCCATGTATGTCTCCGAGGTGGCTTTGAGCTCAAGCTTGAAGCCTCTTTGAACTGGAGAGGTTAAATTAAAGAAAAGGCATGTCAAATAACTATACCAAAGAATTTAAGACACTAACTGGAGTAAGACCAGAGCGGATTTTAGACTGGGGGAGTGGGACTCACTAGCGATCATTTTGTGGCGGTGGTGAGTGGGGTGTGTGTGGGTGGGTGTGTGTGGGTGTGACACATGTGGGACATATATGTGCTCACCTCGTGCGCATGATGACTTACACAGAATGACTTCCTAATGGAGAACACTGATTTAGAAACTTCAGGTGTGAATCAATTACATTGCTCGACCTCGCATGAAACGCCGGAGAATCCTGTCACTGGTGCGCATTGGACTGACTTCCCTGACATGCTACAGATTATCACCACACCCTCACATTTCCTGCATCTATGGGCTCACAGCACAGTGTCATTCCTGAGGGGCACCTGATGAACCCCACCGCTGCCCCAGGGCTCATGTCAACATAACTCAGCAGAGTCCCCATCTTCCAGCCACCTGAGGTGTCACTCACACCCCATGGCTTCCACTGCTTTTCCATCCGTGCCTGCCGTGCGCATGTGCAAAATATGGGGCTGTCCCCTGGAAAGGGGCCATCAATGCCCCTCTCAGAGGGAACAGACTGGGTAGAATGTTAGGCCAGGTCCAAGGGAAGAGGGCAAATGTGGGTGAGGGTCGTCCCTGCGAAGGAAACCTGAGCAATTCAGACCATGCCTGGCCTGTGCTCCTGAGGGCTCTGTTCCATTAGGAGACATTAATACATAGGGATGGTTTATGAGGACTCACAGTCTGGGAGATGCCAGTCCATCCTGTGGCTCTGAGGCCTGTGGTCAGGCAGCACATCCTGGCAGGAGCCTGTGGCAGAGCAAAAGTGCTCCCTGTAGCCCCAGCTGTCCTGAAACTCACTCCGTAGACCAGGCTGGCCTTGAACTCACAAAGATCTGCCTGCCTCTGCCTCCCAAGTGCTAGGATTAAAGGCATGTGCCACCATGCCCGGCATACATCACTCCTCTTAACAGGACTTCCTGAAACCTGTCAGCCCCCTACCCCATGGGAGCGTCTTCCAGGCCACATGGTATTTGTAGATCTGCTCCACATACTCCCCTCCCCTCCTTCTCCTGTTCTTCACAGAAGTGAGTGCACCTGGCCTGGTCCCTCATCTGTCTTTACAGCACATCTTCAGCCAAATGCTCTTGTATTTACTTTAAATATTATTTTTTTATTTATGTGTCTGTATGTTTGTGTGTGTACATGTATGTTTGTGTGTGTGCATGTATGTGAGTGTGTGTGCATGTATGTGAGTGTGTGTGCATGTATGTGAGTGTTCCCAGAGGCCAGAAGAGGGCATCAAATCCTACAGCTGGAGTCCCAGGTAGTCGTGATCAAACATGAGTACTGAGAATTGAACCCTAGCCCTCTAAGAACAGCAAGTGTTCCTCTTGGTCCATGCCCCCATCCCAGTCAAATGCACTTTGGAAACAACAACCAGAACTGCCCACATGCTCCTACATGGGCCCAGTGGTCCAAAGCCTGGGGACAATGGGCCTGAAAGATGATACTGAGACCACGGGGCTCTCATCCAGGTAAGGATAAAACTATCACACCTGTGATAGGAAGACGGTCGTAGAGGTGGAATCCCAGGATCAAAGGCCTTGCTCTGTTCAGTTGAGCACCCCTGGGGGTGCAAGCCCCTCTTGCACTTGTGCCTGCCCCCAACCAAGTAAACGGCAATCACTGGGGCAAGGAACAAGAGCTGAGAGCTGTCTACACAGCTATCGAAGAGATGGCATGCTCGGGGGAAGCCAGCAGAATCTGCTGGACCAGGCAGTGGGGACAAAGGCTGGTGTGAAAAGTTCCAAGACAAGACATACCTGGCACCTCTTCTAAGACTTTCTAATTCTTTTTCTAAAACTAAATCAAAAGAGCAGCTTCGAAGCTGAGAAAAGTTGAAAATGGAGACTTTCTTTGTTTTTATTATTTTTTATTTGTTTATTTTTATGGTATTCTACAATATAATAACACAGTTGTTTGCAGATAACATTGATGTTACTCAGTTTGCCATACAATTAGGTAATTGGTGCATTTTGCAAGTATCTATGTCCAAATTTTGAACAACCCAAGGTTCCCATAGTCCAGTTGGAGAAGCTTGTATGCACAGGCATGTTGATCAATTAGGAGTCCAGACTATATTGCTGTAGTCTCATGATTCACCCCTATCTCTCCGCAGCCCTTACATTCTACCATGCCTCCTCTTCCGCAATTTGTTCCCTGGGCTTTGGGAAAGGGGCACAAGTGGGCGAGAAGAAAACAGTCTACTTTCTTTGGAGTTCTCATTTTGGACTTTAGTCTGTTCAGGTTGTTTCCCTTCATGGGTTGACAGCTTTTCAGTGATACCTTTTTAGTCATACTAACAAAGCACAAGCAATTGGATGTACAGGCATTTAAGCAGTACTAATTATTTTGTCAAGCTAAACTGTGAGCATAGACACAGATGCTTGGATGGTATGCTAATCCGCAAACTGTGGTTTCTCTATAAAGGGTGACAAGTTCTTATTGTGGCTTATAACATCTCCTAACCACTAGAGGACATAAGCTTGTGGCATCCACTGTGAGTTATTCCTCCAAGGAGAGAGCTAATAGCCAATTAGATTTGGGATATATATAGACACTTTGCTGCCACTGTTGCACAGTATCTCCAGGCTGTTGAGGTGCAGCTGATACTGACAGAGGAGTCTTGCTTGTCTCAGGGACCAATATTTTGCTGTATTGCTTTAGTGGTCTTTGGTAACGTTCTCTGGCATTTCAGAGGCCAGTTGTACGCTAGCAAGTGACGTCTCATAACATTTTTTCATGCTCACACCAGGTCTTCGACAACAGGGACTTACTGCCTTTCTCCTTGCATATATCCCACTTATAGGCAAAAGGCCTTGTATCCTTTCTGGGATACAAATGGAAAACTCTGTGTTCCAATCCTATTGATAAATTTTCAATTTTTGAGATCTTGAAACTAACAATGGGATGAGAATTTTATGTTCCCACAGGTAAAAATCACCAATTTAAATGCCTGAAAACATACAACTTATGGCTGTGCAGGATAGACTGGGAAATGCCAGCAGAGAGGCTGACCTATCTGAAATTAAAGAAAGAGGAACCTCAGACTGCCTGAGTCACAGACACCGAGCATCTCTCTGAATACTATTGGGGTTAACTGTTTATAATGGGCCATAATGAAGTTTACCTTCCAGAAACTGAGAAACCTTCCTACCTCTCCCCTTTATAGGAAAAAGAAAAACATGATGGTAATGAAATCATTCCCTAACTGTAAATTAGAGCCAATTGTTACAGTGGTAATTTCCTATAAAACAGGTATAACTACCCTTTTTTAGTTGACTGATAGGCATAGGAACTGTGAAATGATAATTCTCTATCTAGAGCCAAATTCAATAGTAAAGTGTTTATAAGCTGTGTAACTAAGCAAAATATATTACTACAGGAAAGCTCTGACATCAGCAATGAATTATTCTGCCTAGGAGATGTTGGTTAGGGGATTCACCCCCCCCCCCAAATTATAAAGGCCTTTTGCCTATAAGTGGGATATATGCAAAGAAAATGGAGACTTTTAGCCGGGCATGGTGGCGCACGCCTTTAATCCTAGCACTCGGGAGGCAGAGGCAGATGGATCTTTGTGAGTTCAAGGCCAGCCTGGTCTACAGAGTGAGTTCCAGGTCAGCTGGGGCTACAGGGAGACCCTGTCTCGAAAACACACACACACACACACAAAAAAAGAAAATGGAGACTTTCATCTGGATAGACACACACATCCATACCCTCCTTTGTATTGTCACCACACTGAGGATTGTACCAATGCCTCCTCCATTTCTTAGCATGGAGGGCAGCTGAGGCCTCAGACTCTAGGAGACAAGGGAGAATATGACCAATTCTGACAGGCTCCACTTGGGCAGGAAGCACTCTTCCTCTCCTGCCCAGATTGATGGCTTTCATCTCTGGTAAAACCAATTGTCAAAATAGCTTCTAATTTGTTTCAATGGCTTGATGCTTCTATTTTTACTGATTGGGAGTTTCAAAGTACAAATAATGTGCTTAACCAAATCTATCCTCACCTCCAATCCCTTACCTAGCCCCGTCACCGCTATTCCCTCCCAGTTTCAAGTGTTGTCTTCACGGGTTTTTTGTTTGTTTGTTTGTTTTCTAACCCATGGATCCCACTTAGGGCCGTCTACAAGAATATGTGTCGCCTTTCATGGCCACGGGAAAGCTGAGTGTCAATCTCCAAGCAGCCATCAATTATCAATAGCTTCTAAGCTAAGGCTGGGACTTTCTGATGTCCTCCCCAAGCTGTGCTGGGATTTTGTCTGGCTCAAGATTGTACAGATCTTGTGCTTTCAGTCACAGCCCTGTGAGTTCATGTGCAACTGCCCCATTCGTCCAGAAGGTGCTATGGCTGGAGTCCTCATTCCCTGCTTCTGGCCCTTTGCATTCTTTCCAAGCCAGGTTCCGTGATTTTCCCTGAGCCTTGGGGTCAGTTCCCTCCTTCTGCATTCTGGTCATGTTCATGAAAGCTTTCAGGAGTGATCAAAATGAGGCTACTCGTTAAGAATTTTCTATTTCACTGAGAGATATCCTTCAGTTCTTGTTTAGGACAAGAGAAAGCATGTTTAAGGACGCTGAGGAGGACAGATGTGCATTACTTCACCTTCCTGTCATCATGGGAGTTCAGACACTTTCCTAACGCTGTCCCGGACAGCCACAGTGCTGTCAGTCAGAAGTCACATGGGTATAGCATTTCTCAGAAGCCCTGCACATCTTTTACACCTGGGACACAGGCGAAACTCTCTTTCCTGAAGAAATCCTTCATTTCCTGCCAAGGGGCTGAGCTCACAAAGTCAGGAGTCCAGATTTTCTCAGCACATCCAGCAGTGGCCCACAGTTCCTACTCTGAGCTGGGATCACTGGCTCTAGGGAGTCGCATCTACCCAGTGCACGTTTGACAGCAGCTAGAAACCAAGGCATTGGTTTCTCCCACCCCTTCCCCATGGCAGCAGGCTCCACGCAGCAGTGAGTGACTTCCCTGTTGCTTTCTCCCATCTGTTGTTTTGCTGTGTATTCATTGACGGGTGAAGCACACAGGAGGACAGAACTCCCTCCCTCCTTCAGATGCGGCCGAGCACGGGAGTGGCCAGAAGCTCTTCAGTGAGCAGGACCTGCCAGGGCCCCCCTCAGAGACACACACTGAAGCAGCTGGAACTGGTGAATGTTCCATCGCAAACTTCTCTGTGCATAGCCCTCCTCCCTAAATGAAAAGGGCTCTGCAAATATAGTTGTTGAGTTGAAGCAGGGAGCATATTCTGGATTATCCATGTGAGCTTGGACAGTCACGCAGATCCTCAAGAGACGAGCTCAGAGAAATGAGACACACACAATGTGAGAAAGCCACAGATCACAGAGGCAGGGAAGGGAGTGAATAGTCCCTAGTCAACACCGGAAGCTGGAGGAGGAGGGGAAGGTTCCTCCCTGCGGCCGCCGGAGGGACTGCAGACTCATCATGTGTTCGTTTTAGTCTGCTGATACTTCAGACTTCTGGACTCCAACTGTAAGAGAATAAATACATCTTGTTTTAAGCCAACAAACATGTGGCTGTTTGTTGTAGAGGCTAGTAAAGCCTAAAGGATCATACAGAGTAGGCTCTGAGATGGGGCTGAGACCTGGGCCAAAACACTCAGTGTCAGACTGAGAGACAAAGGGATAGACAGAAGGATAACAGGCATCGAATCAGAACTTCTTTCTTAAGGGCCCAGCACAGTCCAGGTCTTCCCCACTATAGGGTTCTCTTCCTGATGTTTCCAAGAATTGAGTTGCCTGGACTTAGAGGTGTGGCTCCATCTCATCATAGAGAGGCACCACAGAGCTGCATGTTTGTTAGTCTGTGAGAATTCTAACCAACGGTTCTCCCAAGTACCCAGTCAATGAAGCTAAATCCTCCAGAGAAAGATTGCTTCCATAGCCCTGTCAGGGGGACCCAGTGACTGGCAGGTAAAGAAGCAGGTGGTGTGTCTGGGCACTGGCTTTCAAGGAGCAAGACTGTGGCTCAGACATAGCTTCATGTGTTAGTCAAACTTTCATCTCTGTGACAAAACACTTGACAACCATAATTTAAAAGAAAGAAAGGTAGACTGATTTTGGCTCATGTGCCCAGAGGCTTCCACCCACTGTCAGAGGTTTCACAGGTTCCCTTGCTGTGGTGAGGAAGAGCATCATCATGGAGGTAGAGACCATGTGGCAGAGGGAGCTGCTCCCCTCATAGCAGCTAGGAAGTAGAGAGAACAAGACACGCCCTTCAAAGACAAGCCCCCAGTGACTTCCTGCCTGCAGTCAGATCCCGCCTCCTAACAGCTGTGCATTTATCCAGGGGTTCATATGGATGAAGTCAGATCCTTCAGTGGGTTCATATGGATGAAGTCAGAGCTCCCATTGAGTTCATATGGATGAAGTCAGAGGCCGCATTGGGTTCATATTGATGAAGTCAAGACCTCGATGGACTAATCTGTTAATGAAGTCAGAACTTTGTGATCCATTCACTTTTTTTTTTTTTGTATTTTTGAGTCAGGGTCTCCCTTTAGTCCCAGCTGGCCTGAAGCTCGCTCTGTAGACCAGGCTGGCCTTGAACTCACAGAGATCTGCTTGCCTCTGCCTTCCGAATTCTGGGACTAAAGGTGTGTACCACCACGCCTGGCTTATCCATTCACTTTTCAACACTGCTACCAGCTGGAGCGAAACCTTCGACAAATGAGCACTTTGGGGAACACTTCATGTTGTAGTTGCAATATGAAATGTTGCTCGCAGGTTCATTTTGAAGACTTGATCTGTTGCTAGTGGCACTGTTCTTCGAGGGAACTTAAGGACGTGGGACCTAACTGGATGAAGCAGGACGCTTGCGGGTGGGCTCTTGGGAATAACTTCTCTCTGATACCTTTGCTTCCTGTTAGCCAAGTGGTAACAGCCTTTTTCACATGCTCTTCCGACCATGATATCTGTCCAAGCTCGGAGGACCAAACAACCACAGACCAAAGTCTCTGAAACCATGAGACAAAATGAATCCTCCCTCCCTAAGCTGCCTTTGTGAGGGATTCGGTCACAGCGAGAAGGAAAGCTAACTGATACATCTCATGTCCTACGTACAGCCACATCCACAAAAGTCCATCCACTCTCATACCTTGGAGCTGGAAGACTGAGACGTTAGCACACCCCTAAGACACCTGTATGACCCATGCTGCCTTTAGATTCTGCCTAGGGGCACTTACACTTCCTACCAGGCCCTGAATGTGTCCCTGACTGAGCTGTCCAAGGAGGAGCTGCTTATCCTAGCACTGAAGTCTGCTGTTGTCAGACTTCCTGCAGCGAGACAGAGTCAAGCACACTCTTAGCCGGTAACACAAGAGACATGTGGAGTATGGAGCGAGGAGCAGACCCCGTGAGAATTCCAAGTAGCTGACAGAAGGACTGTCTCAGACACATGCAGGGGCCAGTGCCTGAGGGGTGGAGAGGAGAGGCTGACTGCGTGGGGCCTTCCTGTTTGAACTGTGAGTGGCAGGGCATCCTACCACATCCCAGGTAGGGAAGACTTGGGGATGATCACCATCCCTCGCCTCAGAGACAGAGCTGTGTGAGCCTGCTACCTGATAGCTTTCTCATTTCTCCAAAATATGGACAAAGCCCTTTGTTTCCTGATGGTGAATTGACTGAGAGCTTTCAGCAACAAAACTACGAAAATATTTGATTTCCAGAGTTAATGGAACAACTATCCCCCAGAAGATTGCTGAGCTCTTAACTCAAATGCCAACAAGATAAACACTTCCATTCTCCAAGTTGAGAATCTTGCAGGCAGAAATAGCTGCTCCTTAGGTCAGCTGCTCTGCACTTGTGGTTACAACCCCCAGTGGGAAATTCCTGTCACTTCTGGAGTAGGAGTGGGTGAAAGATTAGGAACAAATGTTTGAGCCATGTAGACTGTCAGGGCCCCAGGGGCACCAAGGCATCTGTGGGATTCAGACTGTGACTCACCCCCTGGGGCAGTAACAAATGCCTGAAGAAGAGGCAGCAGGGGTGACTCAGCTTCTACCTCCCTTGGGCAAATCGAGGTGGGACCACCAAGATGTGTGTCCCACAGCGCCACGAAAGTCCAGAGCAGGGCGACATAGTGGGTGTGTTCCGAGACCTTCTTTCTCCAGAGAGTTCAATGCTCCAAGGTTGTGGGCTCAGACTTGGCCAAACCACCCCAGTGCAGTACGGAACTAGAAAGTGTTGATTATGCTCTAAGCCAAAAAGACCTTGGGTATAACAGCCTCTGAGTCTGTATAGAAAACACAACCATAGAACCTTCTAGAAACTCAACAACCATCACAGTTGCAGTGGGGCTGTGCTTGCTCTGACGCAGTCTGGGTGGGACCTCCTGGGGTATCTCAGGTTCTGGTTGCCTTACTGGCAGTTAGTGTTTCTGTACAGGGACAGACACAGGGCCAAGGCCATCTATAGACTCTCAAGTAGCTTTCCAGGGCCTTGGTGAAGCTGGCTCAGCTCTTTGAGATTTTCCTGGCTGAGCTCCCAATTTAAGCTTTGTAGTAAATAATGGAGAAAAGGAAAGCCATTAGTAAGTGACAGACAATCCCCTTCCTCATAGAAGAAGCCTGTTTAACTAGGGGGACAGTACGGGGTTGTGCACCAGGAAACACAGAGATGACAAAGGGGATCTATGGGCCTTCCTGTGAGCTATTCCTCCCGTCCCCCATGTCTACTTCTGGCTTTGAAGCTGTTTCAGCTCAGTGGGAAGAGGTCAGTGGACTGGGGTATGGACAGGTATTGGTTGCACCACCTAGAGGCCAAGATTCACCATCCCAGCTCTTCAACTCCCCTACAGGCCTTTATCAACAACATTTAGGTGGTGAATAGCCCTCTGTTTTTCACATTCCTGAAGACTTGTGGCTGTAAGAGGCTTTGCAGTTGCTCATTTCTCCTCAGTCACTGTATTAGTCACTTTTCTGTTGCTGTGACATGTGATAAGACCACCATGACCAAGGAACTTATAAAAGGAAGAGTTAATTTGAGCTTGCAGTTGATGGGTCCAGGGAATTAGAGTCTGTAGTGGTGGGGAGGCATGGTGGCAGGAGCTGGAGCAGAAAGCCCAGGTTCACATCTTCAAGCAGCACATCTACAATGCAACCTGTACACCTAAGGCTCATACAACATAGAACAAGGGATAAAAGGGCACTAAGGAATCTCTCAACTCTCACTAATGCAACAGAGGGCCAGGACCACAAAAGGGCACAAAAGGCCAAAGCATAGAGATTAGGAGTCTGCAGAGTGTGGGTCCTTGGAAGGACTCCTAGATTAAGCTTCACTCACCTAGGGCTCAGGGCCCATTGTAGAAGAAGGGGTAGAAAGATTTTAAGAGCCAGAAAGGAGGTGCATGATCATATGGAAATAAGAATACTACAAACTCTTGGGACCCCGCTCATCTGAACCTACAGCAATGATGTCAGCACACACAAGACCCAAGTGAACTCAAGCAGACAGAACCCAGCAGGGAACTTGGGAAATGGGCAGCAGACCCCAATCTTAGCTGAAGAAATATTGGCAGCTGATTACTGCTGTGTCAGAGTTTACTAATTGTCTGATGGTCCTTTAGTCATGCGTGGCCGCAATCCACACGATCTTCTTCCCTTCTAGAACCAAGCTTGGCAGTTCCACAGGACTGCAAGCTTCAAGGCTGTCTCCTGCCTGCAGGCCGACAGTCTCTAGGCTTAGCTCTGGCAAGGAGGGGGGAGTGGACTGTGGAGAAATTACCCAACAGAAAAGAAAGACAGACATAGACAAAGAGAAAGCCTGGGAGATAAAACTTTTTCTCTTTATTCATGCCAGCAGTGTGTTTATATACCACAAAGGTTACTGTGCTCTGGGCAAGGAAGTGGGGGGCAGGCTGAAGGTGAGCCACGTTGGCTCTTACCCGGGGGCTGCAGAGCTCCTGTGCAACCAATAAACTAGAGGTGCAACATTTTGCTCAATACTTCAAGGGAAGGGTCCATCTGGTTCTGCAACTTTGCAGAGATAGGTGAGACAAGAAAACATTGCAATATCCCACAGCTTCTGGAGCTATAGATAACTCACAGAGACAATTGAATGCCTATGGAGATATCAGATAACTCTCGGAGGTTTTGCAGGTCAGGTCTTACAAGTTCTTGCCTCAAGCCAGGCTAAGTTTCATTCCTACACTGCTGCATGAGGCAGAGCTGATCTTCTTGAAGGTGCTCGAGCCAGGGTGACTAGACCTCAGTGAATGAACTTGCATTGAGAAACATCTGGGGACACTAACTTGATACAATAGGCCTTAACACAAGCGACAGAGTGCATGAATTCTAGTGCGGTGGGGGAGGGTGCCGATGATAGGTGGTGGCTGGTCAGCCTAATCAGCAGTTCAAATGTCCCATTGAGAGATCCTATCTCAAAAGATAAGGTAGATGGCTCCTGATGAATGCCACAGAGGTTGTCCTCTGCTCTCCATGCACACATGCATGCATACATGTGCACACACAAACATATACACACATATACATATACGTGCAAAGAAAGAAGGAAAGAAGGAGAAAGAAAGAAAGAAAGAAAGGAGGGAAGGAAGGAAATATGGGAGTTATATAATACAGAAGCAATTAGTTTTCCTATTTTAGATGAGGGAGGAACCTCTTTTAAGATTCATAGGATGCTTGAAAATGCATGCACATGGCATTCATCACCCTGAAGAATAAGGAAGAAGTCAAAGTGAGAAACTGAACATCTGTTTTCTACCAGGGATGTACCATAAACATTTCTTAACTTATGTCATGAGCAGGAGAGAGAGAGAGAAAGAGAGAGAGAGAGAGAGAGAGAGAGAGAGAGAGAGACTAAAGGGATGGAGATCCAGATAAAGCCAACTACTCTGAACTTGAGTGCTAGATGCCCAACCACTCAGCAGGCTCCCACTCTCCTCCTTAATTTCCAGTCTACACCACCTGCCATACATTGAGACAGAGAATGCACAGGGTCAGTCCACCAGGGCTCCCAAGGCACAGCAGACAGGCCCACTGTGATGGCTGTTTTGTAGTTCTATTATTATTATTATTATTATTATTATTATTATTATTATTCATGTGGGTTTCATCAAGGTTGTATTTATGCCCTTTTTAAGTGTGAGGCATAGTACCTAGCCAGATGTGTAGGCTCAAGCATTAAGCACATGAATTCTCCTGGGTGTAGTTATGTCAAACTGGGCAGACTGAGTTGAATGCTTCACGTGGAAGGGCTGGGGGAATAGATCAGTGGTTAATAGCACATACTGCTCTTGTATAGGACACACAAGTTTGGTTCCCAGAACCCATGTCAGGAGGCTCCAAACCTCCTTTAACTCCAGCTCCAGGGGATCCGATGTCTTTTCTGGCCTGCATGGATACCTGCGCAAATGTACGCGCCCACATAAATAAGAAATATAAATCTAAGAAAAAGAAACAAAGGGTTGCATGTTGAAAACCTTCTGGAGATGTAAATCTAGGGAGATTTATGAGCAAGCCCTTCTTTGTGACATGCAGCCTATGTTCTGTTTGTGTCTTTGTACCACATGGAAGCTTTCGGTGCCCAGCCGTTTGTCAGAGGTGACTTCTCCAACTTACTCTGGTTTCCTGCATCCACACAGTTTGTTATATAATTCAAAGAGCATGAAATAAAATTTTATAAAAGGGGGGGGCTGGAGAGATGGCCTAGTGGTTAAGAACGCCAACTGCTCTTACAGAGGACCTGGGTTCAATCCCCAGCACCCACATGGTGGCTGAGAACCATCTGAAACTCCAGTTCCAGGGGAATCCGATGCCCTCTTCTGACCTCCGCGGCATTGTATGACATGGGTGCACAAACCTGCATGCAGACAGTACATTCATACACATAAAAATAAATAAAAAAAATTAAATAAAAAAAACAAAGAGCATGGGAACGGGTAGAGAATTCAGTGTCTTTTCACTTTGGTTAATCCCACAGCCTTTCTGTATCAATTAGCTACTGCATAGTAGTGTTGTATAACAAACTACTCCAAGCTTTTACAAGTATTTACACCCATGTTCATGAACCTATATGCACACCCCCCAGTTGAACCGGCCAGACCTGGGTTGAGCAGGCAGACAGCCCTGCTTTAGAATGTTGGTCAGCTATGTGTAGCTCTGTGATTGGAGCTCCAATCGGGTCTATGGGCCTCCTTTGCTCTGGGATCTGGGCTGAAGGTATAGTCAGGATCAGCTCTTTTGGTGGCTGACCTCAGTACACGAGAGCCAAGAAAACCCTCAGGCACCATAACAACTCCCATTCCATTGGCCAAAGCATGCTCCAGAGCCAAGGTCAGGTCACTGGGGTGAGGACACGCTGGATAGGGTCTGAGGGTGAGCAATCATCCAAATTCTCAGACTTCCTGAAGCTCATCTGTAAAACTAGGGACAACATGTTCCCTCACAGGGTGCCATGACTGTGTGTGCTGGACAGATGTGCCTGGCCAGTGGGAGAGGTCTGCACTGCACTGCTCATGCTGTCCAGACTCGGGAATGATGAGCCCACTCCACACGGAGCTTGCATGAATGGCTTCCCTGGGGCCATGGAGACATGCAGCATCAGCGAAGGGGTGGGGGCCTCTCCAGGCCAAGGCCCACCCTCCCTTGCCAGCTATTCAATCCCTCTGTGCCTCCCTCTCTGCATGCCTGTCCTTCATCTGCAGAGGGATCTGATGGTGCCCATACTTCCTCATCTGAAAAACCCAGAGTAGATATTGTTCCTGTTGTTTTCTTCCTTCTTCTAAGTCTGCCCTAGAGCAATTCTCATGCAAGATGTCTTTGATAACTTGATGGGAATTTGGCATCAGTGTAGGATTCTTACAGAATTCATATCACCATTCTGATGATCGAACCAGGAATCCAAGGACATGTCTTGTTTGATTCAGAGTGGTTTAGAAGCAGACCAGCTCTTGGCTGGCCAGCAGTCATGAACGTGACCATGCTCCCTTTGGCCTGACAAAGTGTGAGCCTGATTTTGGAAGGAGGTTGTGTCACGATGGGCAGTGTTGGTGCTGAGCCCATCCTGAAGGCTCCTCCTAAGAGCTCTGGGACAGTGGCCAATGGATCCATCTTCTGCTGGCCGTGTGGCCTGGGAACATGACTTCTTCTGTCTGGTCTCAGTCTGGGATTCCAGATACCTAAGGTGTGGAGATGAGGAAGCCCGTGCTACCAACGGCGTGGTACAGGTGACTAAGACGGCACCCATGACAGTGAACACTGGTGGGAAGAGGAAGGTTCAGACAAAGGTGCCAGACCAGGGCCAGGCTTGGTGGTGACCCTTTCAGACTTCCTGGAGAGCCACGAGGACTTGGGTGGAAGGGAGGCCTGCTCAGCCCTGACAGCGGGGACACTGCTGGGAGAAGCCTCTTAAGGTCACACTGCATGCGACAGATGGAGCTGTGGGCTCTGCTTTGAGATCTGGGTGTTGAGGGTTGTGTAGAAGCCCACCGGTGTCTGGGCAGGCACAGTGGAGAGTCCCTACATTCCAGGCCAGGCAATGGCTATTTTCTATCAAGCCAGAGTCTTGATACTTTGATGTCTTGGTTTTGGCAAGGTACTCTGAGTCTGCAGCCTTACAGTCCTGAGCGCACCTGATCTCATCTGATCCCAGAAAAGCATTCCTGGTCATTTTTATCTCTATGTCCCATGAGGGAAGTTGGCGGTCTTTTCCCTCTATTCATGTTTCTTCAGTGTTTAATGTCAGAGAACAGTCACGGGTAGGATATTCCTTCCCATCCCTGGGGGGTTTCACCTTCAGTGTTGAGGGGAAGTGCACAGAGAACTTCTAGGCCGGAAACCCCCAAACTATAGCTGGAGCCAACAAGGTTCTTAGCCAGAGTTAGAGCAGGCGCCCCTCAGAGGCGGTGCCCGATGCATCATGGTGCACTGAGTCTCAACAGGCTTTCCAAAGGTTTTACTCCCAGACAGAATCTTGCATGCCTACAATTAGATTGCAGCTGCCAGCATCCTCCTTCAAGTTTCTCAGTTTATATCAAATAATAGGCAAGACACACTTGGCCCCTGGCCTCATGGAGCAGGGGAGCACATAAGCTGTGAGTTTATCCAACATAGGCCCTGGTTTATTCTAGGAGGCCAGATTTTTCCATGGTTAGTGCTATTTCAGTGGACCTCAGGGCACTGGGGTCACCAGATCTGAAGTCCCTCGGTTCCTGCAAGGGTTTGTGGGGAGGAATCCCAGGAACTCCCGTGAGATTTTCAGGGCAGACAGGATTGGAGAAACTCATTCACATGTGACTTCGAGCAAGTGGTCCTTATGTGACTTCTGAAGAGGACTCTGCACAGGTACCCAGCTGGCCTCCATTTTCTGCACCCCCAAAGCAGTCACTAGTTGTGAGTCGCCACTGGGAGCAGGAAAACCTTGAGTCAGAGGCTGCCTTGGTGCTAAGGACAATTCCCAGCATGGATGTGGCTACAAGCCACAATCCCACAGGACCAGCAGCTGGGATGCTGCACCCAGAGGAAAGCTGGTGAGATGCCACAGTACCGTTACGGTCACACGCCCTCACTGACAGCTGTGGGAGCCTGCGTGCAGTCCGCATGTAGAAGCCAGGCTGGAGCTCAGCAAGCTGCAATGAAGATGGCCAGAAGAAAGAGGAGCCATAAGTTCAGAAAGCCCCGAGGGAGGGGAGGCGTGTGTTCAGGCTCCTGCACGGATATCAGAGGTTGCTGTGGCTGGGGCCCTGAGCAGCGGGGAGCTGGGGGGCTGGTGGGGCAGGTTACCACCCTGCAGACGCAGCACATCCTCCATATCTCTGGCTGTTGGGGGGCCTAGGCTGCCTGTCTTTCCATCACTGATAAAACCCTGTATGATCTCATTGGCCAGAGGACTTTGCCTGTATCAAACCCAGATGGTTCTAAGCTCTCTGTTCCTCCCTCCCCTGCCCCCAATGTCCCCTGGACTCTGACAACATACCCACCTATCTCTCCCATGAGTCGTGCTCACAGATCCTATCCTACTCTGCATTCCACAGATGTCTCTTTCCCAACTTGACCTTCCCATGAGTTTTTCTTCTTAGCTGAGGGAAAATGAATTCTCTCAAGCCAGTGAGCATCCACTTTGCACCTGTGGGTTTCACCCTTATGGAAAATTCATAATTTGTGCATTCCATGTACCTTGGTTGGACACCCATTGTAACCTACTTCAGCATGAAAGGTAGGTTCTCACTTCAGAGCCTTTGCGGTGTGGCTTGCCTATCTTCTTCACCCCTCCCCTAGTTCCTTCACTATACACATGAAAGCTATTTGCTTAGGGAGGTCTTAACTCTTCATCTCAACTGAAATTTTAAACTATACATGCCCCTGATTTTTGTGATAGTTTATATTGATGGTCAACATGACAGAATCTAGAATCACCTTGTAGACAAATCTCTGAACATGGGGGCTGTCTCAATGAAGTTAACTGTAGTGGGTAGACCTGCTCATCGTGGGGCCACCATTCCCTGGGCTTGGCACCCTGGGCTATGCAAAAGTCAGAGAACGAGCTGAGCACCAGCATTTGACACTCTCTTCTTCCTGACTGTGGCTGTCACGTGACCATCTCCCTAGTGGTTTTGCAGCCATGACCTCCCACCATGATGGACTGTCTCTGAAGGAGACAAATAAAGCCTTTAATCCTTAGGTTGCTTTTGTCAGAGCATCTCATCCACGAATACATACTTTACAAACCCTTTCCTATCATTTTACTTGATTTTTAATCATCTAACTTTCTTATCAAAATATAGGTTCAACTGAGGGGAGTTTAAAGAATGGTTTAATTCTTATTCTTATTCTTTTTCTAGTACCAAGAACAAATATTTTGTAAAAGAAAAAGATTTCTCAATTGGCTAAACCCCTACCCAAAACATTTCTTTGGGTGAAAGGAAGGCACTGGGATGGGGCTCAGTGTGTCCCATGAGCAAGCGTCCTGCCTATGGTGGTCCCCCTGGAGGGCAGAGTTCAGCCTGTTGATGGTGCCCCAGTGAGACAGGATTGACTTCCATTCAACTGACATTCAGGGGCTGATGTGAGAAAGCCCTGGCTAGCCGTGATTACGCTGGGCGCTTCTGTGAACTGTGCTGAGCTTGCACCAGAGACTGGATTCTGTCCGGGTTGGGTCATAGAACCTTCCACCCCTTTGCCGGATGGATGGAGGATGAAGTGGTAGGGCCCACTTGACACCTGTCTCTATCTGGCCATGGGGCACTGATGGCTGTGGAGATGGAAGTGTGGGAAAAGGATCCGGGTCCCATGGTGGGCCCAGCTTCCAAGTCATCCCCCAGGCTCATCCTAATTGCAGAGGAGTCCAGTGAAACTTCTGGACATGTGAGCTGAGCCAGCCCAGCCTGCAGTGGTGACAGAGCTACCTGGATGCCTCTTTGTCCCAGTGTCCTGGGGTGGATGAAGGCCAGACACCTGTGTTGGACATAATCACAAAGCTGATTCCATATTCCCAGAACTTTGCATGGAATTTTTAGTGATGAGTACTCTGAGAAGTGGACTCCTTCCTCTAGTTCAACAAAGACGTGTTAGCCTAGAGCTGAACCTTTGTAAAAACAGCCTGGCGTGAGCCCAGAACTCCTCTGAACAGACATCAGCAGGTCCAGCTGCACTTGAAAAGGAATCTTTGGGCTGGGTCCTTGAAACAACTTTCCTTCTTTTTTTTTTTTTTGATATTTTTCAACATCATTTTATAATTCCAAGTAGTTCAAACATTTTACAGTGCTATATTACTATAAAATATTCTTTGGCAAAATAGTATATGAATTGATATTTAAGTGTGATATCTTTAAGATTAACATACTTCATTACATCCAGAAAAGTGTTATGCTTCTCAATGAATTATTTTAGTAACATATTTGTTCTACATGGAATATTACTTTGACAGTACTACTGTTATCCACTTTTGTTAGATAAGGTAAATGGTGTAGAATGATCAAAAGACTTGTGTTCCTAGTTAGGATTAGTACAGTAAATCCAAATGACAGGTTACACATGCGATGAAGAAAGAGAAAACAACTATAATAAGAAGGTAAGTCAGGAACTAGACTCAAGCATTTCCTGAAGAGAAACAGCAGTCTCTGAACTTGTCATTTTCTGGGACTCAGTCATAATTACAAATTTGATTCTCAGAACCTAAGAAGTTAATTTTTCCATTTTATCTGACACCCTGACAAACAACTGAAATGAGGCACAAAGGCAAAAGCAGAGATGGTGGTGAAGGCTGAGGAGTTGTCTCCTGGCCTTGCTGAAGACAGAGAGGATTGAGGGTGGAAGGGGACTCACAGAGGGCGGGAGCACAGGGAACTACTCAGGGATAGGCTGCCTCCTACTGTCTTCCTGTTCCTGAGAGAGTGTGCTCTATCAGCAGGACCAAGGTGCACGGGGCCTCTGGGGTGAGGTAGGATGAGCCTGTGGGATGACTTGGAAGCTGGGCCCGCCATGGGACCTGGATCCTTTTCCCACACTTCCATCTCCACAGCCATCATGGCCAGATAGAGACAGGTGTCAAGTGGGCCCTCCCACTTCATCCTCCTGCCGGGCAAACTGTGGCAAAGGGGTGGAAGGTTCTATGACCCAACCCGGACAGAATCCAAGCTCTGGTGCAAGCTCAGCACAGTTTACAGAAGCACCCAGCGTAATCACGGCTAGCCAGGGCTTTCTCACAACAGCCCCTGAATGTCAATTGAATGGAAGTCAATCCTGTCTCACGGGGGCACCTAGCTGGTCCTGAGGTAGAGGGATGGGACCTTCAGCTGGGGAGGCTGCATGTGCCTTGTGATGCCAGACTCTCTGCTGCTTCTACAAGTGGCTGGGTCCTGGAGACCTGTTAGGATCCCAAGAAAAGAGACAACTCGAGGTTGTATGTGGAGGATGCACCCAGGATTCACCCTGGGTGAACCCAAGAAGACGGCCCCAGGAAGCCTGGAGACTGTTCTGGGGGATGACTGGTGTCTGGTCCTGTACCTGTTGTGATTATATGCCAGCCTCCTCTCCAGCTGTGCCCACCCAGGAGTCATCTCTGGAGTTCCCTGTCTCAGAGTCGACACCAGCTCATCCGCCCAAAAAGATCCTTGTCCTCCACCGGGTGGATCAGGGACAGAGCTTTACACAGCCTCGGTCACCTGGTGAAGTTGCAGCAGGCTTATGTGATTTAACGCCATCTGTTGGCCATTGAGAATCTTGCATTCCATGTGAGGAAAGCCTAGGCTAATGTCTACCTTCTGCAGACAAAACAGATACAGCTTCCAGATCTGCCCACCCTCATGGGGACAAGATCCTTAAAATGCAATTTGGCTTTCTACAAAGGCAAGATAATGAAGGCCTAGACAGTTCATCTTGCCTAAAATAATATGATGAATCATAGCCAATGGGAAGAAAACACGATCCACACGCTCTCCATCAAATTTTTAGTCCATGAGAATATTTTCCATTTCTTATCAAAAGGGAGACAAAATTCAAAATCCACATAATAGCATAAAACCCACCGCCTGGAGAACTCTGTCTCACAGAGATCATTACATCTCCACTGGAAACTTGCCTGTTTTGAGTGGGTTTATGCAGCGTGAATTAGATAAATTTCATAAATGGAAAAAAGATTTTGTGTCCTTAAAAGTCTTAATTTTAGGGGCTGGAGAGATGGCCTAGCGGTTAAGAGCACCGACCGCTCTTACAGAGGACCCGGGTTCAATCCCCAGCGCCCACATTGTGGCCGAGAACCGTCTGAAACTCCAATTCCAGGAGAACTCCAGTTCCAGGGGAATCCGAGACCCTCTCCTGACCTCCGAGGCTTTGCACAACATGGGTGCACAAACTTGCATGCAGACAGTACATTCATACACATACAGAAATAAATAAAAATTTAAAAAAAGTCTTAGTTTTAGAGCCAAGCCTGGCAGCACACACCTTTAATCCCAGCACTATGGAGGCAGAAGCAGGTGGATCTTTGTCAGTTTGTGGCCAACTTGGTCTACATAGTACTCACTGAGACACTGTTTTTATATCTTAATTTTATTCACATAGAAATATTTTAATTTCTTATTACCTATAAAGCATCATATATATGTGAAAGTGCAATTCTTTTTTTTTAATTTTTAATTTTTATTTATTTTTATATGTATGAATGTACTGTCTGCATGTAGGTTTGTGCACCCGTGTCATGCCATACCGTGGAGGTCAGAAGAGGGTGTCAGATTCCCCTGGAACTGGAATTAAAGACAGTTCTCAGCCACCGTGTGGGTGCTGGGAATGGAACCCAGGTCCTCTGCAAGAGCAGTCAGCACTCTTAACTGCTAGGCCATCTCTCCAGCCCCGAAAGTGCAATTCTTTTACCAAATTGTTAACTAATCTTGTGATTGAAAGTCAAATATATTGGCCACAAATGGAGAGCAGTGAACACGTAGAGACAAAATTAGGAACAAAGAGAGAAAAATAGCACTCATTTTTATGTTTTTGTTGTTGCTGTATACACAGTCTGTATTTGAACTCCCACCTCTCATTCCCAAGGGGTGGGACTGTAGGTGTGCACTGCCGCACCGGGCACGAGAAGTGAAAACTGTAAGAGCAAAAGATTTGGATCAAGATATTCTGCACGACTCCATGGAAAGTTCAGAGTAATGTAAAGTCTTAATAAGAGAACTTTTTCTATGCTGAATAGAAACCTTTAAATCAGGGTTCCCAGAGCATTGATGAATTTATCACGGTCGTTATTTTCCAGAGTGAACTGTGTTAGACCAAGGGTAACTCTGTTCAATTTCTTATGCATCAAGACGGAGTGCTTTTCCTTCCTTTGTTTTCATTTTACTGAAATTATTTCCATCAGGACCCACACACTGCACTTATGTGGAAGAGTGTGTGACAAACGTCATGCATGGCGTCCTCCGGCACCAACCAGCATGTAGCCTCTGAGAGCCCTTACAGCCTTTCCTTTTGTGTCATCCATAGCGACATCCCTTAGTTGAGCCTCTGCAGCTGCAGCGGCCTTCCCTTTCAAGCCATTACCCATTACCACCGCACAGTGCGATTTTCATACCAAATTTGGGATATGTAATTTGGGAAGAAAGATTTGTTTTTTGCAAAGTTTTGGTCAGTAGATGCTTTTATGCTATATGGATTTATTTCCAGTCAGTTTCATTTGTGTGTGTGCACATGTGGGCAGGTGCATGTACACACGTGTGTGGAGACCAAGAGTGAAACCTGGGTGCCCCAGGACAGGTGTCCATCGTGGTTTTTGAGACAAGGTCGCTCACTGGGACCTGGGGTTCACCATTCCTGGAGGCTGCCTGGCCGCGGGGTGGGGGTGGACCCTCACTGTGGCCTGGGGCTCACCATTCCTGGAGGCTGCCTGGCGGGAGGGGGGCAGCGACCCTCACTGTGACCTGGGGCTCACCATTCCAGGAGGCTGCCTGGCCATGGGGGGGGGGCAGGGACCCTCCCACTTCTGTTTCCCCAGCACTGGAATTACAAGCTCAGGCTCATGTCCAGCTTTCTATGTTATTTACCAATTAAGCATCACCCCAGTCCCTCTGCTTCATTTTATCTTGATTTTCTTTTTTCAAGTATTATATGAATGGAATGTTTGTGACAGCATTTTGAAAAGAGAGAGGAGAGAGAGGAGAAAGAAGAGAGAGAGAGAGAGAGAGAGAAAGGAGAAGTAGAAGACAGGGAGAGCTGGGAAAATAAGAGAAATAGAGTTAGTTGGGAGTGAGATAGAAAGGCCACAGAATTAAAAGTTCAAAGGACCCATTTCTTTCAAGTACTAGGGTGAAAAGAAAGAGTGCACCCAGCCTCGCGTCTGACCAGGCTGTGCTTTGAGAGCCCCATTGGTTCCTGGGTGATTTGATCATGTATCCTCCCAGCTCCGCCTCTCTTTATACCCACTTCTCCTCCTTGCAGAGTCATCTTCATCTGGATTTTTCATTGTTGAGGCTCCTGGGTCATGGCCCCTAGCTTCTCCCCTCTTCAGAACACAGTTTTCCATGGCCGACCTCCTTCACCTTCATGACTTCCAGACCCGGTGAGATTTTTCTCATAAATCTTGTTCATATCAATGCAGTTTTGTAGGGAAGGTGTGGTCACCCCATTTTATAGCTGGGAAACAGTCTCAGGAACCTGTCAAGGGACACATCTGACAGCATCCGGCTGAAAACCCAGATCTGGGGGATTTCAGAGCTCTGGCTCAGTACTAAGAACCCAGCCAAGACAAACATCAATTCAAGACAGATGAGTCTCCTGCTCATGGGCCTTGCATCTTTAGATGATCACACATCCTCCCACACACAAGTGCCCCGCTTCACCGAGTGTCTTCCTCTAAGTCCTGCATTCCCAAAGCCTGGCCCTAGAAGAAATCCGTTCCTAGTTAGCTCACGTGGGTCTAGGAAAACACACCACTATTATTTCTCTCTTAACTCAGCTATTTTGCAAATTAAAAAAATCTAAGATGTATGAGAATTCATTGTCCTGGAATATTTGATTAAATTCCACTTGGATCATAAAACTATTTCGCAGTGAATCTCCAAGTTCAGCTCTGAGAGGAGCTGCTGGTGGCTCGCCAAGTTCACCCAAGCGCAGCTTCCTCTTTGGATTCAGCGTCTCTCCGTCCTTACATTTTGTTCTCTGTCTTACAGGTCCCAGACGTGGACTACGGAGTCCACATCCTGTCCTGTGCCGGTCATAGCACCAGGCGGCATTCTTGAGGAGGGGCCAGTTTATTTCCTGACTTAAAGCAAGGATCTCTGCCCTCCTTTCATTTCCTCTGCTTGATCCAGAGAAGAGCTGAGCCACGTGTTAGCTCAACTGCTTCTGGAACAAAGGAAGTGGATCGGATGGAAAGCATTTATGAGGAAGGCTGTTTATCTCACTGGACAGCCTCGGCCTGGTCCTGGCTGGTGGGAGTGTGTCTCTGGCACATCAGTATCAGCTCTCAACCCAGTGCTACCTTTGCCCCACAAACAGACTTCCCTTCACTCCAAGAGTGTCTCTCCCTTAGCGAAATCTGGTTTCAGAGAGGAGACACATTTCCAGTTAACTCACGTGGATCCAGGAAAATATGTCATTATAGTTTTCGCTCCTTGTTTGGTTATTTGCTAAATGTTGTGTCCTGGTGTGAGTAGTCCAGCTGTTAGAGGAGCGTTGGCAGGCTACGGGAAGCTACAACTGTTAGATGTGAGCTGTCTCCTTCTGTTTTGTAGAGTTTGAAAGTCGGGGCATCAGTGAATCATGTCATGCTTCTGTTCTGAGCCTTAGTTACTAGAAACATTCATGACCTCTCCAGGGCAGGAACCATGTGGTCATAGCAGCCTATCTGCAGAGCCTGTGAGAACATGTGAAGCCTTAGAAGCTCTGGTTAGGGGAGCTGAACTCCTTACCCCTTAGGAACCCTTCAAGTGATACGAGGCTCAGAGTGGATTTGCCTCTGCTTAGAGACCGTGACGGGGGGAGACATTCCCCTGAATATGCTCACTTCTTTCAAATCTGGAGGAAAATCACCCAGGAAACTTCCTCACTTGCAGTGTCCAAATGGAAGTGGGGTCCCTAGGCCTCCGACAGACTAACGCTGCACCACAGGAAGTCCTGAGCACATGGGTGGGGAGGTGGGGGCATGATGGGGAAAGGAGGTGAGAGATTTTTGAGGGGACTAAGATGGGCTTCTTCGGAGACCACGTTGTGTGATTGACAGCAGATAGGCCTGAGCGGCACATGTTGGGAAAAGCTTAGGCATGCGACATATACCCCAGACTGTGTAGAAACCCAATGCAGTAATTGTTCGTCCATTCTTTATATAGCACTCTGCTTCTTGGGTAGCATGCCAAAAGAGAGAAGTGGTGGGCTTTAAGGGGAGTCTGGGAAATGCATGCCACCCAGAGTGCTCTTGGAAGTTTGGCCAGAGGGCTGCACAACACTCAACTGGGACTCTTTGGCAGACAGTGTGTTCTGAGATGCTCCATCTTGGATGTATTTGAACAATAAAGATACTATTTTAAATGCGTTCAAATATGAATTGGTCCTCAGAGCCTTCTGTTCTATCTGCATTTCATCAATGAGGAAACTGGAACACAGAGATTAGCCAGCTTTCCAAGAAAACAAAGCTAGGATTTGAATCCAGGCATCAGGGACCCATCACAGGCCAGGCCAGTTTCTTTGCTATGAACCTGCGGATGCTTGGCTCTCCAGGTAACTTGCACACATTGAGCTCACATTCATCAAGAAGACATTCTGTTCCTCTGTGCTTCCTGACAGAAAGCCACCACAGACCCTCAGATCTTCTTCCAGGAAAGTCAGCCAGAGTAAGCCAGATGATACTGCAGCAACAACTCCAAGCTCCCAGAGCAAATTAGCTGATGAGATAAAGCACTAACTAGTACAATGGACTCTCTTCCATCTGGACATCATTGGTCTGAGACAGGACCCAGCAGCTGCTGTCAGCACCTGCCTCAGTCTCCACCGTCCCCCACAACCTCCTACTCACAACATTCTGCCCACTGAGGTTCACTGACCAGGATCCAGCCCAGCCAGGCCACCATGGACCTAACATCCTGGACGCACCCCTGAGCCAAATGTGACAGCTGAGTGTGTTCTGGCGTGGACATGAAGTGTACCCATAAGCTCCTATGCTGAAGGGTTAGTCTCTAATGAGGGCGTTTGACATAACTGCTTACGTCACCCAGGTTCTGACTAAATTGTTGGCTTAATGCATTGATGGATTTGAATTCGGAGGCCACTCAGAACTCCCAAGTCCTGGACATTTGTTTACACAGACAGCATGTAATATGACCTCGGGTGCAGGAGCCTAGCCTTATTATGCTTCTGGCTGCCTCCAGCCCACTTCACTGAGCAAAAAGAAGCAGACATGCCATGTCCATCAATAAGAAGGAACTGTGGGGAGAGAAGGAGGTTAAACCTTCCTTTTCCTGCAGCTCCCCTGACTTCCTGCCACCGATGGCGGTTAATCCCAGCTTGCCATGTGCTGGGGTTGCTCTGCAGGGAACTCCTCATTGTCAGTGAAGCTTTTTTTTTTTCTTTAATTTACTTATGGTGGGGCATGTGGAGGTGAGCAAAGAACTTGAAGGGATCATTTCTCTCTTTCCTTTACGTGGTCTCTAGGGATTAAACTCAGGTTGTCAGGCTTGGCGGTAGGTAGGTAGGTAAGCCATCCTTCAGGTCCTAAATAAATAATTTATAAAAATAGAATATATAAGCTGGGACTGGAGAGATGGCCTATCAGTTAAGAGCGCCTACTGCTCTTGCAGAGGTCCCAGGTTTGATCCCCAGCACCCACATGGCGGCTGAGAACCATCTTTAACTCCAGTTCCAGGGGAATCCGACACCCTCTTCTGACCTCCACAGCATTGCACAACACGGGTGCACAAAACTACATGCAGACAGTATATTCATACACATATGAAAATAAAAAAAATAATGGATTGATTTTTTAAAAATTAGAATATTTAAGCTAATAATCTATCTATCACCACCCATACTTATCATTTCTTTGTGGTAGAAGATAAAATATACTCTTTTAGCAATTTTGTAACATGTAAAACATTATTATGAATCAGAGTTCCTATCGTATGGAATAAATCACCAGACAACATTCTTTTTGTCCATTACTGTTGATGAAAAATAAAATAAAATATTGGGGTTGGAGAGATGGCTCAGTGGTTAAGAGTGGTGGCTGCTCTTGCAGAGGACCTGAGTTCTATTCCCAGTACTCACATTAGGCTAAAAAACACCTGTAACTCCAGTTCCAGAGGATCTGATGCCTTTTTCTGACCTTCACAGCACAACATAGGAGCACTACCTACGTGCAAGCAATATACCCATACATGTAAAATAAAAATAATAAATAAAATATTTGTAAAAAAATAAAATTAAAATAAAAACTAAAGAAATTGGTAAAAACAAAAATGCAACATACTCAAATGTGGGCATCGTGCTGCCATTCCTGAGGTGATTTATGGCCATAAGTGTTGGCCCTGCTCTGTTTTGCTATTTGGATGGGCCCCCCCACCTCCATTTTCAAGTTGTGCCTGCCTCTGACTCTGGGGTGAGTCTCTTGTAGACCCACATGTCTGAGTCCTGTTTCTATCCACTCTACCAACCTCTGTATCTTGCTGGAGAAATCTAACCCGTTTGTCTTTAAAGCAACTTCTGGTAATGAAGGCCTTCAGTCACGTGGACATTTTCTCTCTGTGATTGCAGTTTTCTATACTGCTGTTTTATTTTGTATTTGATTTTCATAATGAAAGGTTTGAATTCTTTTTTCTTTCTTATACATTCCACAGATGTTCTCTTTGTGTTACCAATGGGATTTCATTTAAGAATCCTAGGTTATAATGTTTTATTTTAAATGTGTAGCAGCCTAAGTTCAAGAACATAAGAACCCTCTGCTCCTTTGTGTTCCACGTCTGTCCTTGGCTAAATCTTTATATATTGTTTGCCCTCAAAACACTAACTAGAAATCTTTTCTAAATTCATTAGTCTTTTAAATGATGTTGAAAAGAAAATGTAGGATTATAAATCAAAACTGATTTAAGACTAGAGTTTAGAGTAATTATTTTTAAGTGTTTTTCTCATAAACCATGTATAAAACAAAAGGTAATAAAGTTGTCTTAAAAACTAGCCTTTAGAGTAATTATTTGTAAAAGTTATTAGTCTCTTTAATCATGTGTTTAAAATGAAAATTAAAGGCCATCACTCCAGTCATACCAGCTATTCATATTTACTGTGATAATTCATTTTCCTCGTGCTTTGGGGTGACTGTGGTGTTCTTTCATCCTTAGGACGCCTGTGAACATTTACTGTGGAGTTAGACCCAGGACAATGGAATTCCCTCAGCCTCTGTTTATCTGAAAGTGCTTACTTTCTCTGTCACTTTTAGAGGATAGTTTTGTTGGATACAGTATTTGTGTCTGACAGACTGTTTCGTTCTGCTTTAGCACATTGAAAATTCGGTCCATTGCCTTCTGACTGTCAGAATTTCTGGTGAGAACTAGAGATCTGTACAGGAGACCACCAGTGATTGGAGTGAGGGGCCCTGACCATGGCAAGCCGGATCTCCTGCTGCATTTAAGATGCTCTGGGGTTTTGTTTGTTTGTTGTTTGTTTGCTTGTTTTTTTTTTCACAAAAAACAGAATTTTGCCATGTAACTCGGGCTAACGTGAGGCTCACCGCCCTCCTGCCCCCCCTCCTGGGAGCTGGGCCCACCTGCATGATTTCGAGTTCAATTATAATGTTTGTTAGTGTGGATCTATTTGAGTTCATCTTATTTGGCATTTTGAGTATTTATATTTATGTCATTTATCAAATTAGAGATGTTTTTAGATACTGTGTTTTAAATATTTTCCCACTTCTCTCTGTCTACCTCCTGTGGTATCCCCTCTCCTCCACCCCGTCTCCCGCGCCCACCCCCCCCCCACACTTTCCTACCTTCCTTCTTTCTCCTCTTCCTGGAACTTCCACTTTCCTACCTTCCTTCTTTCGCCTCTTCCTGTTACTTCCACGGTGATTGTGCTTGACAATGTCTCAAAGGGGTGAAAACCTTTGTTCAGCTTTCTTCTGTATTTTCAGTTCTTCAGACAAAACAACTCCACTGTCCTGTTTTCAACGTCCAGGCCTGCTAGTCCTTTCTTCCCTGCTCAGATCCCCTCCGAACCCTGCAGTGGATGCTGGGCTTCAGTTGGTCGACTTCTCAGCTTGGGAACTCTTTGTTATCAGCTTCTTTTTTTTAAGGTTTTCCGGTCTCTTTGGTGATGTTTCCATTTTGTTCCTCCATGGACTTGATTTTTCCCCACACTTTCCTTGGTTTTCGAGCATCTTGAATGTCTTTTTCTAGAAGATTTCCCACCAGGCTTATTTCTACAGGAACATTTCATTTTTTTTCCTTTGAAAAGACCATAGTTTTCTATTTTTTGTGTGCCTTGACTTAGAGTAACCATGTGGAAAAAAAAAACCTACAGTAGACACACCACACACACACACACACACACACACACACACACACACACACAGTCAAACCTGATCAAAGGTCAGCACTAATACTCCGTTGCATGTCTCTACAGTGATAGTAAATCGTCTGACAAGAAATGGTGGGGAAATCCATTTACAATTACACTCCAATGAATGAACTATTTGGAAGCAAAAGACTCATACCAAAAATTACAAAACACTGCTAAAACAAATGAAATTAGACAAAGGAGTAGGTGCACATCCCATAGTCATGTATTGGCGGATTTAGTGTCATTAGAATGTCAGTAACTGCCCAAAATGATCTACAGATTCAGCATAATTCTTATCAAAATTTCATAGACACTTTTTGAAAAAAAGACAAACCCATTCTAAAATTAATATAAAACCAAAATAACTTTGAAAAATAAGGACAAAACTGTAAGATTCACAGTTCTTGATTTCAAATGTTACTACTACAAAGATACGTTCATGACGATAACATGGTGTGGCAAGAAACAAACCCTGACCAGTGGAACTAAAGGGAGGTCTGTTGCAGAATTGTCCTCTGAGCCTGACAGCTGTTACTACCTTCATCAGAGAAGCTGTGACTACTTGCAAGGGACCCCAAGATTGGCCTGCTGACATCCCTCAATAGAAGGACAGGGTGGAGAGGGTCATTAGACTCTCACCTGACATCTCAGCCAGTCCTTCCTACGCCCCTCCCAGTTGTATGAAACCCTGCCCAAATTGCATGTGGGATATGATAACGTGCACAGAGGAGGGGAGGTTAACTGAAGGAGGGGCTCTGTCCAGCAGCTATGGGGAAGTTGTCATCTATGCTGGGGTGAGACTTTTCAGTGACGTGGCCACTTCAGTGTCACCTACATGTTGTAAGTCACTCCTCACCATGCTTTGCAAATAAACACCAGTAAACTGATTGGTTTGCTAAGATGGACTTCAGCAGAGTTGTTACCTCGTCTGTCATTGGTGTCCTATTTGGGGTGAGTAAACTTGAATTCACATGTCCCAGGAGAAGTTCCACCAAACCCACTTCTGGATATGTAGCCAGAAGACTGGCAAGCAAGGATTTAAAGAGACGCTTCCACAACTGTAGTTCAGCAGCTGAAATGCTGTTACTGTCAGTGCTGTCAACTTGACATGTATACTCACTTGAGCAGAGTCTCGACAAGGGATTGTCTAGATCTGCTGGCCTGTGGGCGTGTCTGCGAGGAGTGTCTTGATTATGAAACTGACGTGGGAAGCCCCAGACGTACAGTGGACTGCACCACGCCCTGAGCCGAGATCCTGAACTGTATAAAAAATGGTCAGCATCTGGCTGGACGTGGTGGCACACACCTTTAATCCTAGCACTTGGGAGGCAGAAGCAGGCGGATCTTTGTGAATTCAAGGCCAGCCTGGTCTACAGAGCGAGTTCCAGGACAGCTGGGGCTACATGGAGACCCTGTCTCAAAAAGACAAAAAAAAAAAAAAATTGGTCAGCATCAAAACACGTTGACTCTATCAGAGAAGGACCCAGAATGGAGGGAGGGAAATAGATTGTTGGCTGGCCGTAGCCTGGGAACCATTTGTTGGAGACTGATTACTACTGGGAGAGAGAGAGTAGACCTTACTTAGGATCTCTAGATAAGCTGATAGACTTCAGTGGATAAACTTGCGCCGAAGGATATCTGGGAACAAATGCTTGACTGGATAGGACTCAACATGTATGGCTGAATGCATGCGGCCTGGTGGGGGGGGGGTATGTGGCGACATGGATGGGGGAGGGGTCTAAATTTGATTAAAAACTATTGTATGACATATACAAAAGCTCAATAAAAATTTAAAAATAGTTTATTTGTTATTTAAAGCAAGAGAGTGAGCTGAATGCAGCCTTCATGTGTTCGCTCCGCTCTGAACTGTGGCTGTGATGTGACCAGCAGCTTCAAGTCCCTGCCTTCAGTCCCCTGCAATTACGGACTGTGACCTAGAATTATAAGCCAGATGAATCCTTTCTCTCCAAGTTGATTTTTGTTAGGGTATCTTATTATATTAACTGGAAACGAAACTAGCATGAATGAATGAACAGATTTAAAAAATGTGGCATACACAGGAAATGTAACATTATTCATATTTAAAAGGAACAAAATTTGGACACAAGTAACACCACTGAACCCTCTAACAGAAGCCATGACGTGGTTGAATCTGCACACCCAAGACAGATGAATGGTGAATCTTATGTGTATTTTACTGCAGCTGCTGAGGGACGCAGTCTGGCAGTTCTTTGACGTGCACTTACTGTCAGGCCTGTGATGGCCTACTTCCCACAGCTCTCTTCACAATTACTTGAAACTGGAAATGACCAAAATGTCTCTCATTGGTCAACAGACAAATTCTCATATGCAGATACAATTGAATAAGAGGCAGAAAAATAAAGGAGGAACTGACAACATTCGTCAACATGGAACAATCTCTAATGCATCGTGCTGAACCAGTGGGCCAGAAATCTGATACTCGAAAAAGGTCAAGGCCAAACAGATCAGGGATTAGGGGGTCAGAACAGGAAGTGGGAAGAGGACATGGGGACAACACTAGAAAAGCGCATGAGAGAATGTTTGGAGTGATCATGTTCTGTACATTGATCATTATTAGTGTGTATTAAACTGCATCATTGGTAAATCACGCCAAATTGTATACTTGAAGAAAATGGTTTATTGCATGCAAATTAGACCTGAGAACCTGGTTTCAAAAAACATAATAAAAGAAGCTGAGTCTGGTGGTCCGTATCTCTGATCCCAGAATTTGGGAGGCCGAGGAAGGAGGGTCTCAAGCTCCAGGCCAGCTTGAGATACAAGGAGAGATTTTTGTTTTATTTAAAAAAACAAAACAAAACAATGCCAGGCATAGTGGTGCATGATTTTATTCCCAGCACTCTGGAGGCAGAAGAAGGCACATCTCTGTAAGTCCAGCCTGGTCTACATACTGAGTTCTAGGTCCGCTGGGTCTACAAGGAGACACTGTTTAAAAAAAAAAAAGGAACCAACCAAAACCAAAAACCCACAAAGAAACCAGAAAGCAAGAGTCTTTTATTTGCCTTTTTAATTTTTTTTTTTTTTTTTGAGACAGGGTCTCATGCATTTCAGGCTGACTTCCAGCTTCTTATGCAGCCAAGGATGATGCAGACCTCGGACGTTCTTGCTTCTGCCTCCAGAGGGCTCAGATTATAGAACTATACCCCCACACCTGGTTGTATGCAGGGACCCCAACTGAAGCCAGGGTTCAAGCCAGGTAAGGACTCCACCACCTGAGCTACATTTCCAGCCTGTGGTTTTGTTTGGTTTGGGTTTTGTTGTGGAAAGATTTGTTTTTATTTTAACTATGTGTATGTGTGTGTATGTGTGTGTGTGTGTGTGTGTGTGTGTGTGTGTGCATGTGTGTGCATGTGTGTGCAGATGCCATCAGAGGCCAGAGGAACTGGAGTCACAGGTGGTTGTGAGCCACCCAACATGAATTCTGGGAATCAAACTCAGGTCTTCTGGAAGAACAGGAAGTGCTCCTAACTACTGAGCTGTCTCTCTAGGTCTTCTGTTTTGTTTTTGTGAATCATTCTGTGTTGTCAGGCTAGTCTCAAATTTGTGGGTTCAAGTGACCCACCCACCCAAACCTCCCACATAGACTACTTACAGGAGACACCTGGCCTGTATATTTTGCTTTTTTTTTGTGATCAAATATATAAAAGCATTGTGACAAAACAATAACATGAGTATTACTGTTCAGAAAACGTCATGAATGCATTGAGAGAAGGCCTCTGATTTTGAGCATAAATTATGAATTTGTATGGGCCAGATGCAAAGAATTTGAGTCATGATAGTTTTCTATATGAAAGAAGAGCAACAAACAAATTCGAATCGATTTTTAGACTTCCCAGAAAGTGGCCAGCACAAAGCTGTCAACGTCCTAGGTTACTGTTCAATTAAGCATGATGACCTAGCTTAAAGACTGGCAATTTCAAAGATCCATAAGCTGAAGGCTTGGTCCTCTGAGTGTGCAGATGGAGATGCTGGAACTTTTAAGAGATGCAGCCTACTGAACAGTCTTCATATACTTAGGGGTGGGCTTTGATGGGGGTAAATGGACTCAGCTCCTTCCTCTTCTGTGTCCCAGCCATAAAGTAAGTGGTTTTGTTTGTTACATACTCCAGACATCCTGTGCTGCCTCACCACAGGCTCAAATACATGGGACCAACTGATCCCAGACTAGAGCCTCATTTTCTCTTCATAAGCTTATCATGATAGGCTCAAATACATGGGACCAACTGATCCCAGACTAGAACCTCATTTTCTCTTCATAAGTTTATCATGTTAGGCATGAGTTACAGTGAAAAAAATTATTAACAAGAGCAATATTTGCTTTCAAATAGCTCTGTGATTTGAAGGTTCTGCACTATTTTTAAATGTTTTATACTACTGAAAGTGTTTCAAAAACAAAAAGACATAACACCAAGTCCTGTGTGTAAAACTATTCCAAAGAAGAACACAGACAAAGGGAATAAACGTATTTAAAGAAATCATTGTGTTAAAAAAAAACTAGTGATTTTTGAAGTTCCAGGAAACAAACACAACATCATTCTTTTGGATACAAAATAGAAACAGTTGAAACTACAGAGAGCAGACTAGGGCAGCGTCACAGCAAAGCAGATGCTGGTCCTTTATTCCCAACACTTGCTCAGCTAGCCCAGAGACATACATTTTGCTTAGAGAGAAGCTGAGATTTCCATTAGCCATGCTTTTTTGTAAGCAACCGTTTGGTGTTGCATCATAAGAGTGGTGCACATGGCCTGGGCTTTGCCAGGACACAGGGCCTGTTCTGCAAGTCACTGTAGGAACGAGACGTAAGGGAAGATCTGCCGGTTCTGGTGTCACAGAAACCTCAAGCCAGGCGAGCTTTGATGCGGCCTGAGGAGGAGAGATGAATGGAAGCCGCTAAGATAGGTGTTGAATGAGAACTGCAAAATATCACAGTGCAAGCACCCACTCTGCAGAAGTGAACAGAGCACTTGAATCTGCTCTGCTATGCTGAAATACAAGTGTCTGTCAAGAAATACATTATTCACAGGCATTTTTTTTTGTCTTTTTGAGACAGGGTCTCCCTGTAGCTCCAGCTGTCCTGGAACTCACTCTGTAGACCAGGCTGGCCTTGAACTCACAAAGATCTGCCTGCCTCTGCCTCCCGAGTGCTAGGCATTTTTTGAATGAGAGATATTGACCACTTAATTTTCATCACCCTAACTTGGCCAGTGCAAGTGACTTCAAGGGGCTTGACCAGACAATGTTTCAGCAACATTGAGATGCCCTGACTGGACAGAATCTGAGACCCTGAAGCCTTCATTGTGAAAGAGATCAAAGTTTGCCAAGGAAGCCATCTGTGGGCAGGTGGCTGCGGTGCCGATGGCTCTTTGTTTGTGTTACTGGGAAGCAGCAAAGAGTTATTATGCACCAAAACCCACATCCAAACTCTGCAACCAAAGTGAAGAAACACTTCCCAGAACTGAGCATCACTGTTGACTAGATTTGGATTCATTACAAAATAACGCATGTGCTTTGGAAGTGTCTTAAACAAAATGTAGAACAAAAATGACATCCCTGCCTTCCGGGATGGCCGTACCTAACGTTCTCAAATGTTTCATCCACTCTTGCATTCCCTGTAGATACTCACACGCACAGCCATGAAAACCAGATGGCAGATGAGGTCATTCATCTTTGAAGATGCAAATAAAACTGGCTGGGCCCAGCCTACATGTGGTGGGAAGCCTGTGCTCCCCTCAAGCAGCCTCAGAGTTTGTAGGGGTGGGGGTGGGGTCCATACTTTTCTAATCCCTTCTGCTTTTCAGCTTCAGTTCTCACCAAATTAGGTCACAGAAGACTGCTTTGTTGTCCCAAAGATGAAAGGCCCCCCTGGATGCAAGGGCTTGTGTTACAGTTCTTGGTTCATTGTCTTCTTCATTTTGTTTCTGGTTCTTGGGATAAAACACATGGACAAAAAGTAGATTTGGGGAGAAAGTGTTTTTTTAGCTCACCACTACAGATTACAGTCCATCACTGTGGGGGAATCAAGGCAGCAGGAACCTGAAAAAGCTGTACCCAGGGTTGAGAGCAGAGAGCAATGCGTTACCTGCCATACACAAGCTTGTGCTCAGCTCGCTTTCCCCTTTGTGTATAAAGTGTGGGATCCAAACTCAGGGACTGGAGCCACACAGTTTTTTACGGTGTCTTCGCGTATCAACTAATGAAATCAAAACAACCCTGGAAAGACATGGCACAGGCCAGCCTGACTAGACAGTCCTTCATCAGCATTCTCTTCTTAGTGGCTCGAGTTTATGTCACACTGATGATTAAAACTAAGTATCAGGTTCACTGGGCCATTGTTGGCTGTGATCCCTACTAGACACCATATCTATCTCTATGTCTGTCTGTCCTTTTGTCTATCCATCCATCCAGACATCCACCCAGACATCCATCCAGACATCCATCCATCCATCCATCCATCCGAGACATCCATCCATCCATCCAGACAGCCATCCATCCATCCATCCATCCATCCATCCATCCATCCATCCAGACAGCCATCCAGACATCCATCCATCCAGACATCCATCCAGACATCTATCCAGACATCCATCCATCCATCCATCCATCCATCCATCCATCCATCCATCCAGACATCCATCCAGACATCCATCCATCCAGACATCCATCCATCCATCCATCCATCCATCCATCCAGACATCCATCCATCCAGACATCCAGACATCCATCCAGATATCCAGACATCCATCCAGACATCCATCCATCCAGACATCCATCCATCCAGACATCCATCCATCCATCCATCCAGACATCCACTCACTCTTTTTTTTTTCTCACTACTAACCATACCATCTGTAATGATTAATATTGTTAGTTTGACTGAGTTTATAATCACCTTGGAAACACGTCTGAGTGTGTCTGTGAGGACCTTTCCAGAAGGTCCTTAACTAGAGAGGGAAGAGCCACCCTGAAGGTGGGGAGCACCATCTAAGAACTGGTGTCCTGGACTGAATGAGAAAGGAAGTGTGGGAAAGGAAGTGTGGGAAAGGAAGTGTGAGAAAGGAAGTGTGAGAAAGGAAGTGTGAGAAAGGAAGTGTGAGAAAGGAAGTGTGAGAAAGCCGCTGAGCCCAGCACTCATCTCCCCCTACTTCCTGAATGTGCATGCAATGTGGCCAGCTGCAGCACACGCCTGAATGTGCACACAATGTGGCCAGCTGCCGCACACGCCTGAATGTGCACGCAATGTGGCCAGCTGCCGCACACGCCTGCCCGCTCGTCTTCCCCACTGTGATGAGCTATTTCCCAACAAACTAGGAGGTGACAGAATCCCTTCCTCTCCTAAGTTGCTTCTCATCAGATATTTGGTCATGGATAGGAGAAAAGTAACTAATACAATCTTTCCAACTCCTCTTCTCTATCAGTCAAACAAGAATATCCACATTCACCCCCTCCCAATCTGCCTCTGTTAGTTGATATGGGTTATGACCAAATATGTACTTTTGTGTCACTTGTGTATATTTTAGACTTATATGATGAGGTCATTCATCTTCGAAGATGCAAATAAAACTGGCTGGGCCCAGCCTACATGTGGTGGGAGCCCGTGCTCCCCTCAAGCAGCCTCGGAGTTTGCAGGGGTGGGGGTGGGGACCATACTTTTCTAATTCTTTCTGCTTTTCAGCTTCAGTTCTGTTCTCCTTGAGTTCCACTCCACATCACTGCAACAGCAGCTGCCCAGGGCTCAGGGAGCCACACGTCTGTTGCCGAGAAACACCCAAGGAGCTGCACGCATGCTGCTGCTTAGCCTGCCCTCTCTCCTAAAAACTTGGATCTTGCTGGGTGTGGTGGTGCACCCCTTTAGTCTTAGCACTCAGGAGGCAGAGGCAGGCAGATCTTTGTGAGTTCAAGTACAGCCTAGTCTACAGAGCGAGTTCCAGGACAGCTGGGGCTATAGGGAGGCCCTGTCTTGAAAAGACAAAGAAAAAAAAAAGAGTGTACATGCCCAGGGAGGCCAGAAGAGGGTGTTGGATACCCTGGATCCAGAGTTAGAGACATTTATGAACCACTAGACATGGGTGCTGGCCACTGAACTCAGGATCTCTGTAAGAGTAGTCAAGCATCTTAACCTCTAAGCCATCTCTCCAGCCCTGATCTTTTCTATTTCTAAAGTCCATTCATTCCCCTTGAGTTCTCCACCAAAGCTTTGTATTCTCTCTTCCGCTTGGACTCTCAGGGACCATATTGGTTTACATGTATGTCCAAAGTCTCATTCATGTTCCGAGAGCAATGGCCACCAAGGTACTTTCTAAGCAGCCGAGAAGTGGGGTAGGCATCTGATTTCCTAGAGGCATTATTAGAGAGCCAGACCCCAGCTTTGGGGTGCTCCTGCTTTTATGGAAAGGAATTAAGTGACTGTGGACAAGTTTCCAAATAAAATCACAAGGTCTCCGTCTTCCCTACAGAGACATACTTTTATCGAATTTTTGCAAATTTCAGAAATATATTTTGATTTTATTTAGAAGCCCTCCCTCATCTGCACCCCTCTTATGGCCCTCACTCCATATTTCATGTATTCTGTCATATATGTTAAGGTCTATTGAGCCAAGTTTGTGTCCCCAAATGTCATTTGGTGTGCATCCACCCGCTGGAGCCTGACCAGCCTATCTAGCATCATTCCCTTAAAGAAAACCCACTCCCCTTTGCCCGGTAGTCCTCAGTTACCTCTAGTTCCTCAGGTAACACCTCACGTCTCCATGTCGATACTTTTGTCTGGGCTGGTGACTCAGAAATTTCTTGGTTTCAAGGCTGGGTTAGAAATCATCACGTGGGTTTCCAGAATCCTGTATGAGAAAAGGGAAGTGTTTTAAACTAGACAAGAGTGATGTCTTGACATCACTGTGCACTAAAATGTTTAATTTCTGAAAAATGAAATTCAGTTCATTGCCTACAAAGACTCAAGGGAATCTGAGGGCTGACTGACAGGATGGAGAAAAACCAAGAGGTATCATGGAAGCCCCAAGAAAGTGCCCTCATGCACAAGCCTGGGAACTAGCATTGGTCTCATGAATGCAGTGCCTGAGACACAGGTGTCTCTGGTCTGCAGCTGTTTAGACAGGGTAAGACAGATGGGTGCAGGTGCCAGGACATTGGAGGGTGACAGGAAGGACTTCTGGAAGCAAGGCAGGAATGACAGCCTGTACTCCTTACAGATGCACACAAGTATTAGCTTGGATCAATAGGGAAAAGTGCTCATAGTGAGTGCACAGTCATGCTGAAACACAAGAAAAGGAATCATCAGGTGCTCTGTGAGTAAAGAGGACCCAAGCTAGGGTGGCATCAGAGGGGGCTGGGTGAAGAGGCGTAGGACACAATGTAGGTATTCTTTTGGCAGAAACACTTAAGAGAGTCAGCAAGCAGCCTCCAGGCCTGGACTCCTGCTGATATCCTGCTTGCCTGTGAAACCTGCCCCGATACCAAACTGTCTTTGAAACTGTATTTTATGCCTTGGTCAAAGCATGTCACATTCTCATAGTGATCTGGAGCATATGCCCTGAAATCCCAACCCCCAATTCTGTAGGTCCCATCCCCCAACAAGGTTCTGTATAAAAATCCCTGAGTTACAACATTAAACTGAGTTTCCCCCTTGTGGAATTTTTCCCAGTCTCTATGAGTCTGTCTTTTCTTTCTCTCCGGGTCTTACTTCTCACCTCCTTCGTCCTCCCATCTGGGGCTCAAGCTAGGACTATTACCTAGCTGGGTGGCCAGGACAATTCTAGGCTTTCATTACCATGGAGCTGCAAGCCCTAGTCCAAGGGAGAAGAACATTTAGTGGAAGGCAGCACACAAGTCATACATTTAAAGGAACACCAGACGGTAAACTTCAGGTGACAACACAATGCTTGAGTTTCAGTCCTACACAAGTCAAAGCACAGGACATTGAGAACAGCCCAGTTGGAAGATGAACCCTGATACAGATACCTCAGGGGTTCTTGGTGACTGTTCATTTATGAGGAGGGAGGTGAAAATATTTGACTTACCAGAGAGATGGCAGGGAAGTCTATGCTCTGACCAGAGAAATAATCTTGAATTCAGAACCTAAAAACAGACCTGTAGCACAGAGCAGCCTGTGCCAGAGGACACCTTCTGGTTAAGGGTTGAGACACTCAGAGAGGACACAGTATTGGTGAAGTGCACTCAGAAAAAAATGCAAATGTGCTCAGAGATGGCTCAGCAACTAAGAGTATTTGCTGCCCTTACAAAGGACCAGATTTTGGGGGCTGGAGAGATAGCCTAGCGGTTAAGAGCACCGACGCTCTTGCAGAGGACCCGGGTTCGATCCCCAGCACCCACATGGTGGCTAAGAACCGTCTGTAACTCCAATTCCAGGAGAACTCCAGTTCCAGGGGAATCCGAGACCCTCTTCTGACCTCCGCGGCATTGCACGACACGGGTGCACAGACCTGCATGCAGACAGTACATTCATACACATAAAAAAAAAAAAAAAAAAAAAAAACAAAGGACTGGATTTTGTTCCCAGCACCCACATGGCAGTTCACAACCATCTGTAGCCCAGTGCCAGGGACTATGATGCCTTCTTTTGGCTTTCACAGTCATGACACACATGTGGTGCACAAAAAATGCAGACTATATGAGAGCACCAATCACTGTTGGGATCTGAATATGAAATCACCCCATAGGTTCATGTCTGGGGCTCTAGTTCTGTGATGGTGGCACTATTTAGGGGGCCCTGGACTCTTTGGGAAGTGGAGCTTGGCTTGCAGAAATAGGTCACTAGGAGCGGGCCTTTGAAGGTTCTGGATATTCTCTTCTTCCTGGTCCACAACCATGTGATCAGCCACCACTACTCACAACTAATACAGCCATGGATCAAGCTCTCCTCCATGTCTTCCCTGGGATGCTGAACAGAACCTGTGGTCTGAAAGAAACCTTTCTCTTAGAAGGTTTACTCTGTCAGGTATTTTGGCCACAGAGCACAGAAGTAACTAACATAGAAAATGGACACCAGAGATGTTGGGCTGCTGTTGAAATAAGCCATGTGGGTCTTAGACTTTAGGAACCAGTTATGAGCAGAATGCGGAGGATATGGGAGCTGGGGGATGGAGAAACCCAAGGATGCCGTGAGCAGACCTTAGTGCAGAGGCCAGGATGCTGGTGCAAATGACGACAGGGAAGACCTGGCTCATGAGCTTTCAGATGAAAGCAAGGACTCTGTTAGGAACTCACATCTGGAAATGAATTTGTCCTTATCCTGAAAATTTGAGTGAAGCTGAATAGAAAAATAATGAATAATTAATTTGATGGAGGAAGTTTCAAGGGAGCATAGAATCCAGGCTGTGGCATGGTAACTACTAGCTGATTTGGAGACAGCACAGCATTCTGGCTGTGGCATGGTTACCACTGGCTGCTTTTAGTCAGACTTACCATGAGAATCAGGAGCAGAAAGTAGAGCAGAAAGAGTAAAAAAACATGCAGTTTGGACAGAAAATACACTAAAGCTGCATAAAGGCCAAATTCAGGAAAAACAAAAACTGCTTTTGCTGTTAAGAAGATTAGTGCCACTTGCCCTGGCGTAGTGGTGCATGCATTTAGACCTAGTACTTAGGAGGCAGAGGCAGGTGGATCTCTGTGAGATCAAGGCCAGCTTGGTCTACAGAGTGAGCTCCAGGCCAGTTGGGACTAAAGGGAGACCCTGTCTCAAAGAAATCCAAAAAAAATTAGTGCCACTAAAACAAAGCCAAGCACTTCTCACTAGGCCAACAGAAGTGGTGTCTCGAGGGCAGGACCCCACCCGCCAAGAACTCCAAGGTGCAAAATGCAAGCTCACTTGAAAGATTTTTTTTTCTTTAAAGAGAGAGAGCTACAGGGGCAGCCTGCTCAAACAGGTGCATCTAGGGAAGCATGTTTGCAAGTTCACTCTGCAATGTGGGTACTTCAAAGCCGCTCTAGTCATGGCCCAAGGCACCAGGCCACTTTTTCAGTTGGCAGAAGCATTTGGCATCCATGTAGTGCTGTTTGCTGTCATGCAGTGCAAGTTATGGAGCCATGCAGACTTGTATCAGGTTCGAAGAAAAGCCTGTAATGGAAGAAAATGTTTGGCAGAGTCCAAATCTGCACAAGGAACCTTAGGTAGGGTCAGCATGAAGTTATGGAGGTGAAGCCCACATGGTAATGGAGACCTAAGGATGCTGGAGACATCAGGAATTATGGGATATACCAAGGAAAGCTGCAGCACTGAGCAGACCCACCCAAAGAGGAAGGCGATTTGTGTTAGAAGTGGCAGGGTTATGGGAGCAAGGGCTGGAGAGATGGCCTAGCGGTTAAGAGCGCCAACCGCTCTTACAGAGGACCCAGGTTCGATCCCCAGCACCCACATGGCGGCTGAGAACCATCTGAAATTCCAATTCCAGGAGAACTCCAGTTCCAGGGGAATCCGACACCCTCTTCTGACCTCCGCGGCATTGCACGACACGGGTGCACAAACTTGCATGCAGACAGTACATTCATACACATACAGAAATAAATAAAATTAAAAAAAAGAAGTGGCAGGGTTATGGGAGCAAGGGCTGCTCACATCTGTCAGAGCTCAGAGGATGCCACTGTGTGCCCCAGATGCTGGACATGAAGCCATAGATTTAATCTTTGTCGTGATAAGGTTCAGTCTTGCTTTGGTATCCTATTTCCTTGTTATCCTTTGTTCTTCCTTCTATAATAAGCTGTTTGCTGTGGGCTGTTGTGTACTGATATGTGCAGTATCTGGTAGATGGCACATACTACATAATGTAAAGTATAATGTATGTAACTTTTTTGAGGTTCAGAGTTAAGTAAGAGTTGGCCTTGAGTCTCAGCACAGACTTTGGACTTTTGAACAGTGTTGGCCCTATCAACACACTTCTCATTGTGAAGTGGCTGTGGTCTTCAGGTGTCAGGAACAGAATGCCACAGTTGGAAAATGAAGTCTTCCCCAGAGGCCAATGTTTTGCCCCTTGACCGGTGATACTGTTTTAGGAGACTGTAGACTTTTAGAATGTGGGGTCTGGCTGGGAGAAGTGGGCCTTAAGGGTGGGCTTTTGAGGTTTGCCTCCACGTGAAGAGTCACCTCCACAAGCTCCAGCTGCCATCGACTGAGCCCATCTACTGGTCCCTCTCCACTATGATAAATTTTCCTTTGAGATGTTTCCACTGGGACACAAGGGAGAGTCCCTGTGTGTGTGGTGAATGATAACATTTTACTCCAATAAATACAGTAGGAAAATCTACTTAAGAAAAACAAAAATAGCATATGAAAATAATTACAGAGATAAATAAGACAGGAAAACCATGAAGGAAAATAGCTAATACTTCAGAAAAATAATTGAATGAATCTGCAGAAATTGAAAATTATCTTTAAAGGGACTGTGCTATGATTAAACAGTGGGTGTTGATAAAACTCCTTCCCTGCCAGCAATGTCAACAGCGTCCACCCCTTTCTCCCTGTCCACCCCTTCCTCCCTTCAACTCAAGGACAAATCAAGGTACAATTTCATTGATGTTTACTCTGGGTAACCAATGAGATTCTTGGTTACAGAACATGGGTAAGGAGTTGCTTACAGGAGTGTACATGCTCCCCATGGGAACATGGAGAGGAACGGATGCTGGCTTCCCCACAGCCACACAGATGGAGCTCGTTCCCACTAGTCTTCCACAGAGCATAGACTCTAACCCTCCTCTGAGGCCGCATGCGAGTGGGACCAGATTGCCCACAAGAGGCTGGATGCACTGTCCCTCCTTCTATACACTGTCCCTCCTTCTATACACTGTCCCTCCTTCTATACATGGTCCCTCCTTCTAATATGTTAACAGTCAAATCCTATGTGAAATATTAAGTAAAATGATTCCAGCAGTGTATGGAAGGCCAGCCATGATGATCTTCTTCTGCCAGTGAGCACATCTGAGCTCCTGAACATGGTGTCTGTTTGGCTCAGAAGAAAGTCCTGATGGAAAGAAGGGACAGACTAAGAGGTTGGAAGAAATCATTCAGAATGTAGCATGAAGATATCTGGAGATGGAGGACAGGAAAGAGTTTAATAGAAATGAGGAGTTGAGTTGTGAGAGTTGGAAACTCTGTACCTGTATGTATATGTATTTTAGCAATAAAGCATGGGCTGAGAAAAAAAAGAAATGAAGAGTTGAGTGAAATAACCACACAGAAACTGAAATGGAGGAAGTGAACAACTTCATTTAATGCAATACAGTCAGGAAAAGGGAGCATTAAATAAAAAGAAGGTGAATAAAAGAAAAATACAGCAATGGAATTAAATGTGATTAATAACTGGATCAAGTTTACCTTTAAAGGATTTTCATGACTGATTTTATCACTAACACACATCAAGATAAAACCTTTGGGGGCTGTTTTAACCTGGTTTTGTGAAGTTTATCTACCATGAAGAAGGTAGACTAGCCCAGTCTTCCAAACTGGGCCACACACCAGGCAGAGTGGAAGAAATTTCCAAATCATTTTATAAATCAAGTCACTGGACTCACACAAGATGATACCCAGTTATCTCATTTGTGAAACAGAAATCCCAAATCTTAAATGAAATATTAAGTCACCTGAATCCAGCAAGGCATGTAAACTATTTTTGAAAACAACGATCCAACTAGATTTATAGTAACAATACCAGGTCAGATAAACATTAGACAATAATGAACATGATTTCAACTCTCAATCTGCTGCTTTGAAGAGCTTTATTATTTCCACTGTTTCTCAGCCATCTGAGGTGCCCCTGTCTCATCTGTTGTGGCAGTGACAGTGGAAGACAGTGTACTACTGAAGATGTAATTCAGCTTTCCACTGGAGTCTGGGATTTGCAATTCTGGAGGCTAATCATGCTTGTACTGTAATTTTACTTATGAATTTTGAAATTAACAACCACTACTTGTATGATATGAATAATATTCAGAAATGTTATTAGACTTTTAATCTTGTAAAGTGGCTGTGCTTTTAGAAGAAGAAAAATTTTACCCAAAGTTGCACATGTTTTATGAATTTAGTGTAGCTGTTCTGGCTCGCCTCAGAACAAAAGATAATTGAACTAAATTTTGGAGTTTGGGGTTTATGTTTTGTTGTTTTCTTTTTGCTTTTGTTTTTAATGAAATTGTTCACATGTACACACATACATACATACACACAAACACACACAGAGGACAGTTGCATATATTTTGATATTTGAGCCATTCAGAAAAATTTGGGGTTTTCTAAAACTAAAGAATATTGAAAGGTGGTTCAGTGCCTTTGTGTCTTTGTGTGGGCAGGCTCCTGAAGCATAGGAGCCCGGAAGTCACTCCAGACAGGTAGATTTTAGGGTAGATTGACTCCTGGGTTGTGGAAAAGGGTCTCAGCTCTAAACCCTTGTAGGGGGTGGTTGTTTGGGCGGAGCTGCCCTTCACCTTTGCAGCCAGTGTTGGGTGGGTTTGGTTTGGTGCCTTTGTGTCTTTGTGCAGGAGGGCTCCTGAAGCACAGGAGCCTGGAAGTCACTCCAGACAGGTACTGGAGTGCAGGCTAAGTCAGGCATATCTTCCACACACCCCCCCCCCCGGCCAACTGGAATTGATGAGAGAGTATCCAAGTGGACTTTTTTGGAGAACCTTCAGAACAGGAAGGGAAGAGTGACTTAGACTTCCAATATCCAATATATAAGCAAAATTGAAAGCCTGAAACCTAGACAAGTCAATACTCCATAAACAAAGAGGAAGAAAGAAAAAAAAAAGGCATTGGAAGGAGGCAAGCAAAACCAGCCGCTAACATAGTGAAAAGACATTTGTGATTTGAATCACAAAAGGGAAACCCACATGCCAGGGACACTACAAAGAGACAACATGGGAAAGGTGCAGGATAATCCCTCACTGGGCTCTACCAAACCTGTAGGAGATAGCTACAATGGGATACCCCTGGAGGTGACCCAAGGAACAGACCTTAGAGGAATAATATACAGAGAAATTAAAGAAAGTAAAGAAGAATTCAGAGAACTAAAGAGAGAGAATGAAAAACTCAAAAATAACCTAGAGGGATACAATGACAAACTTCGGAAAGAACTAAAGGAAGAGATTGACAAACTTACTTTGCCCAGCAAAAATGTCGATTATAGTTGAAGGAGAGAGAAAAATCTTCCATGACATAAACAAGATGATAGAATACATGTCTGGAAAACCAACTCTTCATAAAATACTTGAAGCAATTCAAAGGGCAGAAGAGAGAAACAACAATCCTCAAACACCTAGGAAAAGAAACTAATAAAAATATAACCGTAGGAGTAGAATCAGAGGCTAAAAGTCCAAATGGATAATAAGGTGAAAGGAAGTAACATCCACCTTTCAATTATAACCTTAAATATTAATGGGCTAAACTCCCCAATCAAAAGGTATAGGCTGGGAGAATGGATTAGGAAACAAAACCCATCTACATGCTGTCTACAAGAAACCCTTCCCAATTTCAAGGATAGGCACCAACTTAAGGTGAAGGGATGGAAGAAAATATTCCAAGCAAATGGGACCAAAAAGAAAGCAGGTCTTGCTATTCTAATATCAGACAAAATAGACCTCAAAGCAAAAGAAATCAAAACAAAGACGGCCATTACATCTTTATTAAAGGAACAATTGACGATGAAGATCTCACAATCATGAATATATATGCACCAAGCACCTGTGCACCAAATTTTATAAAGACAATTCTTCAGGATATCAAGGCACAGACTAACCCCAGCACACTAATAGTAGAGGACTTCAATACCCCACTAAGTCCTTTAGACAGATCAACAGGACAAAGGATAAACAGAGAGACATCTGAACTAAATGTTACAATACACCAAATGGACCTCACAGACATCTATCAAATATTTCACCCAAACAACAGAGAATATACTTTCTACTCAGCACCTCATGGAGCATTCTCCAAAGTAGACCTTATACTAGGACACAGGAAAAAACTCAACAAATACAAAAAGATTGAAATAATTTCATGCATTCTATCAGACCACAGTGCAATAAAACTCAATATCAATACCAGGAAAAACGCTACAACCGACAAGAACACATGGAGACTAAACAACACTCTCCTGAATAATGAATGGGTCAAGGAAGAAATAAAGAAAGAAATAAAAATATTCCTGGAGCTGAATGACAATGATAATACAACACAGCAAAACCTATGGGACATTTTAAAAGCAGTCCTAAGAGGGAAGTTTGTAGCTCTAAGTGCCTACATTAAAAAAAAAGAAATATCACAAGTGAATGATCTAACACTGTAGCTAAAAATACTTGAGAGACAATAACAAATGAACCCTAAACACAGCAGACAAGAAGAAATAACAAAAATCAGAGCAGAGATCAATGAAATAGAAACAAAGAAAACCATTCAAAAAAATCAATGAATCCAAAAGTTGGTTCTTTGAGAGAATAAACAAGATAGACAGACCTCTAGCCCAGTTAACCAAAATAAAGAAGGAACAACTCCAAATCAATAGAATCTGTGATGAAAGGGGAAATATCACAACAGACAATGAAAAGATCCAGACAATCATACGGGACTACTTCAAAAACTTATATTCTACTAAGTTTGAAAACCTAGAAGAAATGAATGAATATCTGAAATCCTGGGAATCACCAAAGCTCAACCAAGAAGAGATCGACAGCCTAAACAGACCAATAGTACAGGAAGAAATCGAAGATGTAATAAGTAGCCTCCCAACCAAAAAATGCCCAGGCCCGGATGGATTCACGGCAGAATTCTATAAAATATTTCGTAAAGACTTACAACCATTACTACTTAAATTGTTTAGAAGGATACAAATGGAGGGACTTCTCCCAAATTCCTTCTATGAAGCCAGCATTACGCTACTACCAAAACCAGGGAAAGATACAACCAAAAAGGAGAACTATAGACCCATCTCCCTAATGAACACAGATGCCAAAATTCTAAACAGGATTCTGGCAAATCGCATACAGACTCACATCAAGAAAATCATCCACCATGACCAAGTTGGATTCATACCAGAGATGCAGGGATGGTTCAACATACGAAAATCAATAAACATCATCAAACATATCAATGGACTGAAGGACAAAAACCACACCATCATCTCAATTGATGCGGAGAAAGCCTTTGACAAAATCCAGCATCCTTTCATGTTTAAAGTCCTGGAGGGAATTGGTCTGGAGGGATCATTCCTCAATGTAATCAAAGCCATATACAGAAAACCCACAGCCAATATCATCCTAAATGGGGAAATGACAGAAGCATTCCCCTTAAAGGTAGGAACTCGGCAAGGCTGCCCCCTGTCACCACTCCTCTTCAATATAGTGCTAGAAACCCT